>CM052549.1:79282454-79337957 GCA_028533065.1 Trachops cirrhosus
TTTCTTGTGTTTCCTTTCTCCTCGTCCAGTTGTTACTTTCCTTCTCCTTTCCTCCTTTCACCAAAAAGCAAAGTTTAAAACTTTTTAATGACAACCTCATTTTCAAGAACCCTGGGCAATTCATAATCCTGAATTTATTCTTTCCAAAAGGTACTGGTAGACAATTATTTCTTGATTTCTTTGAGGTGAATCTTTGCTATTTACCCCATATTTTATTTTCCTTGGAGAAACTACCCTTGAAAAATGGTAGATGATGCTGGAGACACTTTGCCAGCATGTCTTAGATTTTCTTTGGGGGAGGTGGTGGCAGATATTGTGTAACTTTAAAAAAATGTGAAGATGGCCAAATTGGTCCATGATACCATCAACTCATTCATTAATTTAATAAGTGTGCATTCAACACCTGACAGGTAGCAGGGATTTTTCTGGACCCTCGAGATACAAAATAAACTATAGTCGTTTGCCTCCAAGGAACTCTTGGTGTCAGTATATGTGTACGTAAACTACCAACTGTAGTTTAGCGTGAGAAAGCTTAGGAGTGACTATATTTTGAATTTGTTTCATAGAAGAATGCAGGTTTCGGTCTAATTCTCACAGAAACGAGTGAAAACCAGTGTAAAACAAAGCGGGGACGTGGGAAGGAGACTGGCCAACCAGAAAGGCAGCCTGGTGCCGGGACGGACAGACTCAGCGTGAAGACAGGGCCTAGCCCAGGGGGCCCGTCCTGTCCGCTTCCCGGGCTCCACAGGGCATCGAAACAGTTTCCCGTCAGCATCTCTCCCCAAGCGGCGCCGTGCGGCTTCCCACTCAGCCAGAGACCCTGGGCCGCCGCCTCAGGAAACTCCCCTGGGATACAACCAAGTTCTTGCATTGCACGAAACAGAACGCCATTGTCTTCTAATACTGCACACGGTCACGGCCCGTTCACGAGAGCAGCCCGGCTGAGTTTCTCTGGGCCATTCTGTGATTGCGTGACCCTCAAACTTGTCTGCATGAATCCACTTCCCGCTTGACGAGTGAGCCCCCAGGCGTGCACCCACATTGTACAGTGTGGCGTGTCCTCCAAGGACGGTTTGTGTAGGTTCAGGGGCGGTTTGGGGCTGGGGTGGAACAGCCAATCTCCAGGTTTAATAAACGTTCCAAATGCAGTAGCCACATAGACCAAGTGGCTGCCATAAGGAGGAGTAACAAAGTTTGTAACGTGTGGTCCCATTGGCCTTCGTTGGTCAAGAAGGAGAGATGTCTTGATTTTATTATAAGAACCAGCCATTGGACATGACTTTGGATTTAGGAGATGCAGGCAAATGTCTCAGATCCTGCAGTCAACTGTGACCTTCAGGTGTGGCTTTCCAAAATCAAAATAGAAATCACTTTAATAGTAGCAGAATGTATCATAAGTAATAGGACATTCATGGATTTTCTAGTTGGCATTTTCAATTAAGATCTTAGCTGGCACAGAAAATAGAATTTTATCACCTTAGAGAGGCAATTGTGTTTTTATGTTTGCGGGTAACAGCCAGTGGTTACCTCGTGACCAGTTTCCTTTTAAAAGCCCGAAGAAGAAGGTGGCGCACAAGTCACCTTGAGGATTTATATGGGAACAGCTAACGAACTGGCAGGGGCATGGCTGTGAGAGAGGAAAGGTCTGGGTCTCTGCGGCCCCAAAGATCTGAATTGGGCCCTCCGCGTCTGATTCCTAGGCGACCTTGGGAAAACACTTCCCTAAGCCCCGGTTACCTTCTCAGTAAAACAGGGGTGATAACACCCATCTGGGAAACGTTCCTGTGGAGTAATGAGGTTCAGTGAGATAACTGGTGGAAACTTCCTGTAGAGACCCACCCGTAGCGGGAATCCATAGGAGCCCGTTCCTTACCGACATAAACGTAAACCGTCCCCAATTCAAACACACGCTCGCCGAGTCAACAGACCCCAGTCTCAGGTCCTGTCTCCGCAAAGCGAGTTGGCAACAGCGTCGTCCTCAAGGACTCTTTGGGTCAGCAGTTCTGGGGGCTCGTCAGACCAGCTGAGCAAACAAGAAAATGGGGGATGTTTAGTGGGGAGTGGGGAGCAAACGAGGAAACAACAAGCCCCTTATCAACAGAGAGGGCAGAATCAACAGAATGAACGGGCACAAGTAGGTAATTAATACTTTTTTAAATAAACAAATAGTATGCTTTCTAAAGGCTATAGCTTCCTAGCAAACAATGAGGTTAGCAGAGGGAAAGTGAGGGAGAGACATCTCACTGGGGACAACTTCATCCGTCACACTGTCCGAGCAGTCGGCCAGTCGACCTGAGGTCATTCCATTTCACTGAGCCAAGATACAGGAGAAAGCACAGCAGGAACTCAGAGCATTCGTTAAGCTGTAAGTCATTTACTACTTTTGGATATATTATTCTAAATGTTTCTTAAAACACTCTCATTATTAGACTGCTGTCTTAACTAATGATGTCATCCAAGTTGATGGAATAGCATCTCTCTTCAGAAACCGCTTTACAAAGGAAATGAAACTGAAAAGTGTCAACTAAGGAAGGTCCATGTGGACCGCTAGTTGAAGAATATACTGTTGCTATTTAAAAATTCAGCTTCAGCCCTGGCTGGTGTGGCTCAGTGGATTGAGTGCTGACCTGTGAACCAAAAGGTCACATGTTCGATTCCCAGTCAGGGCACATGCCTGGGTTGTGAGCCAGGTCCCCAGTAAGGGGCGCAAGAGGAAACCACACATTGATGTTTCTCTCCCTCTCTTCCTCCCTCCCTTCCCCTCTCTAAAAATAAATAAATAAAATCTTCCTTAAAAAATTTAACTTCAGTTCAGCTCAATTCAGCAAACATTTACTGCATACCTGTTGGAGGCCAGGGGCTGGCTGAGGTTACAAGACAGAGCTCTTACCCTCAAAAGCCACATCCTAGTGGGCAGCCAGCTGCATCAATAAGACACTCACCCTTCACCTTCCTCCAGCTTCTCTCTTCCCTTCCTTGCCCAGAATGAAAGAGCTGGTGGTGGGCCCCGATGTTGCCTATTGGCAAAACAATTTCAATATGGAAATATATGTAACACTTCAAAATGGCTTTCCAAAATTATTTGTGTATACAAATAGTTGTGACTGTTTATATATTGTGCCCAGGTGGTTCAGGAATTAGTCTTCATATATATATGACGTGTGTGTGTATAACACCCAGACAGATGAATGTGGTGAAATGTTGAAAGTTGGAGAATCTGAATATGGGAGTTCTTTGTGCTGATCTTGGAACTTTTCTGTAAATATGAGATGATTTCCAAGTGCATTGTTCTTGTGAAAGTTTTTTAAATAACTGATGCAAGACCTTCACGGTCAGCCACACACACCCCGACCCAGAGCAGCGACACCCCGTGCTGGCCGAGCAGCAGAGTGACCTGGGAGGACGAGGGACGATGCAGTGGGCAGGCCTGTCTCCCGACCAAGGAAATCAGAGCTGCTGAGAGCTCGCCTCCAACCTGTGCTTCCCAACGGGCAGCCAGGACGGAGCCGCTCTGAGGTCCCTGGACCCCACCCGGCTCTCTCTCCTGTGCCCTGGTCCCCGCTGTTTCCAGGCCGGGAAATACGCTCTCATTGGTCGACACCCAGCTCGGGTCACCTTCCCAGTGAAGTACCCCAGACGTCCCTCCCCCACCCACAGAAGGAGCCCCTCTCTCCCCTCCGGCTGTTTCCCGCTGCACTCTGTTCATCCCAGATCGCACGCCGTGTTCTAAGCATGCGTTTGCTGTGTCTCCCAACCGACCGCGACCTCCCTTGGGACGTGTTTACTCCGAGGGAACCAGCCCTCACCCCGGGTGCTTTGCTGTCAGCACGGGCGGGGCACTCGGGCTCCGAGGACGGTTTCCTGACTTGCGAGCAGACACGTTCGCCTGGGCTGGACTCGAATTCTGAACAGGGGGCGAGGAGGGCACGCTCAGGAGCAGCCCTGTGCGCGGCACGTGGCCCTCGGGGCACCAGGAGGAGCAGCGGGCAGGAGACACGTGGTGAGCCCGTGGCTTCACACGTGGAGGCCGTATAAAGCCGCCGAAAAAGTGGAAATGCAGAGACTAGAGGCCTTCTGGAATTGTCCCTTTGCGAGAAAATCTGACCGGACCTCTGGACAACATTCTGACCTTGACCAGTTCCTCCTCCTCCGTTAATACCACCTATCCGAGGCATTCCTTCTGATCATCCTGATTCCTTCATCTTCACTCACCCACGTTTAAAGTGTCGATTTTCTCAGATCAGTCCTAGGCTTCCCTTCTTTTCTCTCCTTACAAACGTCTTTCAGTCACCTCCTGCAGGCTTGTTGTATTAAGCACCATCTATAAAATTGACTGTAAAATGTCTGTTTCTCGCCCAGTCCTCTCCTCTGTATAGTGAAATGCCTGATATTCCCAAGTTTCTGAGTCAGAGGTACCTCAAACTTTACCTGTTCAAAGCTGAACTCCTGACGCCTGCCACATCCCCACCCCACCCCCAGGACCACCTCTGCGTCCCCATTATCAGGGACGTCACCAACACCCATCCAGAAACACAGCCGTCTTCCTGACCACCTGTCCTTCTCCTCCCTCCTTCTTAACCATCCCCAGGCCCTGCCCACTTTACCCCTTAGCTGTGTCTTTGTTCTGCCCGCTAGCCCACCGGCTTTGTAGGCAGTGATGAACGGTCCAGACCTTCAGCCTGTCCCCTCTGTCCCATTAAAGCAGCCTGCTCAGTGGTCACCTGATCTTCCCTCTCCTTTCCATCCAGTGCATTCACCAAACTGCAGCCAGAGCGATCTTTGAAAACTGCAAACCAGATTATGTCACCTCCGTGTAAAACCCTTCACGAGTTACCCATTACTATTTCCACACAAACACCAAAATCCCCAGAGTGCCACCCACTTTCTCTGTGAGCCTCCCTTCCTGCCACCCTCCCTGAATTTCAGCCATCCAGACTTTCTTTGCATTGGTCCCCGCATTCCCTCTTTCCTCAGGGCTGTGCACCCACTTCCTTCCTTCCTAGGATGCTTTCCCTGCCCCCAGTCTCAGGTAGAGCTCATGCTCCTTCAGTCATCAGCTCCAACACCACCAGCTCCCTGCTAAACCTCTACCAGCCTCATGGCGTCTGCACAGAAGGCACGTAATCAATACTTCAGAGAATACGTGAGAAGACTGGCCGCCAGCCGGAGGGCGATGGGCGTCATGTAGAGCCCACCGCGACCGAACGGCCCGCCTGACCAGGGCCGTGCAGCTGGTTGGCGGCAGAGCCGGGACCGAATCGCACAGACGGCGACTCCTGCCCGCCACGCCCCCCACGTTAACCCCTCCCTCAGTGCCTCAGGTGCACGCGCCGCAGGGAAGTCCTCACCTCCTTCGCTCTCCCTAAAGCACTCCAACCCGCTGACGGCCATCCGTGCTGTCGTGCGTATTAACGCCGTTGGAGAGCGTGACCCTGGAACTCTGGATGCAAACGCCCCTCCTGGTTAAGATTCGAGTTGTTCGGTGCCGCTGGCTCTTACGCTCCAGGTGAGAGGAAGGGCCCCGCTCCTCCACCGTCAGCTCACAGACCACAGAGCTCGCCGACGTGTTTAAAGTAACGAACATCGTATCTGTGTCTCGGGGGCAGCACGTGGCGTTCGGGGTCAGCCTGAGAGGTTTTCCTCTGCTGCTTCTCCTTGGTGCAGATTCAGGTGCTCGGAGCTTATTGCATAGACGCTGACCTGGAAGTGACCTGGCCCTTAGAGAGAGTTGCGGGGGGAAGGGGTCACAACGGCTCTTCAGTCCCTTGCACACCCGGAACAAGCAGAGGTGAACATTCACCTGTCCCAGGTCCAATGTTGTTACTCCAAAATGGTTATATTAAATTGAAGAAAACATCAAACAAACAATAAAAAATTTAGGAGGGATGTTCAGCGTGGTGCACCGGGGGATAAAAAGCAGATTTTGCCAATGTAAGGCCAGGAGAGAAACACTGTGTTTCAGGGTAGCAGGGCCCCGGGAGTGCAATGGCAGACAAGTGCGGGCACAGCCGAGCCTTGCCGACGGCCCCAGGAGGGGCCCAGGCCTGTGCAGGATCTGGCTGCTGCAGGGAGGCGGTGCCCAGCCTCACCAGGAGCAGAGCTGCAGAAACCTCACTTAACTTAGTGACTAGGCGATAAATTAAAATGCAGTTAATGAGTGTGATTATTCCAGACAATGGGACTCAGCCATGACAGAGTTTAGTGACCCTGAGGCTGGGCTCGGGCCGTGCCTCCTCTGGTACGCTGTCACCTCCCCAGCCATCCGCCCGAGATGTTACAGACGCCAGACAGATCTTTCAGGAAGTGGGAGAGCTGGGAGGAGGTAGAGGAGAGCTTTGCAAGGCAGGAAGGAGTGAGCAAATACTGCAGCCTGTGCATACAGCAGAAGGTGAAGAAGGAGGTCTGTGGTTAGGGCCTGAACGTTCGTGTCTTCCCCCAAATCCGTATGTGAAGCCCCAAACCCCAACACGATCATAGTGAGGGAAGAGGCCTCAGGGGTAACTAGGTTTGTATGAAGTCCTGAGGGTGGGGCGCTCCCGATGAGGTAAGTGCCCTGATAAGAAGAGACCAGAGAGCTAGCTAGCGCTCGCTCGCTCTCTCCCTCTCTCCCTGTTGCCATGTGAGCACAGAGCAAGAAGGCGGCTGCCTGCAAGCCAGGAAGAGGGCCCGCTCCAGGGACAGAATCAGCGGCCACCTTGATCTTTGTTACTTACAGCAGCAGAACTGTGAGAATACATTTCCGTGTTGAAGCCACCCCGTTGCAGAACTTTGTTATAGCAGCCCAAGCTGACTAAGGCAGCCGCCACGAGGCAGGGCTCAGTGGACACGGTTTGTGTGAATGCCTGGGTCAGAGGTGGGTGAGCAGGAGCGGAGCGTATGCCGGGGCCACGCACGGCTGGGAGACCAGTGGCGAACACCGCTTCTCCGCTCCATGCTTGTTGATGTCGTCTCAGCCGCTCCAATGAGCCGAGGTGCACTGTTTGCACCACGGGAATAGGCAGCCACTACACACCAGGGCCTCCCCACTGGAGAGGCAGCTGTGCGACACCAAGCAGCGTGCCCCTGGGCAGTGAGGGGAAGGCCTTGTGGGAACAGAGGTCCCGGGAGTTCCCGTATTCAGAATTAACCCTGACCTCTTCGCTGTGGTTGCGGTTGCTGTTTTAATCACTAATACACAATGGCACTCTTCAATTATCTTCTGTTACCTACCCAGAGTGATTCAGCATTTGTAGGCTCTCCTGGCAAACTAACCAGCATTTAAAGTATTGTTTCCGTGAGGAACTATTTCCAAGTTGCAAGTTACTGACTTTAAAATAAACTTTTGGAAAACAGCCCATTTGTGAGCTGGGGACTTTCAATTCTGGGTCTTCATGGGGACATTAGAGAACAAAAAGAATCACGTCAGATCTTTTAAAAATACAGGTTGCAGAAGAAATCCTGAGTGAAAAGGGAAGGAATGGAGTTACTGAACTTGGAGGGGAAGGAGATGAGGAGCAGTCCACTCCCAGGGCGCGTGGCAGCTGCGTGTGCGTTTGCCCACCGGAAACATCGGGGTTTGGGCCAACCGGGGCGTGTCTGTGTGGTCCTGTTCTGGGATGCACCGTTTGCGTGCTCCGTTTCGAACACTTGCAGACCAACTCTCCCCAGCCAAGGGTGGTTTATACAGGATCCGTTTTGAGGACCAAGAAATGTGAAGATTGCTTGGCTGCCTTCGGGGTTCCCAACACCTCCCTGAGCCTCAGTCGGCAGATGGTATAATGCATTTCAGAATTTTGAGAAACATGATGTAATTCAACAAATCCCTTCCATTACACATCTTGGAATGTAATCATAATACATCTTAGAATACCTAAACCCAAAATGTATCCTTTTCTATCCAAAAATGAGTATCATAAAACTTAAGCTATCCCATACTAGTATAAAAACCTTGAAACAGCTATTCTAAATCCATACTTTTTGACCATTTAATGAGGGAAAAGATGTTACGTGGGGCTTGTTAAATTAGTGTTATTTTAGTTATTCACTCAGAAGGGCTGGGGATGTTGCTTTCCTAATGATATTACAGTGCCCTGATTTAGCCTTTCCTGAAAACGGTCTGAAACAAAGAAATGACAGCTATAAATCTGCCACTCGGAGCCTTAAACGGCCCGCAGCCCTCCCAGGCCCTGGTTGAACAGTTGGTTTACAACGTGGTTTCAGAGTAACGCTCTCAAGCATAGTATAACCCTTCCTCCAAAACGGACGCGAATCCATAAAGCTTGTTAATGGTGACTCTAAAACCCCCCAAAAATAGTCTCTGTGGCATATTTTCGGTTTGTTGATCTAAAATCCTTAGTTTCCCAAATGTCCCTTCATGATCCGCCTGGATCATCGCCAGTTCATCTGAGGAACGGTACTAGTTCCCGCTGGCCCACGGCGGCTCCCTGCTGCGCCCGGCGCACCACCCTGCCTGCGCTGTCCTCAGGGTCTCCACTCCTGTGCGTCGGCCTCGCCGGGGAGCCTGCGCCCTTGCTGAACGCATCTGCGTGCTGCCCCCTCAGTGAGCAAGCTGCTCCTCTTCTCCACCTACAGACAGCGGCCTGCCTCTGGCTCTTTGGGTCCCAGTTCCAATGTCTTTGCTCCCAGGAAGCCTTCCTAGGGCCCCGGAGAGCAGGCAGGTCCCCCACCACATCCACTCACCCCGCACCCGCCACAGTGTCGGGTAGTCTACCGCGTACTCTACACCGAGAGCAAGGACTGTGATGTCCATGCCCAGCATCCAGTCAGGCCCACAGCCAGCACTCGACAGATGCTTGCTGCAAGAGGGCAAGCCAGCTCAGGGTCTTCCAGGTGGCGAGACGGGGCTCTTGTCTCCCAGCCCGCCGAGAAAGGCACAGACACTTGCCATACACTCGTAACTCACTCGCCGCGTGTTCGGGTTTTTGACACGTCTCCTCCCTCCCCTGCTGCTGGACAGAAAGCTCCTCAAGGACAGTGATGCATTTCATGCATCCCCACATTCCAGGAAGCCCTGCAGTGACTGGCGTGGAGTAAGTGTGTGTTTAATCTGCATCTGCCAACAGCACACCGGCGTTTTTGAGCAGGACGATTCTTCACTGTGCAAAACAGACCCATACATTGGAGGACACCAGCAGTCCTATCCCTGCTCACTCAGCACCAATGGTGCCCCATCATTTGGACACACCCTCCCATACACACACGTGTGTGCACGTGTGCACCCACACTCACATTCATGCACATGCTCACACGTGCACACACACACGAATTTGTAAAAGTCTTGGGGTGGGAGGTCAGGCGGAGAATGGGGCTGCCCACAGCTGAGAGCCTCTCGTCTCTGGAACCCTCACCACAGCTCAGTGAGCAGTGGGACATGGGGACTCCGCACCAGTGCCAGGGTGACTTAGAGAGGGTTGCCCATGTGTGGTGGTGTCAGGCGGGGTACAGGGCAGCATCCGTGGTCCTCAGTGGGATGTGGTGACTTTTCTGTGTAAGGTGACTGACTGATCTCCATTGAACGTTTGCCATATACCCGAGGCACTAGGCTGAGCGTACCCATCAGCAATTTAGTCCTCACAACAGCCTGAGTGGCCCCATTTCTCAGTGAAGGAAACGGAGGCGTAGAGTTTCAAGCCATACACCAAGTTCACACTCTTGGTCCGTGTCAAGACCAAGAGTCACCCCGAATCACTGTGCTGGGCTGACTCTGCTAGGCATGTTTAGCAAGAACAGACTTCAAATATCCCAAATGCAATAATGCTTTTTAAGTTCGTCCCTCCTGTTGATTACAATGCTGCGCGGTGTTTCACAGAATCTGTCCACGTGGTGTCGAGGCAGTGGGATGAAAAGAGGGGTTCCAGGGGCACAGAAGTTGGAGACACGCTTTCGGAAGGGCACACGGAGGGGTGGTGGGACAGTAAGGGCTGAACACTGAGCCAGTCTCAGAGGGGTGCGCCAGGGTTTCCTAGTGACTCGGGGTGATTTCAGAACATCCCGGGCAAACAGCAGCAAAAACCACAGCAGGAGCTGGTCTGCCAGGAAGTGAGTAAAACGCAGCTGGCACCCACCAATCAGGCTGCAGGAAATGCCTGAGGAAGGATTAGTGACCATTCTAGTTTCGTAATAATAATAGGTGCTATTTATTAGGTGCTAATTACTTTAAATTTCCTTTTGTAATTTTCAGTCTTATCATCTCCCTTTCACAGATAACATACTGAAGCCTAGAGAAGTTGGTCGAGTCACTTCCCCTGCGGCCACTATTTGATGCCAGTGCCAAACTTGAACCCAGTTCTAACTTCATGCCTTGTGATTTGAAACACTGAACTCCGAGCTCCCAGCACGGAGGGCGTGGTCAGGGGCTTTCCTGTGGGCATGAGTGTCCAGGGCAAAACCATCTCAAAGACGGCACCCAGGAGCGCCTCGAGTGGGTGGCTTGTAGTACGTCTAACACTGCCTGCACTGCAGTGCGTCTGTTCAACCTAACTTGGTTATTCGGTCTGAGCACTAAGCCGACGTCCCTCTCTGGCATGATTCACGTTTCTTAATTTTGCTATTTTAAACTCACAGATCAGCACATTGTTGCACGATTTTTTTAATGGTGGATTCATACTGAGGAAGGAACGTCCGTCTGCCTAGCAGTTCACCCGGCCTGGTCCCCGTCCTGGAGTCCAAGTCTGTCCTCGGTGAACCGCCTAGAGGCTGACTGTGGACCCGAGTTTAAGTTTCTGATGGTCCCAGTGCCGCTTCTCCTTATCTTTCAGTTTCTCTTTCCTTTTCAACAGACGTCGGTGCGTTTTTTGAAGAGGGGATGTGGCTGCGGTATAACTTCCAGGCACCCGGGGCCAGCGGCAGAGAATCGGGCAGCAGGGCGGAGAGCTCGCCGGAGCAGCAGAGCGCGCCGCCGGACCTGGCCCACGAGGAGGTCCGGTTCAGCTTCAGCACCTCCAAGGCGCCCTGCATCCTCCTATACGTCAGTTCTCTCACCACCGACTTCCTGGCCGTGCTCGTCAAACCCGCCGGTAAGGACCGCCAGGCCACAAGGGGGCACCCCTGCAGTGGGTTTGGTTTAACACGTGAGCGGCTGCAGCCGGTACAAGAGCAGCCCCTGCCCCTGCCTTCGTGCCCTCGGGGGATGAACACGAGAGGCGAGAAGTGAGCCCTCGCTCCACTTGACACTATTTTATTTTAATGAGCAAATATTACTGTTCTCCCAATCATCATTTCATGGTCCTCCTGTGCTGCTATTTGAAAGGAATCGATGCAGTGTTTGAATTTTATTATTCGAGAAGATTGCCATTACTATTTATAGATGTTCACTATGTATGCATTTAAAGTTCCAACTGATCTTTCTTCTCAAAGCAAATAATTTCTGTTGCCATTAAGTGCAGTGGTTATAGACATTTTAAATCATATTTGCAAAGTTCAAGACAGCCCGAAAAGAGAGGCATGATTCTTAAAGAAGCAGCTAAATCCTGAGTCAGATGAGCTCAGGGGGTGGCGGGGGGGACGCGAAGGGACCAGTGGCAGAGACAGTGCAGAGGGCAGCGCCCGGTTTTTTGCGTCATTACGTGACCCACACTGGGGCGTCGGGACCGGCCTGGCGGACGTGAGTCTGCGCTTACGGCGGAGCACACAGCCCGCTGTCAGCGCAGAACCGGCGGGTCGGCCGCGCTCTGCACGGTCACCGCGTGAGTGTGCTCACGCACACTGGGGGGGGCGCACAGGCAGGGGAAGAGAGAGGGCACGGCTGTCCGCTCTCGCAGCGGGGCTGCGATTTCGCCAGCGCGCCGGGAGTGAAGTGCCGACTCGGCCTTCTGCACGTTCGCATGCCGGCCTGCTCGTCTCCTACGCTCCTAAACGAGGGAGTGTTTTTCATTCTTTGGGATGAAGGAGGAAATGGGGTAGAACACTGAGGAGCGGGGAGAGAAGCCGCTCCGGAGAAGGGAGCAGCATATTCCGGGGTCCTGACGTGGGGCGCAGTGTTTCACACTCTAGGGCGCGAGGGAAAGCGAAGGCAGCGTAAACGTGGGAGGCGCGAGGGCGAGTGGTGTGGTTTGAAAAGAGAGGAGCGGGCGGAACGCAGACGAGGCCGAGCGTCACACACGCTGCGTTACCAGTGCGTGCGTTCATCTTCGGAGCAGCTGGAAGGCTGTGAAGCATTTTAAGTAAACCGGTGCACTAATCAGTTATGCCTTCTGGAAAGGCCTCCCTGCAAGGAAAACCTAAGAAGGAAAAAAGCACAGGAACAGGGAGACCATCGTTCGTTCATCCAACAAATATTTATTCACACCTGCTGAGTGACGAGCGTTATTCCGTACATTGCAATAATATGTCACAAAGAATATAAACAGATACTCCCTCTCTCGTGGAGCTTACCTTTGAGCGGGAGAACACAGACAATAAACAAAGGAAGGACGATAAGTAGTATGTTGCAGGGTAAGAACTATAAGAGAAAAAAATAAGACAGAATAGGGAGGACCTGACCAAGGGGAAGGAGTCAGTCAATTCTGCTCTCGAAGAGGAAGTCCCAGAAATAATCACTGAGAAGATGATGTTTGAGCAAAGACCTAAAGGGGTGAGGGGCCGGCCAGCCAGGGAGCTGGGGAGTAAGAGTCCAAGATGGAAGAACCAGCAAGTGCAAAGGCCCTGGGGCAGGAGCCTGCTGGCTTCTGGACAAACAGCAAGGAGGCTGCAGTGAGCGTGGAGGAGAACAGTAAAGGATTATGTCACAGGTGACAGCGGAATATACGTGGGGCCTAGTGAGCCACTAAGAGTTTGATGTTTACTGTGGGGGAGGTACGAGGAAGCCATTGGAAGGTTCTGAGCAGGGTATCATTCTAACCGCCAGGCAGAGAGGAGACCAGGTGTGCCAGGGGCAGAGCCTGGGGCGGCGAGGGCGAGGGCAGGGCAGGAGGAAGAGGGTAGCGTGGCGGCCAGTACGATGATCAGACCAGGGGTGGTGCAGGGTTGGTCTGGGGTGGTCATGGAGGTGATGCACAGCAGCAGGATTCCAGGTGTCTGCTGAGGAGCCGAGACGATTTGCTGACAGATCACACGTGTGATCTAGGGGGTAGGGGGAGGTGGAGCCTTTGGCAGGAATAGCCGGAGGGATGAAGGGAAGTGTGGAAAACCGCAGTAGGAGACTTCTGCGGGGAAAGATCAGGAGTCTGGTTTTGCACGTGGTGTGTTTGAGGCGCCATAAAGGCATCTCCTTTAGTGGGCTTGGTAGTGAGGAAGAGCAGAGAAACGGTACTGACCTGAGAGTGCAGCGAGGTCAGAAGGCTCACTTCCAGAGCACAGACTGGTTAGGGTCAGGCAAAGCTCAGCTGGTGGCCATCAGCTCACGGAGGCGGAGTGGCCAGCCCGAGCACCAGGGGCCGGAGCTGCGGTGGGGCTGAGACGGCCGGGGGAGGGCTCTGGTGGGATTCACGCGGGGGCGTTGCAGGTGCCGGGGAGACCCTGCGGGTACAGAGATGGAGGAGAGCAGGAGAGTCAGGCACGTTTCAGAGACGAAGACCAGCAATGCTCGGCTGAAATGCCTAAAGCAAAGGGATCTAGGCTGAAACACTGAGGCAACACTCAGAACTAGAGAGGGCTTGTGGAATTCGCTTAGAAAGCGAAAGTAGAAAATACAGTTCATTCTTTACTGTCCTAATGAACATTTCTTTCAACTCTGGGAACAGGGCGGAGTATTTTTAATGGCACATGGAATGCTAGAATACCTACGTGAGGAAAAGCGGCATTTAGAAACGATTGCATTTATTAATTTATAACGTCATGAGAAATATCTAGAAGGAAACACTGCCAGATATTTAGAGTAGTTATCTCAGGGTGGTGGGGTGTCCAACAACTTCCTTTTATTTATTTTTTCTTTCTGTGTGCTAAGTTTTAATTATCGTGCTTTATTTTACAACTTAAAACTCAGAATATCAGTTTTGTGCCTCCAGAAGGAAAATGAGTCCGTGAGGTGATTTGCAGTTGGTCAAACTCCATTTTTAAGCTTGGAGACGGTAGCTATTCAAATGAAGATTCCAATTTGAGTGGAAAATGAGATTAAAAGATTGATGTCTTTAAAACTCATAAATGAGAAATAGAAGTTATGCTTGCTGTGCAGATTAGTTAAAAGCAGGATCTAGAATGCCACACAAGTCTTCTTGAATACCGTCTGTCATGCCTGGGAAGGAGCAAAGGAGGAGGGAACAAAGAATAATCCGTCAAGGCCGAGGGAACTGTGACCGAGACGGTGGCCACCCAGGGGGCCTGGGAAGCCCATCTTTTCCTCTGCGTCTGGTCTGAAGCCATCTCCAACCTCAAAAGTAATTGCTTCGCTCCCCAGGTCTCAGTGAAGCCACCCAAAACCCCGTGTGTTTATCTTGTATAAGTTACGTTTATTTTTAATATCGTATGCTCACGATTCTTTCATGCAGCGAGTGTCACACTTTGCTGACGCCCTGGGCCCGCGCCTGCACCCCGCATTCATTGGGTGTCCCTCCGAGGACTCTGTGGGGCTGCAGGCATCTCCATGGCCCTGCGTTGTGTGCGAGGTCTCTTTCTGCCCCCCAGGCTCACTCCCGGCTCGGGCCGTTCACACCATGTGCCACTTCCACTACAGACGGGGGTCTCTGGTGGCTCCTTGCTGGTAGATGGGGGCCGTGCGGGTGCCCGGTGCTGTTAGCTTTTACGGATCAGGGTGCCGCAGAGCCGGTTCAGAATAGCAAGGATGGACAGCAAAGGAGGGGGCAGTGTTCCGTGGAGCTCTGCGTGTCAGAGGGTGGGAGACGTTCTGTTAACACGGAACCTGGAGCATAGAAGTTGCTGAGACTCCTTCCTCTCCCGTACACAGGAAGCTTGCAGATTCGCTACAACCTGGGCGGCACCAGAGAGCCCTACAACATCGACGTGGACCACAGGAACATGGCCAACGGGCAGCCCCACAGTGTCAACATCACGCGCCGCGAGAAGACCGTCACGCTCAAGGTACACACGTGTGCGCACATCCGTGTGTGTGATACGGTGTGGTAACCTCTGTCCTCTGTCCTGCTTGCTCATGGGATCTGTGTGGTTTCGTTTTGGAGGTGGAGCAGACGGAAGAAGTGCTTGCCTGGGCTTGCGTCTACAAACCCCTAACAGTGAAGCGGAAGGTCAGATGGCTCTTCTCGCAGAGACCGTGATGGAGCTGGTGGGGAGGAGGTTTCCCAGGGAGGAGCCGGAGTGAGTGCTGCCTCTGTGTGTGCTCCGTAGTTCCGCTGCCGCGGCCCCCACGGCCGCCAGCCTGCGGGCTTACCCGCGCCATCTGCTTCCTCCACGCACTCAGGTGTCTGAAGTGTGCCGAGTTTCCCAGCAAAGGTTATCTGGCCTTCTCTGACCTCTTTCTTTTGCTATCCCACCATGATATGCATAACTATATTTTTGCTTCTACGGCTGCTTTTCCTTAAAAGTCCTCAAGACACAGACCTTCCCCACAATCTCCAACTCTGGCTGTAGGCTCTCAGCACACAAAGGGATGGTTTTATTATGACACTCGAGTTTTATTTCAGGTTCATTGGTTGTCCCTACCCCCACCACCGACTTTCACAATGAACAAGCCTGCCCGGGCACCACCATGAATAAAACATAGCGGGAGGAGGTCTCCCTGGGGACGGAGCCAAAAGACCAAGGGTGGGAACTGTCACTGTGGTCTCTGGAAGGTGTCGAGAACAGACACCTGTCTGCAGGGAGAATTGCGGGAGGCTGCTTGTCAGTGGAGTGGGCGGCCTTGGGCGGGGCCCAGCGGCCCCTCAGACCTCGTTCAGACTCGGGAGTCTGCTTGCCGAGGGAGGTACAGCTTTCGAGAAGAGCCACGGGCCTGTCCCTTTTTGAGCAAGGGCAGATGTCAAGTCCATAACTTGATGTGGAGTTTGTGCTCGGCCTTAAAAGTCCTGTTATGTTGCCCTGGCTGGCGTGGCTCAGTGGCTCCAGCGCAGGACTGCGAAGCGGGAGATCGCTGGTTCTATTCCCAGTCGGGGCACATGCCTGGGATGCAGGCCAGGTCCCCAGTGAGGGATATGCAAGAGGCAACCACACATTGGTGTTTCTCCCCCCCTTTCTCCCTCCCTTCCCCTCTCTAAAATTAAATAAGTAAATAAATTAAATCTTTGTAAAGAAAACTGCTGAGTAATCAGCTTGAAAGACAGTGTAACCAGGAAGACCCACTGCAGCCCTAGACTCAAGCAGGACAAACCCTTACTCTCTCCAAGGAAGTTGCCATTCATTAGGGCCAAGGCCTGTGGGCTGTGGAACCGCAGGCAAAGTGAAGGCGGGCTGAGCGGGAGCAGAAGGTGGAGGTGATAGGCAAAATAATCCCGTTTCTGCATGTATTTCCCAAAATGAGACTTTGGAGGAAGGGTAGACTAAGAAGGCCTCCCTTCCGGCACATTTCCGTTAACTGGGGATGCTTTAGAACTAACCGGCAACTCTTTTAGAACGAATAGTGGGCCCTGGCTGGTGTGACTGAGTTGATTGGAGCATCATCTCATAAACCGACAGGTCGCTGGTTCGATTCCCGGGCAGGTTGTGGCTTCAGTCCCCACTTAGGGCTCGTACCAGAGACAACCAATCGATGGTTCTCTCCCTCCCCTCTCTCTAAAATTAGTATGCATGTCCTCAGTCGAGGGTAAAAAAAAGGAACAAATATCAGCTTATCAGAGCTGCTGTCTGCCGCAGGGGACTAGAGAGGGGTGGGCTATTTTAAGAACCTGGGGTTTTCGAGGGTGGAAAAGCCAGAGAAATCCAGGTGCTGGAGCAGAGAGAGACAGCAGATAACCTGGGCTTGGGGAGAGTCCAGCTCCAGGGCTCAGGGTTCTTTTGGTTGCCAGTGACAAAGGACAAATTCAACACTCGTTTGTAGGAAGAATTCCTGGAGAAGGTCATGGAATTTCAGAAAGGGAACATCAGAATTTTAGAGGAGAATCCAGGGGACGTGGAGGATCAAAACAAAGACTATCGCGCTCTCTCTCTCTGTCCTCCCTCCCCCCTCCCGTCTTCTGTCTCCTGTCATCTCTGCTAGTCCACCTCTCTGGGAGGACTAGATTAGCAGGACTCACATACTCTGGGACACAGACACTGTGGTCCTGGACTTACCTCCTCCCACTCTTGCTGCCAGAGAAAGGTCTGGTGTCTTGGTTCTCCTTTTGAGATCCCAGGGAGGGTCCTGGCTTATGTCACATGCTCACTCTTCTGCAGGGGGACAGTGACTGATGGCCCCTCATCAAATCTTGGGATTAGAGTGGGGAGTTGGGGAGCCTCGTCCGAGAGAGCAGGACTGCGGTTCCAGAGAGCAAACGTGACTGCTGTGGGCAGCATGGGCTGTTGCGGGATGTGAGGTCGGAGAGACGGGGGAGCTCCCCGGCAGGCGTGGGCCAAATCCCAGCATGGGAGTCTCACCAGGGCACTGGAGAGCCCACCCCCTCGGCTCCTTCTGTCAGACAGTGAGACCCACGTGCACCGAGATTTCCGAATGTGTGGAAAGCCAGACACAGCAACCCAGCTGAATTCAGTGGTCTGGGGGCTCGTCTTTCTCAGCCCAGCCTCTCCACTCCAGCCCAGGGGGCAGCTGGAGGCAGAGATGGTGCAGGAGGAAAAGACAGGGCTCCTGCTATGGAAAAGTAGGTCAGGCCGGCTCCCGCCCTCCTTCCTGCAGGCAGGGAGGCCTTGCAGGGCCTGGCAGTCTTTCCAGACGCACCTTAGCACTCTGAATGCTCTGCGTTTTCTCCCGAAACAGCCTACAGACCCACTGGAGATGTCTACCACCTCAAGAGTAGATGGAGGGAGATACAATAAAATGTTAATTACGGCTATTTCTGTGGGAAGGGATCACAAATAGTCTCCTTCCCTCTGGAGTTTTCTGTATTTCCTCATTTTCCACTAGAAGCATATGTTGCATTCTTATAATGGAACAAAAATATGAAACGTACATATGTCCTCACCTTATTCTGACGTCCCCCAGTTATAATAAAATAGAATGACACAGATGTTCAAATAATGTCCAATTGCAATAAACTTTTAATCAAAGAACAAAAAGCTAATTCAAATATGACTTTTAAAATACTATAGAAAAATGCCTTTGGAAGTAAGGTGAAATTTTATCCATTTATATATACTCAAACAGTGTATAATTTAGATGAAGTTTATCAGTGTCGATGATGTTTTTAAAAGCACATTTATTTCCCTAGCAGGTTCGGCCAAAGCTAACATTAAGTTAATTTGCATTCCCTGAGCACAAACCGTCTGAAATGGCGCTGAGCACTTGAGGGAAATTGACCTTGGATGAAACGTTTGCTTCCAAAGCACCGCGTGCCCAGTCTGCGCGTGGGTAATGAAGCGCTGACCCCGGGAGTTGTCAGACACCTGCGTGACAGGCCCGTGACAACCCTCAAATGGCGTCATTTATGAAAACCCACAGTTGCACCAGGGATAATACCTAAAGGCCCAATGCCGTCAAAATGTAAAACAAACCCCGGGCAGGCAGTGGGCACCTGAAAGAGTAGCGTAAGCAGTGAAACATCAAGCCAATTAGCAATGTCCAAGAGCTGAACATCACAGCCAGTGATTTCAAACCCTTGTATTGCAGGTTCTTTCTTCCCACGTTCCTTCCTTCCTGCCCTCCATGGCTTTTTTTTCGTCTTTCCTCTTTCTTCCCTCTTATCCCAGCCACATTGCACAATGGATCTAAGGTGGTTTATAGGGGACCATAAAATGAAATTGAGAATTAAAGTAAGTCACAAAAAGTAGGGCTCTAAGACAACGGCAGAATAGACCGTGATTACCCAGGTTGCAAGGTCTCACCCACGTGCATAAATTTGGCCCTGAACTTCTTCGTGGCCTTGAGTACACCACCCATCAGGATAAAACACACCAGGTCCTCGAGGGGACTGACATTTTTCTTACTCCACCATTGTTTTTTAAACACCATGGATGATATTTAGTGGCGTGGAAAGCTGCCCATAGCGTGGCCCATTTGGGCAGCACCACACACGTGGTAAGGCACACGTGTGGATGCTCCCTGGGCTCCAGACGCTCTGCTAAGCACGACACACACATTCTTCCATTTAGTCCTCACAGAGGGTGATGGGACTCACTGCAGAGAGAAAGCAGGAAGTAGCAGAAGCGTGGCTGGGCCCAGGTCCGTCTCACTTAGAAGCCTACCCATGCTCTTACTCCCTCCTAGCGGAGAGGTGTGTGGAAGCAAGGCCGCAAAATTGTGAAAGTGGGTACGCCTGGCCGGTAAGAAATTGAGTGGTGTCGTCGTTGTTGTTAACATTGCTATAAAAATCGTTCAGTCCCTGGCGAGTGCAGCTCAGTGGATTGAGTGCCAGCCTGCAAACCAAAGGGTCGCCGGTTCGATTCCCAGTCAGGGCACATGCCTGAGTTGCAGGCCGGGTCCCCAGTAGGGGGTGCACGAGAGGCAACCACACATTGATGGTTCTCTTCCTCTCTTTCTCCCTCCCTTCCCCTCTCTAAAGAATAAATAATTTTTTTAAATTGCTCAAAAATATGCAAAAGCATGGAGAATAATAAACATACACCCATGTAGGCACCACCCCAAAATTACAAATTTTGGCATTTTGCTCTGTTTCTTCAGATTTTTGTAAAATGCAGTGATCATTGAGGCCCTCTGTCTTGCTGGTCACACAGCGATCCCGAGAAAGGCTGTAGACGTTGTCTTCAACAGCATTTCTGCAGCAAATGGTTTTCACAGGAATCATTTTTTTGTGAAATGTTTTGATGCAGCATCTCCTTGGAAGAGCCAGGCATAACCTAAAAATGGATTCCAGCCCAAACAATTCCACAGGGAGGGGGGATGGGATGACGGGCAGATGAAGGAGCAAGGGACCGAAATGGTAAAACCTCAGCCTGGTCCCAGGATAAAACCGCCTCAAAAAATGAGTGCACTCCGGGTGTTCTCTGAGCCACCTGTAGCCTCTCTGGGGCCCGATGGAAGTTAGCAGAGGGTTCGGGGACACGTTCTCTGGCGCGCACACTGAGAACCTACAGTCTCTGAAATTCAAATGAACACATGGTAAGGAAGTATCGTTTTGGCTTCGGCAGACTGGAGGCCGTCCCACCGTTGCCAAGAAGAAGCTAGCGGATCTCCTGCCAGCAAAGTAAGGACTTTCTTTCTTTAGACCTAATTCCAAGTCCTCAGGAACAGACGATCATTAGCTTCCCGAATTCTGATACCACGCAGACCGTGACTTCAATTATTCTCATCAGGAATTTTTAAAGCACATGTTCAAAAAATTCACCGGCTTCTGTCTCCTAAAGATAATAATCAGAATTTCAACAGATTGTAGGGAAACAGTTGCATCGGTGGCTAACCGAGCATGTATTGGGCGTGAACCCAGGAGTGTTCAGGGAAGTGTTACCAACAGCAACGGCAGCGACACCCAATGCTGGGGGTGGGGGAGACACAAACGTCACCGAACCACCGGCTGCTGTGACAAATCAGCCCTACCCTGCAGTCTCAGGGGCTCCCCCGGTGAGAGTCGGCCTCGTGTCAGACAAGCAAAGTCCCGTGGTCCGTAGCAGTGCCGAAACCGTGCTGGGTGGGCAGTCTGAGGGCGTGCCATGGCCACCAAGCCACCCCCGGCCACCACTGGGTGGCGTGCTGGGGACATGCCTTCCGTGAGGCTGTGCAGCCCCGAGGGCCATTTTCCTGCGGGTGTTTTCCACCCTCAGGCCTTTCGTAGAGCAGCCCTGTTTCTGGTTTCTTTGCCGGTATCAGTCCTTCGGGAGCTGAACTGGCTGCGATCTACCTGCTGCCCTCGGTGCGTGCAGACACACCCCACCTTCCTTCCCAGACGTGCATCGTGGAGCCTGGTCATCATTCGCTGCTGAGTGCCCAAGCCCCTCTGTCAAGGTCATGGTGGCTGCCGGGAGGCCATCTGGAACAAGGGGCTCGGGTGAAAAGGAAAGACCCTTGGTTTTAACGCCACCCACGGAGCTGAGTCAGTTTGCTGAACTGAGAAGCCTGTGTTGGTCAAAGATTCAAGCAATTTTATTTCTTACTCTGCAGTTAAGGCTCAGAATTTTTGGTCTTTTTGCTAGTCTCCAATGTTTGGAAACTGGCCAGCTCTTCTCTGAACTCCTCTCCCCCTTGACAGAAGCAGCAGGGAACAGCCGACACCCACAACCGTCCCAGTGTCCCAAAGCCCTGTCCCTGAAGCTGCAGGTCACAGGCATGCAGTCTGCCTTCCGGGTTACGTGAGGTCACCGTTTTACCGAATCTCTGACCCCGAGCCACGGCCATTCATCATTCTAGCCCCTCACCCGTGTCTGCACCCCACGCCGCCCGGTCACAGGCGTCTCTGCTTCGGCAGCCAGCCTCTGCGAGGTCCAGTGTCTGTGTCACTTGGGGTTTATTAGCTGTCGTCACACAAAAAATACTGAGAGGCTTAATGCAAATAACTAGATTTCTTCCTGCCCATGGAACAGTACAACGCAAGTACTGTTAGTGGAGAGCGAGCGTCCTTCACAGAGTGGCACCGTCCCTGAAGTTGGGGACAGCGTGCGCGGTACATAAATAAGCTGATAAAGGGTGGTTTGTACTAACGTCGGAAGATGATAAATAGAATAACAGAGGTAGCAGCTCAGAGCTCTAACCTCAAGGACTGGGAGAAAGGGTAGGATGCTGATGGGGGGCAGGCACAGGAGACGCACACACCCGTGCTCTGCCCCCTTGTGATGGAGAAGCAGGGGGCGTGGCGGAGGGAGGGGTGTTCCAAAGGAGAACAGGGCTGAACGAAGGCACAGCAGCGTGAGTGCCCTGTAGAGGGCCCTCTCTCCCCCGAGCTGAGAGAGCCACTCTGCAGAAGGCGCAGTGACAGGTGTTCCCTGGAGAAATACTGAGTCTGAAGTGGGTGACATCACAGGGTGCGTGGTCCCGTGCGGGTGCGGGATGCTGTCAAATCCGTGGTCTGGGGCTCATGCAGAGTTCTGTCAAAATGGTTGGCAGGACAAATACGTGTGTGACACCACATACATGACGCATCTGGGACAGTCAGACTCACAGTCAGAGGCAGAGAACGGGACGGCGGTTGCCAGCTGCCGTCCAGGGGACAGAACTTGGGCGTCACGAGCTGAGTGAGTCCCAGGGACCCGCACAGCGCCATGCCTGCGGTTAACAGCGCTGCGCCGGGCACCAAGTGCGTGCTCAGAGGGGTCTTAGGGCGAGCATTCATGGCCAGTGACCAGAATAATAAGTAAAGGGCAGGAGGAAACTTTTTCGGGGAGTGGATGGGCTTGTGGCATAGATTGCGGTGATGATTACGTACAGCTGTCTGTCGGTCAGAAGTAAGTAGATACTGTAGATAGCAACAACGATGACAGATGGTTGGGGGAACTCTATTAGCAGTAAATGGAAAAGTAATTCAGTGTGGGCTGCTGGGGAAGCACGTTAGTGACGGGAAACTTGGACGGGCAGGGCCCACCAACACCTCTCTCTGCGTGTGGAGAGCCGGTCAGCTGTCAGGCATTCCCAGAAACCTCCTCAGTCCGGGCAGCAGCTCTGTGCCCTGGAAGGGACTTAAGAGTCCTGTTATGTTGCCCTGGCTGGTGTGGCTCAGTGGATTGAGTGCCGACCTGCGAACCAAAGGGTCGCCGGTTCAATTCCCAGCCAGGGCACATGCCTGGGTTGCGGGCCAGGTCCCCAGTAGGGGGCACGTGAGAGGCAACCACACACTGATGTTTCTCTCCCCCTCTTTCTCCCTCCCTTCCTCTCTCTAAAACTAAATAAATAAAATCTTTAAAAAAAAAAAAAGAATTGTGTTGTGTAGGGCTCAGAACCTTTCCTGCATACCCTCATTTGAAATGCTCAAGGTTCTCGACCTTCTGAGTTTGGGGGAAGCCAGTGATGTTAGGCCCATGAGAGAGCTGAGGAAACGGAGAAAGGAAGCCAGGGGACAAGGTCCCAGTGCCCACGGAGGCAGGCCCCTCTCCCGTGGCCGGTCATCGCTCACGCCGTTGGCTCTGCCAGCATTGAGGGCGCCAGGCTCACCCCAGCTGTTCTGCCTGGTAAACTCTGGCGAATTTTGAAGAGGTTTAACTAAAAGTAGGTCTTCAGGAGAGAGAGCGTTTCGTCTGGAGTCGACGGGGGTAGCCGTGGGGACAGTGACCCGCACGCCTGTCTGATAAACCGTTTGGACCGGTGCCGTGTTCCGAGACAGGAGGATGGAGAGAGCAGCCTGCAAGGGGGTGGGACCGACTTCTCCGCGGCTCAGAAAGTGCCGCCTGCAGCTGAAGGCGGCACAGGCAGGTTAAAGGCAGTTTAGCAAAGGAAGTTCATAGACTAGCTTTTAAAAATTGTTAGATCTGCTCATAAAGTTATTCAGCTGAATTTTTCTCGAGAATATTAAGGAGGAGTCCAGGCATTCCATTTCACCCCAATGAGGGAGAACCCTCCTAGGGCACTAGTGGTACGAATTACAGCAGCAGGAGAGAGAGCAGAGGGAGTGGCCGTGGTCCCTGGGGGCGCTGGGAGCCGGCCCTCCTCCTGGCGCATCGCAGGCTGTGCTGTAGTCACTCACCTGCCGGTGAAACTGAGGCCACAGAGACGGAGGGAGCTCCTCCAGGGGTGGCGCTGAAGTGCGCACCCAGCCTTCCTGACTGCCACGCCCAGACTCAAACGCTGGCCGTCAGTGGGACGTGGCTTAGTTGGGCTGCTCTGGCGCAGGGAAGGACCCATCCTCCCACGGGCCAGTACCCCCGCCTGATCAGGAACAGAGTCAAGGAACTGACTCGCCACGATTTCTGCCGTGGGGAGGAATTCTGCTCTGCCCTTCCAGGCTCCTCCAGCTGGGCTAATCGTTAAACCTGTAAGGAGAGATGAGCCAGGGAAAAGAACTGAATTTAACTGCATACGTGTGGGGACCCTGCATACACGAGAGCGTCAGAGACCCCTGTGCGAGAGAGGTTCAGAGGGAAAGTGAGCATGACGTATAAATGGCATCGTGAGCTAAGGTGGAAGGTCAGGTGCCTGCAGCTTCAGAAGGGGGTGCATTCCCGGACCAATGAGGAGGGATGTTCAGTAGTTGGATACTTGCCCTGCCATGTAGATGGGTCAGAAAAGCTTATCTCTGGTAATAATTCTCATGGGCAAGGCCCCCCATTTAGAGTCTTCCGGATTGTTAAGGTGGGGGCAGAAGTTTCTCCTTCGCCTGGAGGTCTCAGATGCCTTCAGCTCAAAGTAATCCACGTGACGAAGTAGCCCACCTTGGGGAGGCCTGTTCTGAACCCCTTCCTGCAGTGGATTGTCATATAACAAATAAACGCTACATAAAAGTATATACAGTAGGGCCTCCCTTTTACCAAACTAATACCGTGGAGCCTTTAAAACAAACCATGAATAGTGTTTGTGCTGAACAAGATACGTAACCTACGACAGTTTGTGAGCAATTACATTTATTTTTGAAATTCCAAATTAGGTGATCATCTCCTTAGGAAAAAAAAAAACTTAGTGTACTGGAGGGGAAAACACATTCGTTAAAAGAAGTGGCCCAATGGCATTTGCTGGGTGTCATAAAATCGTAACTTTTGTAAGTGAAAAGGAGCTAAGAAATCCAACTTCAGGACCAGGGTTTTTCCACGGCACAAAGTCCCGGGCCAGGTCTCAGGGAGGGTGACCAGGGCTCCCGTCCCTCGTGCACACCCCCCTCCTCCAGCAACGGGGAGCCTGGGCTGAAATCAGACGTGAATGCACAGATGAATTATTTAAAAACATGCGCGCCTTTATTACCTTTCGACTTTCTGCCAATAAAGAACAATGAAGAAAAGTGTACAGTTGTAAACACTGCTGAAAATTTTAATATCAGAGGTTATTCAAGCCTTTATTAGAGAAAATAGCACAGTTTGGAAGCATTATATCTTTTTAGGGTTGTCAGAACAAATAAAGAAAGTCGACCTAGCTAGCCTGAGGCCGTTTTCTTGAAATTGCATTTTACTGTAACTCCTTCCCTTTGGCTGGTTTGGTGTGTCTCCACCCCGGCGGTGAGCTCACAGCCTTGGTTGTGCGCTGCAAGCGTGGTCGACAGGAGGAGGAGGGGGAACTCAAGGATGACGATGAGCCCTGAAGGTCTCCGCCGTCTTCTCTCCCGGGAAGGCGCTGAGCCATTCACCCGGTCTCTGTCGGGTTCTGAGCAAGTGTATTACTGCCTCCCCACCCGCCATAGCAGAGGACTGACTCACGTGTTTAATTCTGTGGAGGGCGTGGGTCAGTACGGCACTGGTTTCTTCTACCGTCACACTGCTCTAATTCCACAGAAGATATCTGGGCAGAGAAGACAGAAGGATGTAAAATCGGAAACTCGCCCATCAACATGGTCTGCATACAAACGAGAGTTTGTTTTCAGTATTTCCGTGTATCTGGAGAAGCCTGGTCCCAGTTGAGATACACACTGAAGACCTCATGACCTCACTGGCTTTTTGTAATTTGGTTTTAGGTTGGGCTATCAGTCCGTGGCCCTCGGAAGGATATTGTAGCAAGTTTTCCTTGTTTTAATTCTGAACAGGGAGTAGGACTGTTGGGTGGTGTTTCCAAAAAAGAGAAAACAGGATACACAACTATCAATTCCTAGGACGCCTCCCCCTGCCAGCACCTCAGACCAACCTACAGCTGTACACTGAGGCCGTCTCTGCACTTAGGGGCGTGGGCACCCTGCACTTAAAGAAACAGTTTCTGGGTGTTCCGTGGGGAGGTGAGGGCAGTCCCGCTGAAGAAAGCAAAACGTGCTCAGGAGGGTTCCGTTAACAGTACACTTTTCTTAGATTCGAAACCACACGAGGATCGCTGAGAATGTGCCGCAGTGGCAGCTCACTGACCTTAGTTCTCACCCATGGCCCCCACCCAGCCCCCCGCATGGCGGGAAAGCTCCCCACGGCAACCATGCCCGGAGCCTGACACGGCTGGACTCAGGTGGTGCTCAGCACCATCCCACGCGCTGCTTACTGATGGGAAGCACCACCGAGGTCAGCGCAGATTCATTCAAAATCAGTGTGGAGAGGGCCAGTGTGTTCCCGGTGTCTCCTGCGTGCAGGAGATCCAGGCGGGCGGGGGCAACGGGTGTGGCAGGAGCGGTGGCCGAGGCGTGACTTTCACCCGAAGGCGCTGATGTCCCGGGGGGAGAGGAAAGGTGTGCACACACTCCCCATGCGTTTCTCCAGACGGCAGAAGCCCGTTCCCCCTAACTCTCCCCCAGAAGAGACTTAGGTTGCTCTCCCTCTCCACGTGCAGACCCTAGGAGGGGCTGTAGCAGGAGGAAGTCTGAACCGTTTGGGCTGGGCATCGGACCGTAGCCCGTAGGGCGAGACTTCCTTCGGGGGTGGTCGGAGTGCGGGCAGAGGCCCGGTGCACGTGGACGGGAACCTCAGAGGCTGCGGCCAAACCGTGGATGGGACGGAGCCCTTTCCCACGGGCGCTCCCGCTTCATGGCCGTGATGTCTGGCAAGTTACCGAACTCTGCGCTTCCTGATTTGTGCACTAGGAATAAGGCCGCCTACTTTAGTGGGGTTTGCGTGGGCTAAGTGAAAATACACAGGAAAACATCTAGCAAAGATGTTTATCTGCCTGTGAGTGCTACTTCCCTTCCGTCCCTCCTTCCCAACTCCCTTCTCTTTCCTAAAAGCAAAAATAGAGAGAGAGCGAGGTCACCAACCAAGTCATTGCTGACTCGGCCTTCAGGACAAAGGCTCCTGCTCCGTCACTGATTTGAAGGTCAAGCCAAGGAGCAAGCCCCCGGCTCCCAGTCTCTGCACAGCGGGCAGCGTGGCGGCTGCCTCCACGAGCCACAATCCCACAGAAAAAACCAGCAACCACACAAGCGTGAGCCACGGCCCAGCAGAAGCAGAAGCGTGGCCTTGTGCCAAGGAAACTCAGGGGCAAAGCTACCATATTTTTCAGACTATAAGATGTACTCCCCCCACAAATTTGGGAGGAATAATGGTTGTTAATGCTACTGTTGAGTTCTGTTTGCATTTACATTGGTGAAATATTACATTATTTATGTTATTAAATATTTTATCACATTTTTTACTTCAAAAATTTTTTCCTATTTTCCTCCTCTAAAACCTAGGTACATCTTATGGTCCAAAAGATACGGTAACCATCCTAGGCATGGAGCAGGTGGGGAGGAAGGGATCAGAGAAAACTTTACAAAGGTCTGAGCTGTTCCCTAAAGGTTTTCCATGGGGGTGGGATCACCACGTTCTCTTTCATTTAGCTGCAGGAATTCAACGTTTGCTCTTCTGCAATTCATAAAAACTACACTGAGGAAGCTAAGGGGGGAAATATCCATTCTGCCCATCACGCTCATCTGATTGGAAGCAGAAAAAAGACTCACAATGAATATGTCGACACTTCCAAGTTTTTCATTTCTTTCCTGAAACAAGTCCACCCGCAGATGAATTATGCAGGGCTAGACGGGACCGCCATTCCTCCACGCCAGAAAAAAATGTGTTTACTTCACTGCGCCTTTCTTACAGCTCAGTGGGAAAGCAGCTGCAATGCAATTTCTGACCCAGTTTAGGGCTTCGCATGTCCAACTCTCTTGCCTTCTCCAGAACGCAGCCGAAGCTTATAAACCCGGCGTTGGAGAGTTCATTTTTTCCTCCAAGCACATTAAGCACATAAATCATCTCTAAGAAAGAAGATAAGGTTCCCGGATTTCTATTTTGTCTGGCATGAAAACCAGAGTTCAATCTGCAAGGCATTATATTGTTATATCCATCTGCAGAGCACTGAAATCACTCTCTGAGATCGTGATTCTCAAAGCTATTTTGGAGTGCAGTCGGCAGACAGGGTTGTTCCCATGCACAGGTAACCGAAAGCTCCTGTCCCACGTGAATGTATCTCCTCCCTGAACAAATAAGTGGATCTCAGTGTGGGGCCCCGGGTCCCCCAGGGTTATCCACTGCCCTCTACTCAAGCGAGGGAAGAGTCAGCCCTGGGATTGAGGGAAGGTTTGGGGGGACGGGGTAGTCTGCAAAAGTCCTGAGCTCATAGTGTTCAGGTGCCCTCTAGTGGCCATTAGCCATAACTAGTGCGGAGACTGGGGAAGGCGGGGTTTTTCTGCAAATGCTCTCCTGATCAGGAGCCCTGGGTTATTACAAGCATGGGTCGTTTGCGTCTGATATGAGATGCTGTCACGGAGGTGGGACTTGGTGGTGCTTGCGTAAATGGAAGCCCGCTGTTGTGCTTGAAGAAAACAACCCGGGCGGGGGCTTGGCCTAGCCCTGCACATCTCCCAGCTCTGACCCCGAGCCCTGGCGGTGGAGAGCCCCAAGAAGTGGTGGCCGAGGGGCCGCATAAATGAATGGCTCACGTTGCTAAGCCATGAGCACACACCACGTGCTCGATGCCTGTTAGAGTGCACGGATTCTGTCCGCTGTCTAAGGTGTGGTTGATCTGCATTCCTCCCTCCGACATCACTTAGCGAACTAACAGAGTTAGCCCTACCCTGATGTGTTCGTGATGAGAAGATACAATCCACGTGTTGGAGGAGGCGGTAATAAAAAGTCTTTGTGGGTAGAAGAGAGGACCCAAGCTGGTAGTTCAAGAGTGAAGCTGAAGCCCTGGCTGCTGTGGTTCAGTGGATTGAGTGCCAGCCTGCGAACTAAAGGGTCACCAGTTCGATTCCCAGTCAGGGCACGTGCCTGGGTTGCGGGCCAGGTCCCCAGTAGAAGGCGCTTGAGAGGCAGCCACACAGTGAGGTTTCTCTCTCGTTCTCCCTCCCCCCTTCTCTCTAAAAATAAATTTTAAAATCTTTTTTTGTAAAAAAAGAGTGAAGATGAAGAAAGGCACTGAAAAGGGAAGTGGGGGTCACGGAAGAGAGTGGCTGAGTAAATGGCGGCTGCTGTAGCAAGCCTCCCTCCTGAAGTCGTCACCCAGGGCCACTAGCAGAGGCTCAGCGGGCAGGAGGGACGGGGGAATGAGCCCGGGCTGCCTGCCCAGCTCCAGGTCCCCACGAAAATGACGTCAGATCCCTGGACTGTCAACCCCCCAGCTTCGGCCTGCGGGCCTCTGCGACACCCCCAGCCGCGCAACCAGGGGCAGATATGGGTAGCCTCCGATGTCCGAACCATCTCTGAAACCTGCCCGGCACCAGGGTGGGTGCAAAGGGGGACAGGGCCACGCGAGTCAGAAGGTGCGTGAAAGGTGATGCAGTAAAAAGCAGGAGGGGGGACACGAGGCAGAGGCGACCCGGGTGCCCTGTCCCCCGGACCACGTGCACTTGCTGCGGGCACCCTGCCAGCCTCACTGTATAGTGGCACAAGGCCCAGGGTGGCACTGTGGGGACGCTTGGACTTTGCAGGCCCATGGGCCTCTCTCTGGGCAGAGCCTCTCGGGAGCTGTGTGTCCTCGTAGGTGTTGCCTCGGTTTTCTCAGCCATAAAATGGGCCAAAGTAGAATGTGTGCCCACGGGGTCATTGAAACTATGTGTGAAGTCCCTAAGATGGGATCTGACTTGGAGTTGACCTTCGAGAACTCTTAGGTGCTACTCCGATGATGATAATGAGGGGGAGGAAGAAAAGGACTGAACTTTTTGGAGGATAGTCTCTGTCCTTCCTTCCTTCCCCCAAATCCTTTCGGCGGCTGCTGCTTCTCCCCCAGATCGCCAGGGGAACGCAGGCAGACTGTCAGGGACTGCTAGACCTTCTGTAGAGCACTGGTCGAGGGAGAGCTGGACTCCCTCGAAGTAAAGAGCGCATCTGGAGCGGATTTGAACGCGGCATCCGAGCCCAGAGCTATAGCTAACAAGCTTTCGGGCTGAGAATCATCTCCGTCTATTGTGTTATCACTTTCACACGTGCACACGCGTGTGTGCACACAGCTGGGTCACGGGAAGGTGTGAACGCTCTTCTCTCTCTCACGTCACTTCTGGTCTTTTCTATTCCCGTCCCTTACCACCTCCACTGGGTTCTCCCTCCCCACATTCGTTCTACTTCTCGGAACAGGTTCCAAACACAGCGTTAAAAAGCCTTCAGTGTTTTTTTCAAGGAGCTGAGCTTTCCCGCCTTCCGCAGGCTGGCGGGGCTGGCCACTCAGGCTGCTGCAGCCACTGTGTGTGCGGACTGTGCGCACGCGGCCCCTCTCCGCTGGACCAGAGCCTGAAGGACATGGCTTTGGTGCCCTGGTGTCGCCAGTGTTTGGACTCCCTCCTGAGCGCCGTTATTGCCGCCGAAACCTCCTGGCAAAGTCTTGTCGATAGAGCCTCTGAGCTAAGGAGCATGTGTGTGCCGAGCTTTTTCTAGTAGCGGTGACTTTCACGATATTACAGTTAAAATCAATGGAAATATAACCTTTTCAACCACCGGAAATGAGTTCGTTTTTATTATCTTTTTCTGGCATCACAGCATCGTGATTGCAAAAGGCACAGGTCAACTTAGCTTTATCGAAGGACCATTAAAGAAACAAACTCCAACTCATTTAAATACCGAAGCCAGTGCATTAAAATGATCAATACAGTAAAAGCACCTGGGACTGCTTTATTTAAACACCTCACATATGAGAGTCATTCCACAATCATGATTTTAGCAAAACGATAAACTTAGAAGACCAGCCAATAAAGAAAAAACGCTGTTTCATTAAGTAGGTTCAGAACCATAAAGCCCTTCGTTCTAATCTGATTCGACACAGCGTTTCCATTTGCTCTCAGTATTTTAAGATATCATCTGGCGAAGAACCATCGATCAGTGAATACCGTTTACTCAGAAAACCGTCTGCTCCCAGGTCAGAAGAATGACGATGACAGAAAGCAGAGTCTCAGTTTTTAAAAAACACGAAACACAGGGCCAGGCCCCAGTGCCGGGAGCCCCGGCCCCAAGGGGCGTCGGGGAGCTTCCTTCCTGCGGCACTTGGCAGGGGCCCTGCACGCAGCGCCGTGCGATGCAGCTGTGCGCTAAACCGGGCATCTCCTGCCGACTCCGTGGGCCTGGGCTGGGCACAGACCTCTTGGGGCCTCAGGTCCTCCATGCCTGATGATGATGATACACTTTTCCACCTCCTTCCCCAGATGCGAGCACAAAGGCGGTTGTCGTGAACCTCTGTAAGTTCTTTATAAGCAATAATGTACATTGCAAACTTGGCCCTGGCCAGATGGCTCAGTTGGTTGGAGCGTCATCCTGTACACCAAAAGGTGGTGTGTTCGATTCCCAGTTAGGGCATATACCCAGGTTGCAGGTTCCGTCCCCAGTTGGGGCGTGTGCAGGAGGCAAGCAACTGTTTCTCTCTCTCTACTTTTTTCTCTCTAAAATCAGTGAACATATCCTCAGGTGAGGATTTTAGAAATAATAATAAATAAATTACAAACCTTCGAGGTAGTATGTGTTTAGAATAACTTTAGAATCAGAGTAGCCCATACAGGCCATTAATTCCAGCCCCAACCTAACTTAGACTCACCACCAGGCCCTGCCTGGTGTCCCCAGACACGGAGATCATGCTGTTTTCTCCTTAAAATGCCGTCTATGATGGCTTTCTAATCCAGGGAGAACACGGGAAAATTAAGTTTGCTTGAGAGTCCCATTTAAAGCCAGTGTCTCCGCCTTCCCGCAAAGCCAGCCCTGCTGCTCCAGGACACGGCGGCGACAGGTCAGCCTTCCCCGCCGGCCCGTCCCCAGCCGCACACCAGCACGTGATTACCTCTCTCAGAAAACAAAATTTCCTCCTGGCTCCCCTTCCCCCGTTTCTTAGCTTTTCTCGGCAATGAGACTCTCGGAGATGGACGTCCATGTGCGCCTTCAGGTCAGCCTCTCCCGACCTCCCGGCTTTTTGTTTCCCGTCAACTTCCTTGCGTCGGGCAGATCGGTGGGTTTCGACACGCATGCACACCCACGCAACCAGCACTCTGTCGGAGTGGAGAACGTGCCCTGTACCCCGGAAGGTTCTCTCGAGCCCCTTTCCTGTCCGTTCCCACCAGTCACTGCCCTGAGCGATCGCTCTTCACAGTTCAGTTTCCATAGAAACGCGGGTTAGTCCGACCGGTTCCAGGCCTCGGTGTAAGTCAGAGACCGCAGTCTCCTATGTCCGTCCCCTCGAACTCCTTGCGGGGCTCTGAGACTCGTCCCTGCTGCTGCTCGCGTCTGCGGCTGTGCGTTAACGGCCGCGTAGCATCGCATTTCAGAGCACACTAACATCTGTTTGCTCTTTCGCGCTTTGACGGGCACAGGCGCGGTCTCCAGTTTGGGGATGTCAGGAACACACCTGTTGGGAATATTTGCACACTCACGTAGATTGTGGGCGCATTTTTCCCTTTCTGCTGAGCGAGTACCTCGGAGTGGGGTTGACGGGTTGTGTGGTCAGTGTATGTTTGAGTTGATAAGACAGAACCAGAAAAAGGCAAAGCTCCCTCGTCGTTGGGTCGTGTCACCATCCGTATTGTCACTTAAACCACGATGGCGGTGATTCTCCGTGTCATACGTTTTAGACTTCAAAGTGATACTTTATATGCAGTTGTAATATACTGTTTATAATAGCGTGCTCTGGTGGCGTGGTGAGCCTTATTTCCAAGACAAGAGCGTGAGCGCCTTGGCCCGTCGGGAGCGTGTCCGGCTTAGCTGCAGGCCCAGCCAGGAGGTAGAAGCCATGTCGTTTACGAAAGGCGGCTGCCTGGGAGGAGATGTGGTCCGAGGGCTCCTATCTGCAGGACGCTTCCTCAGCAGTAAGACCACCCCGGGGTCCTCATTCTCCCATCCTTGGGGTGGGCTGAGGGGTGGACACCCCGCTAGACAGGTGCACCCTTCTCAGGAGTCCACGTCGTCGGCAGAGGCCCCCGCCGATGCAGCGACCTGCTCACGTCCAAAGACTCCCCTGTGTCTGTGAGGGACCCATCTTCCAGTAAAGTCCTCGCTCGTATCGGGACCTGTCACAGCGGGGTCCCCGTGTTGGAAACTTGACCATCCGAGTGGCCACCGCATCCCCGCCGACCCTTCCCAACCTCAGCAGTCAGACAGTGCGAGGTCGGTAACACGGGGACTGCAGCCCCGCCCCGTCTGCAGGGTCGCTGACCCGACATCTCCTAGCACGTCGCTGTCCTCGTTCAGACCTCCCCGCCCCACTCACCCGGGAGTCCGCAGGCCCCAGGTTTAAACAGCCCCTGGAAACGTGGCTGGCACAGCACGGTGACAGAGGCTGACAGACGCGGGGACGGGAGAGGCTGTCACACCTGTCCTGCCTGGAGCATTGCTCATCCACGTGCCTCTGTTCTTTTTATGTAACTGCTCAACGAACCATCCTCACGTTGTATGACTTTGGCAACATTATGTATATTAATTAATACCTGTTTTCAAAATTGACCATTTCTGATTTTATTTTTCACACATTTTCTTTGTTTTCATCCTCCCTTTTTCGATCCATTTAGTTTGTTCTCCCTTATTCCTGGAAAGTCGTTTTACAGTTTAGCAAAATGTGTTTGCCTCGAACTCTTCAGGAGAATAGGTCACATGAAATGATTTAATTGGTACTAATTATGTTAATTGTTATCTAAACCACCTACTATGTGTAGTGATTAAATTCCATGGTTGTTTAAGTGATGTCAAGTATGAAAGTGTATAAAAGCCATGAGCTTTCTTCATACTAGAGCTCTAAGAAGGAAATCAGAGGTAAAATTAGTAGAACTGGTTCACATTTTAATTTTTAATGCTTTATAGTCATTGTTTGCATTCTCATTTATAAGTCAAAAACAAACCTGAAGGTCCTAAGTATTTACTGACCAGATTCTTTGAAAAAATTTTTTTAGTATTTGGGCCATTCCTGCTATAAAAGCCTTCAAACTTAAAGCTATTTCAGCCAGGAAATGAGAACTTCTTTCATTCACTGAAATTTATAAAAACCATACAATTTATTGACACAGAATCAGTGTTTACAAACACTTTGTGCTTCCTTCAAGTAGCATCCGTACCGTGTTTCTGCAGTAGGTGGGGGGTTAGACCAGGGAGAGCGCATCGCCATCTGAAAGCTGTTGCTTTTCTTTGTGCTGTTTTGAGAAACTCTTCGTACACTGCAACGTAAGTCACCTGGCGGGCTCACCGATGCCCGTAACTGCATCCGTGCTGCAGGCTTGCAGATGCACAGAGCGAGGGGGATGAAGTGTGCTGATGGCATCGCCACAGTACCGGCGGTCCGGTGACAAGCGGAGGGAGCACGGGGAACACCTCTCACTCTACACCTGCTCGTCAAGCCGTAAATGAGACCTCCGGACGTCTCTGAAGGAGGAACAGTGTACAAACACAGCAAAGAAAGACCTGTCTCCTCAGTCCGTCATTTCTCAAGGCTTAAGCATTTCTGGAAAAGAACATCCCTTGCAGTTGGATATTGGTTCAAGGCCAAGGCTGCCACTTCCAGTCTGTGAACTTGAGCAGATCACTAACTTTCCCTGGGACCTCACTTCCTCTTCTCCATTTGTGGCGGGGAGTGATAAACGATCTGTTTCTAATGCTTCTCCTCACTTGAGCTTTCCCAGCTGAACCTGACCTTGCTATAAGCATCTGCTCAGTGCCGAATGTTGGGAGCCAAATTGGCTGATCCATAAATACATATGGCAGAGACAGGGCCCGTTCCGAGAAGGCTTCCTGGCTGGTGTGGCCCCGTTGGTTAGCACAGGTTTGATTCCCAGTCAGGGCACCACTTCCCATTCACGGAGTGTATGCCACTCAGCACACTCGGCCACCTCCACTGCTAGCCCAGTTATGAAGCCTGGCCACTTCCCAACGATTCCACGGCTCTGTGACGGGTGGAGTGTTTCTCGAGCTCTTTCTTTTCCTTAAACATCTGTCAGTCAATAGGGCTTATGAGCAGCTTCGGCCAAAAACAAACTGAGGTGGACGGCAGCGTGACGTCCCAGATGGCAGCCTACATCTGCATCCTCGGTTGCTCTTGGACTTGGCACGCCCTGTGGCCGGCAGCGTGAGAAGCGGGCATGCTGCCCCCTGCGGTGCTCAGCCCCGAGGTCCCAGCAGTGGGTAATGCCAAACTCAGAGCTGCTGCAGCAGTGTGAGCGTCCCAGAACGTCACCGCTCAGGGCCCCAACCCGGCCATCAGTGCGTCTCCCTCAGTGTGGTCTTTAGTACGGAGTCAGGCTTACTCCCCCCGACCGGGCGGCCACAAGACCCTGTGGGGGCTTCCAACAGTGGGACCATCCGTGGAGCTGCCCTCTAGACCAGACGTTCTGAAGGGAGTACAGCTAGGGCTTCCACATCTTCACACACACACGCGCACACACGGCGTGGCTCGGCTGATAGTGGTGAAGATTGGTCAGTGCGCCCTAGGGTGGCACAGGCCCGTTCCGCGTGGGTCCTCGGTGGACCGGGCGGCGTGCTAGATGACGCTGCCGGAAAGAAACAGCCCAGAGCCCGGAGGGGGGCGCTGTGCCCGGGCTCCGACACCCTGTGCATTTCCTGTGGGCCCGTGCAGCCCACAGCTCACGGTTCCACCAGCAGACAGAGAGGGCAAGGGGCGCCGCCCTTGTCCTCACAGTCACTATCCCGCCAGAGGACGGGAAGGGACAGGCCGCGACCCCGGAACTGGTGGCAGGCCCCGGTGAACGATTTCGTCCCCCACCCTCATGTAAGGTCGTCCCGTGTTCTCCGCATGAAGGAGGAAAACGGAGCTGAAGTCAGGAGGAGGTGGAAACATCTAAATGAGTTGCCCCCTGGTGCTGGGTGGGCTCCCGGGTGGGCTCCCGCCCTCCCACCTTCCCACCCTTTCCAGTTCTCAGTGGTGAGTGGCCTGAGGCTTGCGGGGACCCCCCTTGGCAGACCCCCCGGCGGGATGGAGATTGGGGTGAGACAGAAAGCTGTGGTCTCCTGTGAAGCCCACAGGAGTCTCCGGTGGGAAGGGACGGGGAGAGACGGGCAGTGCCGAGACAGACCGGCCTTTGGTTTCTTCCCCAGCATCTCTCTGCTCTGGCGTCTGCTCGCCGACTGGGAGTAACACGCCCATCAAGACGGCGTGCTCCAAATTCCCTGTCCCTCAGCGAACCCCAGGTATCATCTAAAATTAGGGATTCGGAAAGGAGGCAAGGAACCTCAGGCCCCCTTCCTCTTTCCAGTTCAAAGACTTCCTCTCCCCTTGTTTTCCCCCCACACACATTGCAAGATCTGAACTTTTACTTAATCCACAGCATTTTTTAATGGCCTGTTATCAGTCATGTAAAATACGAGAAAAAAGCACCGATCAGTGTAAATCTGAGCCCTCTTCCCTGTCACACAGCAAGTGTAGATAGAGTGAGTCTGCAGCATCCGCCTCCTTCAGCTGGCTCCCCGCTGAGGCAGGCTTCTTTGTTTGAGAGCCGACGCCCAGAGACTTGGCTAGTTGCACAGCATCTGAATCACCCAGGACCCCTGTTTGGAGAGCCGCAGGAGGTCTGAACGTGGCCTCAGGTCCAGCCCAACTGCGAGGGCTGTGCTGGTTCCTGGCGAGCACTGGGCTTTCCCACCGGCGTGCCGGTCTTCATGAAAACAACCAGCAAGTTCGGGGCCCAGGAAGCCAGAGCAGTGGGGACGCCCTCCCTGCTCCCCAGCCTCAGGTCTGTTGCACGGGACACCAGTGATTCCCTCAGGGGCATCCGGAGCGCTGGTCCTGCCCTGCGAACAGTTGCAAAAAGTCCTCGGAGCAAGCAGCCGGTTTGCTGGCCTTCCATTCGGGTTCAGACGACCGTGGGCCCTTGCTCCCGACTGCAGAAGTTCCCGTTCACACCGGGATGTTTAACTGGCAACGGGAAGGTGTCAGGTGCCGGGAAGGGGGCATCTTCGACATTGCCAGGCCCGTCCACAGCGTCCCACCGAACCTGAAGCTGCTGGGCTGCGGGTTTTCCCGAAGCACCGACTACTCCACAGCGGAGATCCTCTCTTTTGGAGAAGGGTCAGGTCACCCTCAGTTCACCCCTTCCCCTCAGGGGCCGGGCCCCTCCTGGGTGTCTCCACCCCAGCCCCAAAGGTACCCAGGCTGATGAAGTCCTTTCATACCCCGCCGAGGCCAGCTGTGGCTTTAAAATGCAAATGAACTGAATTCACAAAATGATCCCTGAACGGACACCGGAGCTCCCGGTTCAGGGGGTAGGATGGGAGCCCCAGCCCGAGTCAGGATGCTTCTCGTGATTTCGTGGTGTCTGCCGGACAAGTCCGAGCTCCCTGCAGGGTGTCGGGGGCACAGAGCCCGTCTCTGATTTTATGGAGCCTCTACTGCACAAGCTGTGGCCGCCTCCGCTGCCCACGGGGTGGCCGCCAGGTAAATGTGCAGCCACACAGCTCACTGGGCCCCCAAAGAAATACCTTGAAATTAGTGCACTTCACCATGGCAACACAGAGAGATGACACAGCGTGACATGTCCTAGGCTTTTCAGGTTGAGCTTGCCTGCCTTATCTGATTGAGTGCATTTTGGAGTTTAAACGTCAGTATTTCGCATGCAGCTCACCCTCCCGCTCCCCAGTGGAGCCGGCTGGGCGGGTGCGGGGACTGTCCCCTGGGGAGCCAGGTGGAGCCAGGTCAGCCGATTCTGCCACTTTCTCTCTCTCTGACTCGGGGTGTGTGTATTTTTTTATATTGTTGGGTTTTTTTAAGATTTTATTTATTTATTTTTAGAGAGGGGAAGAGCGGGAGAAGGAGGGAGAGAGAAACATCAATGTGTGGTTGCCTCTCATGTGGTCCCCACTAGGGACCTGGCCTGCAACCCAGGCATGTGCCCTGACTGGGAATCGAACTTGCGATGCTTTGGTTCACAGGCTTGCACTCAATCCAGTGAGCTACGCCAGCCAGGGCTCAGGGTGCGTTTTGTCTGGTAAAGCGGAGAACCGCGATGCAGCGCCTGTGAAATAGGACGTGAAAAGCCTGGCGCAGCTTTGCACACAGCGGCTGCTCAGTACACGCTTCCTCTTTCCCTGCCTGGGTCTGATCGGGAGACAGACCACACAGCAGGGGAAACGCGGGGTGGTAGGTGTAAGAATTAACTGTGAGGAAGGGAAACTCTAGGACCTAAGGAAGCCTCGGGGAGCCTCCCAGGGGCACCCCTGAGAGGGGGAGCACCCACACGAGGACCATAGGAGGGTGGTGGTGGTTCTGCCACCAGAGGGGTTCCAGGGTGGCCAGGCTAGGGTTGCTGGGCCAGCAGAAGGCCACCCTTCAGGGTGCAGGTGGGGAAGCAGGAGCTCAGCTGTGAGTGCGTGTGTGTGAGCACATGTGGGTGTGTGAGCCCGTGTGTGTGCACATGCATGTTTGTGTACACATGTGTGTCCTGCACAGTGGGAGGCAGGAGGCCCTTGGAGCATGTGGGCCTCATGGGGGCTGCACAGGGGCTCCGGTTTCCAGTCCAGAGGGCTTGTCACCAGGCTCTAGGGCCACAGGGATCACAGGCAGGCCCCACAGGATGTCCTCACACTCCAGGCAGACCCCCTGCTACCCTCCCTCCTTCAAGCTGGCACTGGAAATTTCCAGAAGCCCCTTCTTCCTACAGTGTCCCTCTAGTGCCCTCTACTGAGAAAGCTTAGCACTGTGCTCACTTTCAAAGAGAGGAAAGGAATTCCTGCTTATCGTAGAGCATCCGTCGAAGGGCGGGAGGGCATAGGTGGAGCCAGGAGGCAATCACCTGATTGTGGACCCAGACTCACGTCCCAGGGACCGTGACGGGGAGGAGCCAATCTCAGGGGTGGGCCTGTGTGGGGAGGATGTGAGAGAGCAGGGCTTCCTTCCGGACTGGGCGCTCTCAGAGAGCAGGGTCCACTCAGCACCTGGGGACGTCCAGACTTGTACCTGGGAGGCGGGAAGGGTGGAGCACGGTGAGAGTTGTGTTGGGAAAATGATCTGGGAGAAGTGGGCGCCAGTGATGCTTTGGTTGCACAGTTTTTGTTTTTGTGTTTTTAATTTCCTGTATTATTGTTCTGTTGCTGCTGTAACAAAGTACCACAAACCTAGGTGCTGAAAACACCACCAGTTTATTTTACATTCTAGAGGCCGGACGTCCAAAGTCAGCACCACGGCGCCGACGCCCAGGTTTGGGTGAGCCCGTCCTCACCAGGCTCTGAGAGGAGCGCCTGTGGCCTCGCCTTTTTCCCCGTCTCACCCGCACCTGCGTTTCGCAGCTCAGCCCACACCACGCAGGATAATCTCCTTATCACCAGAGCCCTAATTCAATCACACCGCACCGTCCTAGAGCTGCTTTGCCCTTCCCAGCATCCCTTGCACTTGAACTCAGCCTTTCCCTTCAACCCCACTCCCCGCCCCGCCCCCGTCTACCTTGGGCCCAAAGCGGGAAGGAGCTGGAGGCAGGAAGAGTAAGGAGCGAGGATTCTCGGCCCCAGTGGAGGGAAACAGTGGGTCAGACTCCCGGTCCTCTCAGCCGGCCCTCCACGGCACAGCCTCCTGTACTTCCTCCGGCACGAGGGCGTCGTCCTCGTGGGTGTTACGGGCTAGATTCTGCCCATCTTCAGCCTTTGCGATGCTCTTCATTGTCCTCGTTACGAGAGTCCCTGACTGAACAGGTGATTTGGATTAGAAGTGTATTATCGTTGCCCGTTTAGATTCTTGTTCAGCGTTTTTTTAATTCACGACTTCACGAAGGAATGGAGACTTGGGAGTGTCCGGGATATTTACAGGTAAAGGAAAACCAGGCAGGATCATGGATATGTCAGAGGGCAGCACCCAGGTTCGGAAACTTGCTGGAAAAAAGTGTGATAGGAATAAATGGACATTTTAGTCTTTGGCTCACCATCTGCATGAAGGGAGGGAGGGGAAGAGCTGAAAGCAGCCTGTGGAGACCAGCTAGAAGTTTTACTTTACTGTGAGCTCAGCACGACTGATATAAAACAGCCTCCAAAGGCCAAGCCTGTCTGGTCTGGGTCCGTAGGGACAGTTCGGGGAACAGGAGCGCGGGCGGCGGGGCTGCGTCCGTGGGCGGACCTCACGGCTGCGCCCCCTGCTGGGAGACCTGGCTCTGAGTGTGAGCACGCCTTCCCTGAGCACCCACTCTGTGCTCAGCGCTGTACTGGGCCCGAAGACGCAAGAAATCTCCAAGTCCACACGTAAACATTCGATATTTTTTAAAGAACGTGGGCTGTATACTCACAGCAGGGAGTACCGATCATTCACTTCAAATGATGCTGGAGTCGCCTACGTGCTGCCACAGAAGGAGTTTACAATACAGCATTAAGTAACAAAAAGTAAATGCAAAGCTATATGGGTAGTTGGGCACCATCCAAAGTTGAAAGAATGCATGTTAGAAAATTAACGTTAATTATCACCAGCTGTTTTTTCCTGCAAATCTGTATTTTTCCATAATGCACATATATTGTTTGTATCATTTTCAAGTTCTTTAACAGGATAGATTTAATTATAAGGAGTACTTAATGGGAGGTCATCATTTTGAAACATTGTAGAATCGTCTATTAGTGAAATCCTCTTGCAGTTAGTTTTTGACAACAGGAATAGTAGAAACGGGTGGAGGGACAGCAGCAGTTACCCATGAGTGCCACTAGATGGAGCCAAAGCAACTCCTAAAATTTAGCAGCAAAAACTCAGTTGCTTTTGCTCCAGAGAAACAACTTTATGAGATTTCAAATATTTAAGATTCTCTGTCCAGAATAAGTGTTTTGTCAATGATGCACTGGAAATTATTTTTTTAACTTTTCAAAATCATAGTCAAACATTCTCATGTTTGCTTTAACGGTGCTTTCTGGACTTTTCTTATAGTGTTACCAGACACCCAGGCACGAACACTCACAGCTCCGGAGGTCAGAACTCCCCCATCCCTGAGATGTGACGGATGATTCTGACTCTTCACCCTGACTTCCCACTGACCTCTAGGTTTCTAGTAAACAGTGTCCAGGTGTAGGAGGCCATTAATGATGAAGATCACTCCTCAGGGCAGCTGGTTCTCAGTGTGGGTGGGAGATTAGCTCCCTTCCTCCCACTCTTTCCTGCCACCCTCCGTCCTGGGCAGGCGGGCTTCCTACAGCTTTGCCCACCTTGGCCTTGGCCCTTGCACGCCGGGACCTGGGAGTGCATCCGGTTCCTGGAGTCTGCGCTGCCGGCTTCAGCAAGAAGCTCCTTGTACACAGTTCTCCCGGGAAAGCCCGCTCCTGGCGGTGGTGCCGGGGATGCTCCATGCACACCCTTCCTGAGGCTCACCTCCGCATGGGGCAGACTCACTCCGGAGAAAAGGAGGGCTCACAGGAGAGGTTGTCACAGGTGGATACAGAGCAGCACAGGAAGTTCCAGGGGCTCACCTGCTGGGGAGACAACTGGACTGGACCGGTTTTTAGGTCCGTGAAGGCAGGCAAAGCCCGGTAGGGTACACAGAGGACAGGGCCGTGATTCTGGGGGAGCTGCATTGGCATTTACTTGTGGGGAATGACTAGTCAGAAATGCACGTTGCTCCCACAGCTGTTTGTGTGGGCTGTTTCCACTGGCTTCCTGCTCCCCTCCTCAGCTCTGACAGGACAGTTCTGCTTCTGGGGGTGTCTTTGCCCTTTCAGGCTGCGATGTCCCTGCCCTGAGGCAGAAAGGAGAAATCACCCTCATTTCGATAAGTCAGAAAGCTGTATATTTACCCAGCCCACACCTCAGCATTTGAATATATATTCATATGTAAAATAGACACTCGTTCATATTTGAATATATGTATATGCTCTGAAGATTAGTATCGGTCTACACACTGATGGTATAAAAGGGTGCAGGAAACAGGGCGGGAAGAGGGTCCTGAACAAAACTCATTCTTAGAGATGTAGCCTTTTCTGTCTCAGAGGTCAGTCCTGGAGGTAGGATCAAGCAGATTTCATCCCAATGGAATGAACAAGCATCTCAACCCGCAGGCGAGTCCCCCACAGAAAATGGGCATAACCCGGGGGGCCATTCGTAAGGAGCCTTCACTCACCAAGTTCACGCTGTTTTCGGTTCACCGCGGAGTAACCGCGGCGGAGGAACACTCAGGCTTCTTGATTCCTCGGCTGGGACCTCAGAGTCGCACTGATGAAACAGGATACCCCGAAACCACGGTTCCGGGAGTGATGTCATCCCCGCCCCCAGAGAATGTGATCCCAGGACGGACTCGCCTCTAAAAGCGCCTCTCGTTTTCTTCCCGCAGCTCGATCACTACCCTTCTGTGACTTACCACCTGCCCAGCTCGTCCGACACGCTGTTCAACTCGCCCAAGGCGCTCTTCCTGGGGAAAGTCATAGGTAAGAACTCGGGGCAGACCGCTCGCGCCCTGTACTCGACAGCTGCTCGTTCATTCGCCTCGGAAACCGGTTGTGGCTGGCGGTTGGGGCATGCGAGCCAAGGATGGCGTTGGGAGCAGTGTTGTTATTTCGTGTGTGGCGCGAACTGAAACTCAAGTGAAGGCCAGCGTCTGCTCCTGGCTTCTTTAGGTGGAAATCGCTCGTTGGTTTCTTAAAGACCTCTGCCTGCTAAATACTTAACTTTTTCTCACTCTAAGCGTATCACCCAATTCTTCCTATCACTCCTGAAAGAGCTGGGCTGGTGTTATTTGCAGATTAGAAGGCCAGTAGGAATCGGAAGGTTGTGACAGAACAGCCCCGGTGTGTGACTGTGACTTCCTGAGTCATCCTTGCCTTTTCTTTACGGTCGTTCAGTGCAGTCTAGACTGAAATATTGATATGATCGACTAAGTATTTTTAAATGATTAGGGTAAAGCCAATGGACTTTTTTTCGCACTGTGAGACGTGCGTTGTGAACCCACAGTGGAAACACTGAGATGGCGGACAAGGTGCTGGCCGAGGGGGAGGTGGCTCTGTGTCCACAGTGGTGGGAGGGGCGGATGAGGGAACAGCAGACCCAGGCCGCAGTCAAAACAACAATAACATACACCCCATAGGGCTGACTGCAGGCCACGCTCCACTTCGAGCACTTTGCGTATCCGAGTTCCTTCCATCTCCGTAGCAGTTCCTTGAGATAATCAAGATTATGTCTCCGGTTTAGCTGAGCCAGGAGCCCCAATTTTCCCCCAGGGGCTCCACATCGTGGCAGCAGGGCCCTGAGAAGAATCGTTCCAAAAGCAGAGGTGCAAGCTGGAGCCCTCGAAGGCCCGGCCCCGGAAGTGACACCCATCCCTCCAGCCTACGCTGCGGGCCCAGAGCTGGGCTCCGGCCCACATTCCAGGGGAGGGGCAGCAGACTGGCCTTGGATGGCTGAGCGCGAGGTCACAGTGACAGGAGCAGGTGGGATGAGGGGTATGGTCACCACCTCCGGAAACACCGGGGGCGATGGGGGAGACTCGGAACCAGGGCCAGGGCCACTCGGGCTGGGTGCAGCAGGGGCCAGTGAACCTGAAGCAGCAGGACGCAGGCCCAGACCTAAACAGGCTCTAGACGCGGGGCCAGACGTCCCGCTTGGCCCAGGGCAGTCCCAGTTTCCTTCTGCCAGGACAGGAGCGGTTGGCCAGCAATGCCCACTTCACTCTAAAACCGAGACCCCATGTGCCGTGGCAAACTGCATGCTCACCTGTCTTGTTTGGGGTCTTCTCCCAAAGGGAGCCCTGAGATCAGGCCTTCGGCCCAGGTCCCAGGAAAGGAGAAGCCTCGTGGGGGGGCGGGGCATAGAGGCCAGGAGATGAGACAAGGCGTGGCTGGGGGTGAGGGTTGAGCATGCACTTGTGTGGGGGGAGGCCCCAGGAAGTGTTAGGAGGGGAGTGGAGAATGAACCAGGGAGAGGAATCACACGTTACCAAACCGCTCACACTGTGGGCAGTCAGAACGCAGCGCCCCGGGGAGCCTGGGAGCCAGTGTGGGGCAGCCTCGGGAGCTCGGGGGGCAGGTGGGGGGACAGGAGGGAGCCAGAGGCCTCGACTCCCGCCCCCAGCGTGAGTGGGGGCTGCTTCCGGGGTCTTAGCTCCCAGCAGCTCGGGCTCGCCCTGGCGCCCCCCCACCTGCCGCCCGGTCCGGAAGAAAGCACAGAGCACAGGGCTCACAGGCGGGGTTGGGGAGTCATACGGCGTCTGCCATGTTGTGGGATGTACCTACTGGGTTGGCCAGAAAGTCTGTTCCTTTGTTCTGTACGATGGCTCTCGTGGTGCCTGGTTGTCTTTAACGTCATTCAAAACCATTTTGTTACTGTGTTGTGACAGCCGTCATATCAGCGTGCATTTAAAAGACTTATCAAAATTGGTGAATTTTTATGCAGCCATTTTAATATTGAAGACGGAAGAAAACACGCAACATTTTGGGTGTGTTGTGCTTTACTGTTTCAAGAAAGGCAAAAGCACAACTGAAGTGCAAAAAGAAAGATGTGTGCCGTGTAGGGACAGGGTGCTGTGACTGATGGAACGTGGGAAGGCAGAAGCCAAAGGACTTACACGTGTGGCCCGTGGACATGAACTAAGGAGGGATTGCTGGAGGGATGGGGGTACTGGACAGAGAGGGACAAAGGGGGAAATTTGGGGCAACTGTAATAGCATAATCAATAAAATGTATTTATTTAAAAAGTGGTTTGCAAAATTGTTCGGTGCTATTGACACTTTGGCCAAATAATTCTTTGCTGAGGGGCTGTCTCACGCACTGGAAGATGTTTAGCAGCACCCCTGGCCTCTACCCACTAGAAGCCAATAGCAGGAGACAGCCGACATCCTCAAAATTTCCAAATCAATAACGTAACTGGTGAAATTGAAAAATGTGTCTTTTAGTTAATGAAAAAAACCATAATGGACTTTCTGGCCAACGCAAGACAAGTCATGCTAAGGTTTTAATGTTATCCCAGGGGCAAAAGGTGTCATTAAAGCATTCGTTAAATCAGAATAACCTGATCGGGTTGGCACATTGCAAAGATAACCCCGTCTGCAGAGAGGAAAATGCACACAGAGTGGGGGAGAGGCTGCAGGGGACCAAGCTGGAGGTTGCTATGGTTATAAAGAGCTGCACGTGGTAATGCGTGAAGCCACTTGCATGTGCAGAGAAAACGCTGTGTCTTCACCTGCCCGTGATGATCTGACATCCCCCGTGGGTAGCAAGGGCAGATGAACAAGACGTCCAGGCTGGTTGACAGCTGGGTCTGACGTGATCATTCCAGCAGCTGCTTCTGGTTGTGCTCTGTCCCTCTCAAATGAATGTTCAGTCTCTCACGTGGCCATCCCTGACCCCCGCTTCCTTTGATAAGACGGTGACAAGAGTGTAGATTAGAGGGGAGGGGCAGGGAGATGCTGCTTCCGAGTTCTTTTGGCATCATCACGGGGAGGGACCTGGGCTCACGCTGGCCCTGGAGTTTGCAGGACCTGCCGCCAGCCCAGGGCCCTGTGTCCACCTGGTCGCGGGGCGCTGTTCTGGCGTTGGCGGTAAAATCTGTGGTCGATGACAGTATCATCCCCCTTTGACGCAGGCAGTGCTCCGAGGGCACCTGCCGCCTTCGCTTCCTTCTGTGCCCTCAGCTGTCCCTCGAGACGGGACCCCTCCCCTCCCCACGGCAGATGCCGGAACCCCAAAGCAGCCCCGTGGGAGGTGCATCGGCTTCCTGTCCGGAACACTCCTCGCAGCAGAGAGAGGCCAGGGAGGCCAGAGAGGGCGTCTGCTTCCCCACCCCGCTCCCGCTGAGGCTGGCCTGGCCCCTGTCGGAGCGGCAGCCCACGTGGTGGTCTCCTCCCTGAGCCCCGATTGGGGACAGGACCTGCGCCCCGGCCTCACGCCTCCCTCACCCTCCACACACCGCCCTGCTCTTGGGCCACAGCGGAGCTCTTCCCTCCCTCCGTGTTTCTTCTTTCTGCACATATCTCAAGTTTTTTAAAAAAGAGTAGAAAAAAGCTCTGTTTTCGCTTCCTGTGTCAGATAGCTATGGACCAAAAGAAAAAAAACTGCCACGGAACAAACGATCCCAAACTCAGAAGGTTAAAACAACAGCCACGTTTTCCTCACCAGTCTGTGGGTCAGTTAGGGGCCGAGTGGCTCTGGTCCCCCGTCCTCTTCCTCCCGGGACCATAGAGGTAGCCTGGGCGTGTTCACCTCAAGCCAGCGGTAGAGGCACCAAGAGCAAGGCCAGTGGTGCGAGCGCTTTCCAAGCCTGTGGTCCCATCGTGCCCACTGACATGCTGTTGTCCAGAGTAAGTCACGTGGCCCAACGCAGAGTCAAGAGGGAGGCAGACCCTGCAGGGCGACGCGGAGAAGGGGGCGGCAGGGAGCTGGGGACATGAATGCCATCAGCTGCACTCCCCGTCGTCACAGTCTCCCTCACGTCTTCCCCGTGTTAGCTAGAAGGCTGGGTGCCGTTCTGGGCTGCGGTGGTGAAGACACAGACCTGCAGGGCGAGCAGATGGCCAAGGGTCGAATGCATGCACCAACCAGCCCGGAGCCTGAACAGGGTCATTGAGCCGTCTCAGTCTCCGCGCCCTAACTGTGACACTGTATGATAGGTTCACCAGATGCTTCCTTTGGGGAAAACTGGGCAAAATAAACAAGGGATCGCTGTACTATTTCTTACAACTGCATGTGGTTCGGCCATGACTTCAATGCAAATTTCAGTGTTTAAAAAAGTAACCGGAGTAAAAGTAGGCATGGTCCCCCTGGTCCTCTGGAGCCCCACATTCGTCAGTGTCTACGGGGGGCTGGCACCGCCGGCGCTGCCGTCTCCTGGTTCACTCTGACCCTCCCGCCTCCGCCAGCAGAGGCTGGGAAGTGTGCAGGAATTAAATATGTATCGACGGCTTAGGATTTCATCATTCTTTCATGGTTGTTGTTGAAGGGAATGATTAATACAGTGCATTTCTAAAAACGGAGATAGAGGAGGACGTGGCAGACTGGACCGTCTGAGGCCACTCTCAGGGAGAGTGCCCCGTGATGGACGGCCAGGTCCCCGTGATGGACGGCCAGGTTCCCGTGATGGACGGCCACCTCCCCGTGACGGACGGCCGGCTCCTAACAGAAGGAGGCGGCAAAACCGATACACGAACCGACGGCAGATGGCTCATTGAAATTTCTGCTCAGTTGCTTTTGGCTTTTATGATAACGATTAAAGAAGTAGTAAAACAGTGATGAGAAAGCATATTTAAGTCATCAGTGGGAAGCAATATTCAAAGTAAAGAGAAGCAATTATATTTAATTTCTCGTGTCCTAAACAAAGTTTAACAGAGTCTTAATGTCCAAAATCTTTGCAGGCTGAAGGAAATCTCTTATAGAAGGAATTTCCCCAATGAGTTGTAGTTTGATGTTGGTGTCTCATTCTTTTTTAATTACGTTAATAACTGTCATTGTTAGAAATCTGTTGGGATTTTAGCATTATTATTACTTCCATAGACTCATAGGAAGCCCTGAGAAATCATTTACTTAAGCCACGTCCTATCACAGCTGAGGAAAACAGGGCCCACGAAGGTTCAGTGACAGCCCAAGGCCACAGAGCAGGTCAGTTCAATGCCCTCTCCAAAGTGACTGCCGGCAATGTCATGATAGTCTTTATTGGCCACCCAAGTGGGTCTTTGACAAGTACAAGAAACGATTGCAGCATTAGGATCTAAAAACTCGCTCTCGACATCCAGGTAAGACAGCGGTAAAAGCGAATCTTTTGACAAAGCTGCAGCCGGAAGGGAAGAACCCGTAGCATGAAGGTTGAGAACACAGCTGTCCCACCTGAGGCTCCTGCAGCGTCTGAGCTTCAGCTTCCTTAGCCGGGAAATGTGGGTAATAGTACCGACGACACAGGGCTGGGGAGGACTCACGATGGTGTCCTGGTGTAAAAGCCTGACCACAGTGCCTGGCACATGGTCACCACGTGCTCAGTACCTCTTGGGCAGTGTTGTAGCATCTAATCTTGGACTTGCTCAGCAAAGTGGAGTAACAGGTCCATCCAAGGTTCTCCAGGTGGAATTTGATCGTCTCCTCCCGGCTCTGCGACATCTCATGGTGCACAGAGATTAGCTGCATTTTAGGACCCAGGGTGGGAGAACGTGGCGTGTTTAGGGGGCGGGGGTCTGGGCTACAAAGATGCTTTGCATGACCTCGCTCATGGGCTGGAATTTAAATGCTGGAGAACTTGAAGGTTAACAGGTTCTTTGGAATGAAAGCAAACCAAGTCGCCCTTCACTTGAACACGCGGAAGGAGAAAAACGCGGTGAGAGGTGGACAGGGGACGCAGATTTTCGTCAGTCAGTCAGTGCTGCGGGGACCCCTCCCGCGGCCTCCCGGCAGCCCACACTCCTTGCAGACCTTGCCATGGCAGCTGAAGGAAGGATGCAGAAGCCGTGGGAAAATAAGCGTTTCCTGGGAAGAGTTATTCGTCCCTTAAAAGTCTGCAGAGCGCGAATGACGCTGCTGTAAGGAGAGGCACTAAGTGTTTGCAGCAGGCCTTTCGTCCGACCGCTGTGTTCTCGCGGCAAGCACGGCGAGATCCTGAACGTGACAGCCTCACGTTCTGGAAATAAGATAGATCACTCTGTGGTCTAAGATTTTTCCCCCCTGCTTTTAAATGTAGCGTTAACAACAATGACGTGTGCAGACTTTGACATGTTAATCTTCTAAAGGAAACTTTAAGTCGTTTTTAATTGATAATTCACATGACCTCCCCCAGGTAAATCCATGGTCAAACTATTATTCCATCTCTAACGTCCATGAGGAATTAGCATTCAAAGCATAAACGAGGAGGACAGAGCAAAGTCGTGAATCAGAAACAAACTGTAATTCCATTTTCCTTTCTCAGTAGAGTCAACCTCATTCACAGACCGTCCTTCCGCGTCATCCGTAATAACTAGACAGATGAATGAGAAACGCAGTCTGTGAGCTGATGAAACTCACCTTGCAAGGCAGTGTCCATGTAAATCCCCATCTGAGAGACGAGGGAGAGGCACGGAGAGTCCGGGTGACGTGTGCCGAGTCGCGGAGCCAGGAGATGGCGGGGCCGCAGTCCCGCCTGTCCGTGCGCGTTCGCCGGTTCACCGTCTGAGTTTGTTTTGTGAAAGAGGTCAGACCCTGGGGTAGAGCCCCCCATCAAGCCGGCTGTCCTCGCCCGCTTTCAACCAGTGAGTGTGCCCGGGCTGTCTGGACCCCTGGTGCAGGGGCAGCCCGGGCTGCCCGCACGCAGGAGGACCCCGCGCCAGAGTCCGCGCGAACACGGGAAGTGTGGCAGGAGGCGCGGGAGGGAGGAGAAGTGTCAGTCCGCACGGGCTGAATGCGGGTCGTGACCATAAACTGGTTTTTGTCAGCCTGGTTGGTTTTTAAACACCACACTTTTATGGAGGTTTCTTAGTATGAGTCATCCAAATCAAATCCCAAAACATGTAATATCTTTCCATTTTTTTAATAGTGAAGTTATGCCATTTAAAATAATATCAAACAAATGGCAAGAAAAGGTGCAAATGGAGTCATGTTATTAATTTAAAACAGTGACCTAGTCTTGAAAATGACTTATGATTATGTGGCTTAATAGTTTGAAGGTTTGATTTTGCAGCATGTTTAAAAAATTAGTTGACCACTTTTCAGAGCAGTTTTCGATTTACAGAAAAATTGAGGGGACGCACAGGGAACGCCACGCGCCCCACCCCCTGCCCCACACGCATGCGTAGTTTCCGTCGTCAGCATCTCGCCGCGCCGTCCTGTTGGTGTTGCATGCTTGCCACCGCGCAGTGTGTGTGTCTGAGTGATCAACAGTGATGGTGCGGTGTTAATAATTAAGGTCCACAGTTTACATTAGGGCTCGTCGTAGGGTCTGTGGATTTCAACAAACGCAGAATGACGTGTATCCTCCGTGACGGTACCATACGGAGTGGTTTCCCAGCCCCCAAAACCCCTCGTTTCCAGCTCTCCTTTCCTCCCCACCCGCAGCCCCTGGCAACCACCGATCTTTCACTGTCTCCATGGTTTTGCCTTTCCGAGAACGTCATGTAGTGGGAATCATACAGTGCGTAGTTATTTCCAACTGGCTTCTTTCACATAGTAACATGCACTTACGTGTCCTCCACGTCTTTCTGTGGCTTAAGAGCTCATTTCTTCTTATCGCTGGATAGCATTGCAGCGTATTTGGCTGAGGGGGAGAAAATCAAGAAGCTGAGTTTGAACTGCCATTATAGAAAAAAAGGTGGAAGTCACGGAAAACAAGTGTGCAGCGTCGCTCCTAATCGTAGGAACCTCACAGCTCTTCAACTAGTTTCCGTGGGCGGCAAGCTGGAGGGCGCGGATGAAGAGTTTTCACTTCCTGCTGCCCGTGCTCTGTTGGCCTTCCTTTCCCTGACTCACATCTACAATCACCTTAATTCCAAAGCAGCTGTTTTTTTTAAACAAATGTACATCTATCCTCTTTAAGGTAATGCACTACTATTAAATTATGGAGAAGAGATCACAGTCGTCATGCGATTTTGCGTGTCCCACGGGTCTCTTCAGGTCCTGTGTTATGTAATCGTCCGTATCTATTTTTGCCAAGTGTTGCGGTCACTTTCACCTTCCTCTTTAAGAGCCGGTCAGAGCCAGTTCGTCTGAGGCATCTGCAAACCTTCGCACCAGGACTGACCACTGCAAGTGCCGAGAAAGGACTCAGGCCGCAGCTCAATTAAATCCTGCAACTGTTTCCGCACGATCACTATACACTTGAGGTTGGCAAAGGGACCTGATTTTAAACTCCTGTTCATTTCATTTTGACTTTTTAATGAGAACAGATTAAAATGTCTTCTTGAGCAGCAGAAAGAAAGAAACCCAAGTTCGCGTGTTGAAATTTGATCACAAGAGAAGAGAGCCCAGTGAACGAATCTCTCTCTGGCATACCCGCCTCCTCTGACTGCCGCAGCCTCCCCAGGGGGCAGCATTTTCACACCAAGTTGTTGAATCTTCAGAAAACTCAGTTGTGCCCAGGCCCGGGGAGGGCAGCGTGACCTCTGGAGCTGCATGGGAGGGTTTCGAGGAGAAGCCGTGACTCTTCCTGGGAAAGGGCGATTGAGGAGGATAAAGCCTGAGGGGGAGGGGTGGATGCGGACCCAGAATCCGCTGTTGGGCAGCAGTCTGCGCTCGGAGTGACAGTGACCTGAATGAGGAGACTGCATGTCACTGTGACACCATCTTCGTGGAGTTTTTAACGCAGATCCCTAGCCCTGGGGTGAAACAGGGAAGATTTAAAGGGCCCTGTCCTAGAGAACAGGCAGCTACCCAACTAATGGTTGTTGGCACCCCCTGTCTGGCTTTACTATTTAAGGCGATACACTGTGAAATGTAAAAAGCTTAATCGTAGCTTTAAAGTTTTCTTTATTATCTTGATTAACTGTAATGATTTTTAAATAAACCAAATATCAAATCCATTGTTTCAAATATATATACTTATACTCGACTTAATTATTATATCTAGTATTACCAACCTTGCATATTATATATAATCAATGCAACTAACTTTTCTCCAGACATAAGAAGACAGAAAACAAAGAATTGCTTAGTAATTTCTTCATTTTATAAAATCCAATTTCGTATCACTTTAGCAAATTTGAGGTGGCAAAAATAAACATATACATCATTCAAAGACATTTGCATCTTTTGTTAATCTGTTGCCTTTCTAAGAAATAAGGGTAAGTGAAAAATATGTTTAGTCACTAGCATTTATATTGTATTTGTTTCATTCTTATAAATTGTCTAAGTATCAAAGATTATATATTCATTAATTAAACCATTTGCCTATGGTCTTAAAATTAGTTAAGGATTGAGGAATTACAATTTTGGTAACATAATTAAACATTTTAAAAATCCATTATTACTGACCTAGCCAGTTGGTTAGAGCATCGACCCAATATGCCAAGGTTGCAGGTTCAATCCCCAGTCAGGGCACATACAAGAATCAACCAACAAATGCATGAATAACTAGAAAAACAAAATCATCGTTTCTCTCCCTCTCCCTTCCTCTCTGTCTCTGTAAAAATGTTTTAATTCCATTATTACCTTTTCATTCAGTTGAAAGCAATTATGTGTGTGTGTGTATATTTTAAATGCTATGAAAATAGTGTTGATGCACTTAACTCAAAAGATGGCTTATTTAACTCATAAAAACAATATAGGAAATTTAGAAACCTTAATTTATAAGAAGTTTAACCATGACCTTGGACAAACTGAATTGTGCTGATATTTTCATGTGGGAACCTAACTTGACAAGACTCTGCGACACACTCAAGGCTCTTCTTGCATCTTGGAAGAGGCCTGTTCTTATCTTGTAACTATGGTAACAGACGCTGTTTTGTGAATACAGTTTTCAATGTCCACAGAAGAAACACAAACAGTTTAATTAATTTTTCCTGCCTTTTACACATTTTTGACAGTTAATCTGGAACAGAAATTCTTAAAGTGCACACATAATAACAGGATGATTACTTCAATCAATTATTTTTAAAGTTTCCCTCAAGAGAAAATTTTAAAAAGTAGAGAAATGGGAAGAAAAAGCAAGAGGGGCTGACCTCAGACCCTCATGAAATTATCACTGTAAAGAGCAAATATCCTTCCTCTGCAAAAAGAGGGGATAAAAGTTTAGATTCAGGAAAACCCCTTTTGATACATGTGTACACACAAAACACAGTTGTTACAGCCCAGGGATGACAAGGAGGAAGGAGGGAGGGAGGGAGGGGAAGCTCCTAAAATGGAAGGGCCTGAGCAAAATATTGGAGCTCAGTTCAGCACCAACTCCCTCCTAGCCACAGGCAGTGAGGTCCTTCCGACAGCTAGAGGCACCAAGGGTCCCAAATATGCCCCCTAAAGTCAGTAAGTTGAGGACAGCCGTCCAAGGCATCAGGCTCTCAGATGAACATGGATGGAGCCCCCCCAGTGGATACGTCACAGCCACTGGCCACGCAGAGGCCCACGGTACTAGAACTCGGGGTCACTGCTCCCTGCTGCAAGGCAGACAGGCGCCCTGGGAGTTGGGGGGCAGGGGTGCCTTAGAGGGGCTGGAAGAGCATTTTACAGCACTTGGGTTTCTGTTCCATGACTGGGGGGTGGTTTTCGAAGAGCAGGAGTTTGCTCTGGATTGGATGCTGGTGGGAAGCAGGGGTCTTTCTGTGACTGGATGTCCTAATGTTTTTTATCTGGAGCATAATAGGCGCCAAGCAGGGCTAAAGCTGTGGCTGGAAAAAAAAAGGAATAGTTACTGGCATCAGGCAGGAAAGGGATGTGTCTCTTTATTTCCGTGGTTTGGATATTTCTTTTGTCTGTGCAGAGATATGACTATGCAGTGACCTCATCTTTGCCTCACCCGGTCAAGGTCACAGAGCGACCTTGCCCGGTGTGTTCTGTGAGACCGTCTGTGTTCGCAGAATGCCAGGACCTGGCCCTGACTGCCCGGTCGGCCTCATCTGCTTTTTTCTCTGTCGTTGATGATGGGGGGCAGGAGAAGCACAAAGGACAGAAAGAAAATTAAAGAAATTAAAGTCACCGAAGGAAAACCAAACAAGTGAAAAGAAAAAGAAAACCCCCAGGAAGAACAAAAGCTTCAGTAAAGGGAAACCAGTCGTGGCAAATGGTACCGCTTAGCATAAGTGGCATGTACAAGTCCTCATACACAAAAACTCAATACCGATGGAGCCGAAATGACAACCTCCCCATCTCAGAAGGACGAAGAGCGGGCGCTTTTCTAACAAAGGGAGGGGGAGTGAAAGAGAGTGTATCCTCGCCTTCCCTGCTGGGGGGGGGGGGGGCGTGTCAGCCGGTAATGCCTGAGGATGCAGCCTCACTGTCACTCGACAAGTCATTGTCATTCGTAGGCACCGAAGTAAACTGTCAAACCAGACTCAAGGGAGGGGAGGTAAGAGGGCAAGGAGTAGAAAATGGAACTGTTCCCAGCAGCCCTTAAAGACCTATTTGTTTAAACATTTTAAAGTGTATTTTTAAAAAGAAAGAATAGAAGCAGGTGGCTGAGGGGAACAGAGGAGCAAGGAGAAAGGATCAGCGAGGTGAAACCCTGGTGCACGAGGAGCTGAGGAAGCCACCCAGCCAAGGAAGGACGGGCAGAGCCAGCCCCGGCCGTGCTGTGTTTGCACCTGGGACACGAGGACTTGGGTGACACGTGTTCCTGTACTGTCTATAGTGGCACGCACGAGCCCTCGGCAGTTCCTCTCTCAGCCCTTGGCGCCCTCCGGAGGGTGGGACCCTCTGCACCGTCCCTCTCAGGGTCCTCAGTCCCCGCCCGTCCCTCCTCCCAACCCCCCCCCCCCCCCCCCCCCGGCTCCCCGGCTGCTGCGGCACAGAGCACAACTAACACTGGACGTGAGGCACGATTTGCAAGTTGCGTGTGCTCTCGAAATGCACAAAGCGATGATCAGTCTTTGCCCAGGAGTTTTTTAGCTTAACAAGCTCCCCGTAAACACCAAAAACATTCGCTGCGAACAACCGGCAGAAGGACGCTTTTCCACGTATTAACTAAGGAAAAGCATCTGAACACGTTTGGGCGAGCGAACACTAAGTAATAAAAGCTGCCAGAGGCGTTGATCTGATGCTGAATATGAACTGAAGTGAGGAGGTAAAAAAAATCTCTTCCACCCAGTGGTCTCACCGAAAGGCCTCTGTGCTTGAATTTACCTTCCGAGTTGCCCGGGAATAAAGCGTGTGTTCCAAGACACACAGCTTTAGAGAGAGGGCGCAGGAAGTGAAAGGGGCTAAGCCGCCCCTCCTGCTTCTGCTGAACTGTTCTCCTTCTCTAATGGAGCAGAAGTGCCTGCCACGGGAGACTTGCCAGAGGAAGCCCTTGACCTGGGAGCTTTCAAACCTGGTGGCTTCAAGATGCAGCCGTGCTCCGTGGGGTCCCCGGGAGCAGCCTTCCTTCGGGGACAAATGAGGTTCTGGGGCAGGTTTTCTCCCTTCTGGAAAGTGTGTAGACAGGAGGAAGAGAAATGCACGTGTGAAAGGACACCCATCATGTTGTGGTAGTTTGGGATCTTCATTAAACAGCGATCGTCTGCGGAGAGCCTCTGCCTGTTGTCTTACAGTATGCCCCTCACAGAGAGGATGGCCTTTTGTTCCATGGGTTTGAATCTTCCCTCCCCAGTAAGATGGAGGGGCTGGCTGAGATTATAATCATCATCGGATTTTTCCCCTGAATTTCTGCTCTGCGGAGGATACTACGTCAGGCAGGGGAAAAAATCAAATAGCACGCAGCGTTTACAGCAGCACTATTCACAAGAAGGTGGAAATGACCCCGTGTCCGTCACCGGACAAATGGACAAGCAAAAGGTGGTCTGTGCACACAGCGGGACGTTCGTCATTCAGCCTTAAAGGGGAAGGAAGCCCTGACACCGGCTGTGACATGCGTGACCCGTGAAGACCTCACGCTCAGTGAAAACGGCCAGTCACCAAAGGACAAATACCGTGTGACTCCACCTAATGCGAGGTCCCTCCGGTCGTCAGGTTCTCAGGGACAGGAAGCCAAGTGCAGGTCCTGGGGCTGGAGGATGAACGCTTATCCGTTCATCCAGCATAAAAATGAGAAATGCGGACTTCCGGCCAAGATGGAGGCATAGGTAGACGCACTGTGCCTCCTCGCACAACCAAGATAGGGACAACAAAGATATAGAAACAAAATAACAACCAGAACTGATAGAAAATTGAAGTTTATGGAAG
>CM052549.1:79338457-79356164 GCA_028533065.1 Trachops cirrhosus
TAGAAGCAAAGAACTTATGACACATGGACTGAAGTAAAGGGGGGGAATGTGGGTGGGAGAGGGTGTTCAGGGTGGAGGGGAATGAAGGGGGGATAATAGGACAACTGTAATAGCATAATCAATAAAATATATTAAAAAAAAAAATGAGAAATGCTATGTTATGTGTACTTCCCACAATTTCTACAAAGACTGGGCCAGTCGCCCCTCTGGGCCTCAGTGACATCTTCTGTGTTGTCACCAAGACTGTGCTGGACAAATGGCCTCCAAGGACATGTTGAACCCTGCAAGTCTGCATGCCTGAAACACTTCTTACCCCCTCCTCGGGGGTATAGCACCAAGTGGGGGCCACGAGACACAGGAATAAAAAGGTATAGTAATACTAGTTCGTCTTCTAAGTTCCCAGTTAGTGATAAAGAAGGAATACGGATCCCTCAGAGGAAGGACAGAGCAGAAGCAGGGTGGCCAGCCTGGCGGGTGCAGAACTGGCCAGCGCCCATTTACAAGGGTCAGACGTGGACTCGGGCTCCATGCTGGTGGTGCCAGAGCCCACGGAGCAGCAAGCAGACGAGCCTGGTGGCGGTGGGAGCCCCTGAGTCCGGGCACTGTGGGGACGCTCGGAGGGACGCTGAATGGAGGAGAGAGGAGAGAAAACTGGCCGTTGCAGACTAGCTGTGCGGGCTTGGTGAGCCCCGTGGACTGTTTGACTCCGGGGCCGCCGCCTCTGCACAGTGAAGACGCGGACTAACCGATCTCGCCCTGCCCACGCCGAAGCCCCGGGGTTCCATCTGCCAGCGGTCAGCGCACAGGGATGGGGACTGTGCCGGGACTCGGGCCCAGAACCTGCCCCCCTGAGCCCGGCTTCCTCATGGGCGGCAGCTAGTGGTGCAGGCCGAGGAAGAGACAGAGAATGCTGTAGGGAAAACCAGCCAGCAGTAAAGTATATCATCAATTACACCGAAAGGGCTTCTCAAGGCCGAGACCGGCCGGGGAAGCTCTGGGAACCTTTAGGTAAGGGCTGAGGCCCGTGAAGGCCTGAACTCGGTCGGAGGAGGAGAGAATGGAGGGGAAGGTGTGGATGCGTGAACTCTCGAACCAGACAGATGCTGAAGCTCACACCATACTGCTCTGCGCCGCCTCCTCCCGTGCCCTTCCCAGGGTGAGCCTCCCAAAGCTGCCCGTCCCCCCAGCCTCTCCTGTGCCCCTGGAATCGGTCCTCTGCCCCGTGGTCACCGGGCCCTCGCACGCCCTCGGCGTGCTCACAGAGCGTCCCCACCACGGGAATTGCACTGGGCCCTGAGGACAGAGGTTTCCCCGGGGCTCCTGAGTGGAGCGGCTCACCGGCAAGTGGCTCACCGCAGGGTGGAGCATGGGAGGGAGGTGCCATCCCAGGTGTGCCTGTCACGTCTTTCCAGCGCCATCATCTTGGCCGTCTTTGTGCCCCCCCAGGGGTTCACACAGAGCTATGCACATAGTAGGTGCTCAGTAAACACTCGCTGAAGATGCTGAAGTGGCTTCTCCAGGCCGAGAAGAAAAGGTGATGGCCAACACCCCGAGGATTAGAAGAAGGGCCAGCCTCCCCCGGGGAGCTGGCGGGGAGCGGCCGCTGACTCAGCGCGCCTCCGCCCCCTGGGCCTGTAAGCTCCTATTAGCCCCGTTGCAACTTAAATTCCTGCTGAGTCGGGTCATAAATAATCAGCCTGAGAACTTAATAGTGAGAGTGGCTCCTTCTTTCCCACATCCCAGACGCAAGGGCAGAGATATCTTCCATCACCTCTAGAGTTTATTACCGGGCATTGTGCACCTGAGAAAAACCCCCTTTCCGAAACGCGTCCTTGTCGTTTATCTTATGAAGCAGCGGGTAGAGCAGGACCTTTGCGGTGGCTGGGACGAAGCCCAGAGCGCAGCTGCACTGGACACCTGTGCAGTGGCCAAGCCGGCACACCTGTGCACTGACCTAGCACCCGGTCAGTTCTGGGGGCCCTGCCCTTCCAAGGTCACATCAGGGAGCAAGCGTGTCCCCAGCGGGGATCGATGGATGGACTGAGTCTCAGCCGCATCCTTCTAAGTTCCGTGCACTGAGGTCTGAAGAGAATTTGAGACCACCTTTGGCCGAGTAAAGTGAAATCTGTTTCGCTAATTCTTTGGGGTTGCGGATTTCCTGGGGACCAACAAATCCACACTCGAAGTGCCAAGGGGGAGGCACTTAAAACCTAATGCTTGACTTCTTGCCTTGCTTTCTAACCACAACTAAAAATAAAACGACGAAAGAAGGACGTTGCTTTGTAAGTGAGACATCCAAACATCACAAGAGAGGAATAAAAGAATAGCTTTTTAAATAAGCTTAAAAACCAACGATAGCCTTAACAAGCGCAGAAAGCTTAGCAGTTCCTATTACACCTACATGGTTAGTAACTAGTGTGCCTACACAGCGTATCATTTTTAAGTTAAAAATTTTTAAATGGATTCAACTTTCCAAGTTTGATATAGGCCTAGATTTCTAAAAGACCTCTGCCCCATAAAGAGGAACACTGTAGTAGTGGATTACTCTGGAAGCTTACTTGTTTGTTGAAGAGTGGTAGGTCTGTATATGGAGTTCAAGTTCAGCCCCCCACACAGCTGTCAGCCACTGCAACCTTCACGACCTCCACAGTCATCCATGCCTACATCACCCGCAGGGTTTGGGAAACTGGTTTATTTAACCTGATGCCTTTGGTCGAGATGAAAATGTGAATTGCTCTGATTATAAGCAGAATAGTAACAGGAATAAACCATCAGAAAATTAATGGATTATATCTGTTTTGATATTTTAAATCTGTTATCTTTCCCGTCGAATGAGAATGCCTTGGTAAAGCACCATTCTTCCTAAATCCTTGGTTTTCATAACTGTGCTCAGGTTTTATAAGTTCTGCTTTGCCTACCACCGAACCAAAATCAGCCCAGACTGTTACTTACGGAAACCAAGTTTTGAGACAAAAACTATTCCTTAGACATCATGCAGCTTTTGAAAGCAACATTGAGGCCAAATATATCCATATGTTTTGTTTGCACTTCCGTTTTATTGCCTCTTGGTTGACATAGTACCTGTCATTCTCTCCTGAGCACCCTCTTAGCACAGTAGGGCAGGAAGGAAACACGGGCAGGAAAAATACATGGCAAGAATACAGCAGGGCCCTGGCTGGTGTGGCTCAGTGGATTCAGTGCCAACCTGTGAACCACGAGGTTGCCAGTTCGATTCCCAGTCAGGGCACATGCCTGGGTTACGGGCCAGGTCCCTGGTTGTGGGCATGTGAAAGGGAACCGATGTTTCTCTCGCACATCAATGTTTCTCGCCCTCCCTTCTCTATCTGAAAATAAATAAATAAAATCATTTAAAAGAAGAAGAAGAAGAATATGGCAGGAACTCAGCCCCAAGAACCAAGGGTCTTAGGAATGAGGAGGTGGGTAAAGATCTACAGAGGGCCTCTGGGCTTGGAAATGGGAAGCCAACAGGAAGAGGGTTCAGGTCAGAGCGTGCCCGGCAGCCGGGACCACCCCTGTTGTGCAACGTCCTAGGCAGTACCAGCCTCCAGGATGGAGTCCAGCGTTTAGGCGGCGTTCGGGGGGATGTGAGGGTTTCCGAGGCAGCAAACGGGGCAGGCGCGGGCAGCGCCCACACGGTTCCCGAGGCACCCGCTCTGTGCAGAGGCCAGCGGACAGCACGGTCTGCTTTCTGAGCGTTTGCAGGAGCCAGCACAAATGAGAAGAACGTTCTGGGTGGAATACTACAGGCACACACAGCACCCACAGTTCGAACAGGCAGCTAGACGCTTATCAGCATCAGAAGAGATGAGTAGTAAGATCTGCAAAGTCAAAAAAAAACCACTATGTAATCTCATTTTGCAGAGGAGCAAAGAGCCTGAGCGGCTCTGGAGGCACCAGTGTGCGTATTATTATTACAGAGCCGGTTAAGAAAAGACAATTGGTGTTACTAAGCCAGCAAGTAAACACACAAAAATCTGGGGTAGCCGTTCTCACTGAAAGTAAGTTTGGTGCTTAAGGTTCCCATTTGCTTTAAAAGGGGAAACCATCTCTCTGGACTAGTTCTGGCTCGTTTGGCAGCCCTGCGTTTTTTCTGAAATGCGATGGGATTATTAAAGGACTCCCGGACCCCGACAAAGCGGCACCGCCATTGACGCCTTCTCTGCGTGAGAACAGAGAAGCGGCGACTGAAAACCAAGGAGTCATTCCTCTCGTGATCAGCCTCATCAGGGCGAACTGCAGTCCTGGGTCAGATCTCGGTGCCAGGGCAGCTCTGGAGCCAGCCCGAGTTTGCTACCAACCGGTGTTTTGCAGCCCACGTCTGCTTTGACAGCAAAATCGTCTTGTTGCCCTGAGCTTTTGTAAATTCAGCCTCAGCCTCGGCGGCAGCCAGCCAGCCACTGCTTTGTCCGACAGGGGTGTCTATTCGCCAGTCAGACCCCTCGGCTTTTTTCCGGACGCTTTCCTTGGGAAGAACTGGCGTGGCCACTCCTCCGAGAGTCTGTCTCTGGGGCACCTGGCTCTGAGGATCATGGGAGTTTCTTGCAGACCAGGTAATTTCAGCCAAAGAGACCTGCCTGAGCTGGGCAGCTCACATTCCACACTCTTACACTGTCGCAGAGATGGACCCCTCCTGCCAAGTCACCTGCTGCCACCTGCTGCTGGGTTCACATGCCCTCCCCGTTCCCATTTGCTTAGCGACGTGAGTGTTCTCGCCCTTCGATGTGACTCTGACGGGTGTTCGTGAACACAGCCCATCTGTGTGGCTCCAGCGACCTCTTCTCTAGTCAACCACGCAATGGGCTGCGAGCAAGTGGAGGGGAGAGAACAACTTTCTGGGGGCATCTGAGAAAACAAAAAACAAAGGGGCTGTGAGGCAGACTGTTGGGGAGTTGTTGGCAAATCTGACCCGGCAACCAGCTTCCTGACCTGGGGCGTGTGCTCCTGCCTAGGTGTTGGCCTTCTGACCCTGGATAGTCCCGCCCACCCCAGTGCCTCCAAATCAGGGTCACCGTTAAACAAAGCAGATGGTGTGGCGTGTAAATTGTAGCAATGCTGTTAACCTTTGCAAATGGGCTTCGTGGTCCGAATGGGTAATTGCCTGTTTCCTTCCACTGGAAGTTACAGCCTCATCAAGATTCCACAGCCCACTCCTGAGGCTGAAGCTCCATCTGACAGGAGGGGTTTATTCCGAGAGGACAGAGGGAAAGCAGAGCATCACTGTCCTTCCCTGGAGCAGGAGTGTCAGGAAAGGACGGACCAGAGAAGAACACGTCTCCCTGTTAACTTAGTCCCGTTCTCAAAAGTTCAGTTCGTTTTCCAAGATACCAGTCATCAAAACATTAGGAAAGGAACTATATAGCCCCTTCTCGTGAAGTGTTTGTCTAGTGACTTTCTAATAACGTGCTGCTTTGATAGCAGTATAAGCTATTCCCGAAGAATTTGTTATCTAAGATACTCTTTGTCAGTGCTGGGTATTGTCAATGACGGAGAGACTGAAGAACTGGCTGGTAAGGAAGCTAAGGAGGCACGCCGATTAAGTTCACTTTGTATCTGGTCATACTCGGCAGCAGTGTGTGGGAAATACATTCTGTGATGAAGAACGTTTTCCTCTATGTTCCATTCAGACTCCTGCATATTTTATTCTGGCAAAATAGGTCATAGCTGCAATTAAAGGATCATCTCGTTTTCATATGTCTTTGCCTTAAAAGTGAGGTAGGGAGAAATTTTTACAACTTTCTCAGTGCAGAAAATAATCATGGTGTCAAAGCCCTTTGTCTTTTCAATATCTCCGAAGTTCATTTCTTTTGTCGTCCTAAACGCCTTGTAAGTAGACTTGGGTCTGGCGGGAAGGACCGCGTCTGTGATGGGGGAATGACAGCAACTCGTTCTCCTTCCTTCCGGTGACGGCAGCTCCCGATTGCCCTAACCCCCAACCCCAGCTTCTTGTCCAGCGCAGTGGTCTTCGAGGTGCCCATACAGGTGCCGCCCCGCCCTGGGGGACTGTGGGTGGTTTCCCCCTGAGCCGTGTGCACCAGTGGCTGGCGTCTGGGGGCCCACGTTCACACTGGCAAAACAGATAAGCCTCGTTCTCCCCAGAACGTTGTGTCTGTTTTCTTCTTCTCCCTGGCAGTGGGCTGTGGGAAGCAACAGGCAATGACAGAGCCGAGGTGAAGAGCCGAGACCTAGTTCAGTATTCGTCGGGTGCCTGCTTGTGGGTGGGGGTCCCTCAGGCAGAAACCCAGAGGCAGGGCTGCAACCAGCGCCCCCGCAGACAGGGCGAGTCACAGGGAGTCAGACCAGACCCCAGGGCTGAAAGCCCAGGTCAAGGAGCCTGGGTTTGGATTTGGCAGGCACTGAGAGCTGGTGGAAACTTTTTCCAACAGAGGAGGACAGCAAGGAAGACAGGAAGCTCAGCAGAAGGAAGTCGGGAATTCCCGTCAAAGTGTTGAGGGTGTAGGATTCAGAATCCAGAAAACAAAAAATCGTGTCAGAACAGCCAGGGAAGGGCCTGGCTCTGACCCAGGTCTCTGCGGTTCGCGGTCCAGAGTGACTGCGGCTGGGCGTGGGGGTGGGCCGGGGTTGTCGGCAGAGGCATGCTTCCCCAAAATAAAAGGAGAAGGTTTTTACCCTAGTGCATCTTCGGGGTCAGATTTATCAAACCAAATGATTTGTTAACAGGCCACAGTTATTTCTCATTTGAAGGAAGCAATACACACAATGTATCCAAAATCGCTCCCCCACTGCCAAGTTCAGCAGATGCGTAATTTGGATCCATTCTCCCAGCAAAGGAGCAAGGTCTCTTGAGATTCTGGTGGAGGAAATTCATGCATTTCACAAAATGTGTCCAATGCGATCATCGGGCAAAAATAATCTCTTAATGTATTCTTGACAAGCTGAGAATAAATGTCCCTCATTTTTAGATGCAATAGTTCTAAGTACATCATCCTGAGGTATGGGGGGAGGAAAGAGGAAAGAGATGGAAGAAAGTAGATAATCACTTATAAATCACAGTAGAGTTCTAGCCGAGATTTTCTAAGAGAACAGTAAATTCCTAACGTTTTGGGGGAACCATCATACAGGGAAGCCCCGGTTCGTTTATGCCAACCCCACGTTTCTGCTCCCTTTGCCCCAAGAAACTCAAGACACAAGCTCAAGGAGAAGCGTTCCTGCGGGAGCATAGCAACCACGACCTACTGAATCTGGGGTGGAAAATAGAGACGTCCTTGCAGATGCACGCTTATCTTTCCTGTCCCTGCGGTAACTGTTCCGTGAGTGGATTTCATTATTGCTTTAAGGCTGGACGCCACCGTTGTACCAAAGCACCTCCCTCATAGTTTTTTCTGGAACCGAGGACTTAGCGTGTTGCTGCAGCACAACAACACCACAGAACAACACAACAACACAGTCCGTGCTGCTGGCAGTCATTGGAGGCCTCCCGAGCCTGCTTATGTGTTAGGTTTTTCAGCCTTGTTTCCTCCTTCCCAATCCCGAGCACTCCGTCCTAGCTGTTTCCCAGACGACGCCTCAGTGTGCCTGCTGTTGTTTTCCTTTTATCCTCACCGGTGACTTTTGTTTGGGGAACACCCCTCACACATGCACGCGCGCGCGCACGCACACACACACACACACACAGAGCCATCCCTCCATTTTTCTAAGCTCTACCCATTCTTCAGAGCCAAGGTTGAAACTTACTTTTTCCTGAAATCCTCCCCAGAATGTACCAAACCAGTCTGATCCCCTCCCTCTCGGAATCTTATCAATCAAATTGTTAGTGACATTCATTTGGCTAAAGATAATGATGACATCGTCACCACAGCCACCACCGTGCCTGGTGCTTCTCCCAGTGGCCCTGTAGTGTCAGGCATAGTGTCCCCATTTTACAAGTCAACAGACTGAGGTTCAGAAGGTTCAGGAACTTGTCTGAGGTGGTGCAGCTGCCAAATACGGAGACAGTCGTCATTCAGACCCAGCATCTCCCCTCCCTTCCCTGGCCAAGGGAGGGTCTGACATTGTTTGGTTACCCAGCCTTCAGTGTGAACTTTTCTTAAGTAACCCACCACAGCTGGGTTTTTTGAGACAAAACATGGTGAAGGGATGCAAGCCCATGTTTGGGTGCGGAGGACCCCCAGCTGCTGGCGGTGTGTGTCGTCCGTGTGACCACGTGGCCTCACTGTCCCATAGCAGGGTGAGGGGCCACGCTGTGTCCTTGCTCGGCCAGCTTAGCCTTTCGCTGATGACAGGAAGTGAGAGGCGGCGTCCCTCTCTGGCTCCCGGGAGAGGGGAGGAAACCTCGGAGGTGGAGGGCCTTCCTCCCCCCGCACACAGGACGCTGCAGGTGCTCACGGGGCGGTCCTGCAGGCCCACCCGACTCGGTCCCAGGGGGCGCCTTCCCCAGCCCTCCCCGTCACCCAGGTGGGAGGCAGGACAACAGCTGGTCCGGGTCACACTGTCTGCGGTGGCTGGGGGCCTCTAGTCAGCCCCCTTACCCCAGTGCCGCTCCATGTAGCCAGAGTTTCTAGGTAGCCGAGCCCTGGGGCAAATCCCCTTCTAGGAAAGGAAGACAGGAGTGGAAAAACTCCACGTGGCAATGGCGGGGCAACGTCTGGGGACAGGAAAGAGAGAAGATGGAGGACATTTCTCCAGCAGTTGTCGAATCCAGGACCTTTATGGTTTAAAATGTGTGTGTAGAGGGATCATACTTTTCCTGGTACAAGCATGATAAACTAATGTTTTCCTATAAACATTTGGTTCAACAGAGTAGAAATCATAATTATGACAATGGTTTTTAAGTTGCGTGACCCCTACAGAGCTTTAAATACCTACATAGTTAAGCGTGTGAGTCGTACTTGCTTATGACTCCAAACTCCGGCTCCCGCCTTCCTGTTTTCTCCTCCGGGTGGTGTGGCCCGGCTCGGCGCTTCGCTCACATTGGGGGGGAGGGGGGGCCGTGGACTGGGAACGGGAGCTCAGAGAGAGAAGGGCTGTCTGCTCGGCCAGGGCAGGGGTCTGGCTGTTCTAGAAAATGTCACTGTGATTCCGTGAACATCTTGATCCAGAGCAAGGCCTCTCTGGTTCCGTCAGTGCTCGTGCCGCGTGATAATACATTGTAATCAGGCTCAGCCAGTAGCAGGACACAGCGGCGTGTTCTGGGCACGAAAACAGATTAAGGCTCTGTGATCAGTAAGAAAATGTCCCAATTATTGTCACTCAGATGCTGAAATAGGCTCCGGGGAGAGAGAGAGCAGCAGCATTATTCATGTCACTTAAAATTGAACCCGGCCATCAATTTCTCTGCCTCCCAGGCTGTTTGTCCTTTCTGAAGTGATGCTTCGGGAATCGATATCAGAAGGCGGGGGCGGGGGCAGGGAGCGTGGAGCGTTCAGTCGAGTTATTGTTTTCCTATAAATCTGCAGAACAGGAAAGGGGGTTCCAGCAGGAAATAGGACCCCAGAGCCTCACACGCGCGCCCCACAGAATGGCGTGCTGTGTGCTTCTTGTACAGAATTATAGTGACGTTGTAACAGGTGTGGAGCAGGAGTGTGTGTCTGTAGAAATCCGACAGACGTGGGCGGGTGTTCCTGCTCTGCTGTGGTGGCCGTGTCCCCGGTGTCCTCGTCCATAAGTGAGGAGTAACGAGAGACCCGCCTCATCGGGCCGCTGAGAAGACAAAGAAGCACAAAGCACGAGATGCTTTTAGCACGTGGAGCCGCGTCCAGCAGCGTCCAGCACGGCCAGGGCCCTGGGCGGGGCCCGCTCTGCCCTCCTGTACCCCAGGGCTGACGCGGCACGTGGCCCACGACAGACGTCCCCAGAACATGGGCCAAACGGATTGATTAGTGAATGCCAGCCAAGCTGACGCTGTTGTTTCACATCCTTTGGTGTTTTAATGGCCATGCAGTGTTCCATCACACGGACGCCACGCCCTTGACCTTTCACCCCCGTGCGTCCGCAGGTGTTCAGTGTTCTTTGCTCGCGTCTCTGTGGTGGCAGCTCTCTCTGAGGACACCTTTGTTTGGAAGAGCAGGTGGCCAGAGAATAGCCCACCTGGATCTGGAAAAGAATCTTCGGGCAGCGTCAAGAGAAAGGCTATTCAGTCACCCTCCAAAGTCAAGCACAGTGAGCGTGCTGGAGCCGGGCCGCCTGGGATCCAGACCCCTCACCCGCGCCACAGAGAGGCTCCTCGGAGGGCGGGCCGAGCAGCAGTCAGGATCTGAACCCAGTGCCGGCTCCGAGTCCCGAGGGCCTCTGCCGTAGACCAGTGTTCTGTGCACACCCGTGCACATGCGTGTGCGTGTTCACCGTTAGCAGGTGTGTGCCGCTGCACTTGACCCAGGTCACAGGAGGATGGAGGTCAGGCCACCACACCCTCTTTCAGGTGAGGTGAAGTGACTGGGAGGACGGTAAGGGACAGTCGGGTGGCTTCTCCTGCTGTGGGAATTTGAACAGCGGGCATGAGGCGAGCTCAGACTTTCTCCATGGAGAGGTCGGCAGGTTCACTGTCACAAACAGCCCGTGGCATCGCCCGCCTGGGTGCATTCAACCTGAACTCCGGAAATCCAGCTCAGCGTCGTCACCGAGTTCACAGACGGAGGGGGGGTGACTCCTGTTGAGGAGGGGGTCCAGCCATGGCCCCGACCGACAAGACCCCCACGCAGCCAGAGCCGACGCCTCCACGCGGGCCTCGGGCTGTGGGAGGCTCACTGTGCTCGGCGCCAAGCGTGTCTTCTCGTTCTCTGCCCGTCAGATACGGATGAAACACGCCCTGGAGAGAGGGCCGCCCGGTCACCCTCCTCAGCGTGACGGGGGTCTGCCAGCGTTTGCCTAACGTTCACAATTACAGGACCGGTGACCCTCGCAACGACCCAGCACTCAGAAGGTGCGCCCGATTCCCACCGCAGTGAACGATGGGCACGTGACCGTGACCTTCACTCTCACTCAGCAGAGATCCCAGTGTGATCCCAGTTGCTCCTGACCTGGAATTCGCCGTGTGTGGAAAGGAAGTGGTGGTTTTGGGGAGTCTGTTTCCCTGAGGCCCCCTGGGTCTCTTGGGAAAGAGCTCGTGTGAGGGAAGAGAGGAAAGATAGGAAGCAGTTCTCGGGGCCGAGGGCCACGCCGGTTTTCCGTGCAGCGTGGTGACTGTCAATCAAGAGGCCTGAGACCTAAGTCCTCGGGAGAGGGGCTGCAAGCAAGTACGTGCTGCAGGTAACTGGGCAAAGGAGCGGCGGCCACAGTGCAGACCTCTGCAGGGAACACCGGAAAGGCCAGGGACGGGGACCTGCCCAGGGTCACAGAGGGCCCACCGGGCGGGCCCACTGCTCTGGAGCTGCTGCCGAGGGGACCACGGGCTGCACCACTGCTTGGCCGTGACCAGGGGGCACACAGGCCCAGTCACTCCGTGCCAGCACCCAGCCCCCAGCCCCAGGGCATTGCCCCCTTCCCACCCCCGCAGGGCCATCACCGCCTTGGTGTTCAAGGAGGGGGAGGCTGGAAGGAGCTCTGTGTGCAGAGGGGAGGGCTGGCCACACAGGCACTGCCCCGGGACCCCAGCAACTGTCGGGGAGACTTTGGGAGACTGGGAACCAGGGAGCTCCTGAAGCCACAGCCAAGGAAACGCTCCTGTACTGACATGGAGACTCCACCCCGGGCCAGCAGGTGCACGTGGCCCTTTGTCCCAGACTCGCTGCCTTTGAGGTGGAACCAGTCCAGGACAGGGAGCGGAGGCACCAGGAGCCAGGGCGCCGGGCCTTCGAGTCTGCACCGAGTCTGGAGGGAATAGAGGCATGACTAAGCTGATTTGTGTTCTGCCAACCAAGGGAAAATATAATTAACTCGGCAGCTAGACTCAGCAGAGCCCGTGGGAACCTCGGACAAGGAACTGGCTCCCGGGGCTCAGAGGTGCTGCCAGAGAAAAGGGAAGGCCACCCTTCCCTAATCCCCTCTCGTCCCTCTCTCATGCCGGCGTGTCAGTAAAGGGACGAGACAATGGAACCCAGGGCGCCGTGCCCCTGAAAAGGACCTTCTGCCTCTAGGAGTCCCGGAGGGGGGTCTGGCGCTGCGTCTCCGAGTCACCTGTCCCACCAAGGCAAGCAAACTCCCAGACACGGGTCAGAGGCGGACCAATTGTTGTGTCAGTGCACCCCTAGCTTATTTTTCATTTTTTTATTATTTTTTTATTTTTTAGAGAGAGGGGAACATCAGTCACCTGCCTCTCGCACGCCCCCAGCTGGGGACCTGTCCTGGAACCTTGGCATGTGCCCTCCCTGGGAATCGAACCAGCAACCTGTCGGTTCACAGGCTGGTGCCCAACCAACTGAGCCACACCAGCCAGGGCAGAATATACCCCTAGCTTATAATTCCGTATCGAGAGACGGAAGATCAGACACACATGAGCAGCCCCCCAAGATCAGAATTGGGAAGGCTGGTTGGTGTGAACCTGCTCCCCAGCTCACAGCCTCCCAAAAGGAGGCAGAAGAACAGCGCTGTCTTCTCACCCACCGAACGGCCCCCTCCTGCCCTCGGTGACTTGGATTTGTGTTTAGACAGCACGCGCTGAGCTTCATAGATTTTTATTTACTTAACATTACCGTAGCCTTTGGACACATTCGACTATGGTAGTCTCTAAATCCCTTAATTATTTTACCTTTTTTTTCATGACTTTAATAAATGAGTTCTCAGCTTCTCTTACCTTAAAATCCATTGTCCTTCATGCAGCCTCCCACACTAAGCCTAGGAGGGCGACTGCCCAGCTCCCCCCCACCCCCGTGGTCCCTGTGAATTTCCTGGGACACCGTCTTCCTGCACTCGCGTCCGCACACTCAGGCTGCACACTCAGACACGGCTAAGAGGTTTGGTTTGAACGCCTGCCTTCCCTTCCAGGACGAGAGTTCTTTCTTCATTCTGCAGGGCCTGATAGAATTCTCGTATTGGGCTGGCAGTCAGCGTCAGAAGTGTCTTTGACTCGTTCTATATTTTTTCACAGACTTCGGTGAGGATTTCATGAACTCTGCATATAAACATAATTTTAAGGAAAAAAAACGGCTTCATGTCAGTCCTGAATAAGACGGTGGTTTTAATGGAGTGAGGTGCGATGCAGTTGAGTCTGGGTGGGTTCTTGGAGAGAGCTGGGGAAGGAGACAGGGAGCCGAGCGCCCGTGTTGGGAGCGCAGGGGGCTTCCCACACGCAGGCCGACGTGCTTCTCAGAGTTGTCTTTGTGAGCATGTGATCATGGTGATGGTCTGTTCAGGAAGTTTCCATTGCTTTTCAGAGGCGCTTACCCAGTGGGAAGCCTGTGAGTGCTGACCAACTTCTGTTTGGTTGATGAAAGGAAAAAAGTCAAAACTAGTAGATATATTCCCAACCAAGGGTTAAGCCGTTTGAACAACCTGGGGCAAGAAAATGTGGCAAGTCTCCCAACACCCTCCAACCGCCCCCGTGCTGGGAGCCATCAGTGAAGGTCTCATAGAACCTGTGACCAAAACAGATACACCTGCATTCTTTAAGGAACACTTAAAAGTCACTGGTGTTGACTTAAACCTTAGTCACTCATTAGGAAATCAGCCTTTCAGAAGTTTGCAAAGGTAAAACACTCAGGTTTGTCGCCAGAGTCCCAATAGTGTGGAAGGAGACCTGCCACACTTACCTGGGCTCCTCTTGTGCTACAGCGTCCATTGCATTTGCTGACTGGGGAGCAGCGTAAATCACTCCACATCCCCGAGCACTGAAAATGCCCCGGCTGGGCAGGGCGATCGCTTCTCCCACGAGGGCTCCAGCACTTTAGGAACTTACGTACAGCCGTGCAGATGCCTGGCTGAGATGCAATCCTTTATTCTCTCATTCAGCAACTACTGATCGACTGGCCCAGGAACCGTGCTAGCTCAGTGCCCGAGATCCGGTGAGCACCTGGTAGCCGGCCCAGGAGGACAGCTGGAATTTCCCTAGTTCTGCCCTGACGTGGCAGCCTGGCCAGGCCCCCTGCTGGACCAGCAGCCCTGTGCTCACCTTCCCTCTGCTTTGCTCTGGATCCTCTGGGCAGTACAGCTCCAGCCCCCGGGGAAAGCCCTGCCCCCCACATCCAAGCGTCCCCCCTCACCCTGAGGCGCTGCGGGCTCCCCAGCAGGAGCAGCAGGCTGTTCCCACACTGAGCCTGCGAGGCCTCTCCCCCTCCTCTAGGACACGTTGCTCTGGGTTTGGTGGTCCTCAGACCCACATTCCCAGCGATGACGCTAGGTAGCTGCAAAGAATCACCAGGGGAATTCCTTAAACAGGCAGCTTCTCTGAGCCCACCCCAGACCTACTGGGAATCAGATGGTTTGCCTAGGAAGCTCAATTTGGGGACCGCTGTCTTTGGTTACAAGATCACCTTTGTTTGGGCTTCTCAGAATCAGCAGGCACTTCCCTCTGATACTTCTCCCCAGAGCTCACCCTTCCCGTCCGCTGCTTGCCCAGCCCGCAGAGCCTTACCACCAGGTCTTTCTTACCTCCCACACAGAAGTCCCATCACTGCACCGAATAAAAAGGGTCGGGCTTTGTATACTTGCAGCCAGCTCTGGGCTCTGCACCATGCAGAGGGTGTGCTGTGGGCTGCGTTTTAAGGACAGCTCTCCTGTACACCCCCAGCGTGTGTGTGTATGGGGGTTCTCCGCAGTGAATGAGCCTTACCCACGCTCGCTGCACTACCTTCTGAGATGAAGGAGAAAAAGGAGCCACTGATCTCAGGGACTTAACAAAAAGCCCTTAAACGTTCATCTTTGTTATGGCTAGAACACGGTTTTAATTCTTTTTTATTATAAAGGGTCTTCTTTTACTTTTTAAATGTATTGATTTTTAGAGAGAGAGAGAGGAAGGTACAGAGAGAGAGAGGTTGATTTATTGTTCCACTTATTTATGCATTCATTGATTGCTTCTTATATGTGCCCTGACCAGGAATCGAACCTGCAACCTTGGTATATCAGGCTGATGCTCTAACCAGCTGAGCTACCTGGCCAGGACCTAGAACATGGTTTTTAAATTTACACAAAGTGAAATTCAGTGAGTTTTGGCAAACATCTATATTCAGGTGACCGCCACCCTAATCAACACAGAGAGCAATTCAGTGGTAACCCCCAAATTTCCCCTGTGCTCTGTGATCCCTCCCCCCGACCCCCCAGTCTTCCCTCAGCCCCCAGGAGTCACTGATGTGTATGCTGTCCCTATCATGTTGCCTTTTCCCAAATGACATTTGTCATACGAGTAGAAACATACTCTCTTGGCCACAGCATTTCGAGGGTCGTGTATTTAAACAAATTTTGGAGAAGGGGCTGACTATTCCTTCTTAGTTTTTTGGTTTCTGCCTCTTATAATCTGATATGCCCGAATCATTTTGTGGATCCTAATCCGTCCACAGCACAGGTGATGGGTTAGAAAATCTAGGAGAAGCTGGCACTTAATTTGGCAAACACAGCACCCCTTCTCGAGGGCACGCGGCAGCTTCCTACTTTTCTTCCCCATGGCCAAGATTTCCCTCCCCCACCGCCCCTCCCTCCTCACCTGCTCCCCTTTGCACACTTCTGGCTCTCACGTGGCCAGTGATTTCGGGGGGAGGGGCCATTCCTGCTGCTGGACCGGGGGACAGAGCGAGCTCCTCGTTCGTTGCTGAGGCTTCACTGCGGCGCCTGGGTCTGAGAACGGAGCACTACTCCTTTCGTCCTTTCTTTGAGGAGGGACATATCAACGAGAGAAGAAATACTTGGTTTTGGAGGGTGCCAGAATATTAAGACACTCCTGAAAAGTGTGGGGTGACTGAGCCCTTCCCAAAGGAGAGCAGCCGGCGGGCCTCACAGTCAGAACTTGGGTGTCGGACAGGTGAGCGCTGACCCGGCCATCTCCTGGCCCGTGGGAGTCACCAGGCTTGGGAGAGACCGGGAGGCAAGAGAAGGTCCCTTGGAGGTCCAAGAAAACCGGCAAACGTCAGATTTCCTTCTCCGGATCCCAGACTTACCAGACATCCCTCCAAAACAGTCCCCGCCGCGCCAGTCTCCGTGTCTCTCCCTGCCTGTAGCGTCCGGCACAGCCACACTTCCCGTCCCTCCACGAATGCCGTCCACAGCAAGAACAGGCACTGTCTCCGTGGAATAAATAAACACGTAAACTCGAAAGAAGCTCTAAGGGGCCCGGCTCTCAAAGCCCTCCTTGAAGATCAGCCATATCTGAGGTGTCTGACCCAGACACCCCATGAAATTGCGGCCCAAACATCCCAAGAGGCAGATTTGCTCGTGTGCTGTGGGTGTTGCCCCACGTGTGGGAGGCTGCACGTAAAATTATTTTAAAAGCAAACAAACAAGGAAAAAACTCCAGTCCATATCTTAGACCTTTCCTCGAATGTGTCGCTGTCGCTCCACACGGTTCAGTCTGTGCCGCCAGCCCCAAACTCCGCTCCGGGATTTCCGCCCTCCCTGCACCTGCAGGTCTGTAGTCCAGGCTCCGGTCCCTGCTCCTGGGCTGAAAGCAGCCGTCAGGAATTCCAGCCGCCGACAAAGGACGGTCCTGGGGCTTCTGAAGTCTGACTGGGCCAGTGGGAGATCCACCTGCTTCAGAAAAACGAGGGGCACACCTGAGCCGGCGGACGGCTGGAGGCAAGTACTGCCTGCTGGAAGCTTACTACTTTGAGATGCTAAATCCCGGGAAGGGTGCGCTGCTCCCCTCGGTGCGAGGGGTGGCGAGAGTGTGAGGGAGTGAATGAGTCCAGGTGCTGAGCAGGGTGCTGTCGCCGGATTTTAGCAGTGCTTCTGGTGCAGGGGTCCCCGATTCTTGATCTGGTCCCTGCACGGTCGGTTGGGTGTTCTTTGGGAGTAGGGTGACCACAGGGCTGAATCGCTTAGGGTGCTTGGGTTTGCGTTAGCAGCACCCCCGATGTGGTACCCCACAGAGTCACTGCGGGGAGCAGGTAAAGGAAAAGGAGGAAAATCTGACAGTGTGGCTTTGTGCGGTGTGTGCACGTGTGAGAGCAAACCAGGGGTCTGCATGGTGGGAACAGTTAAAAGTGCTCACGGGATTCCCACGACTCGTTTAAAGAGAAGAGTTTCCTTTCCAATTTAGAGCAGATTAGTTGGCTTTATAGCAAAGATGCTAATAGATAGTAACAATATGCAATGCTTTCTGTAAGCATAAACACCCCCACACTGGAAAGTGTCAGCCAGCAGGAACACACTTGCACGCCCCTGCAGAATCGATGATCCCCTAAATAAAAAGGAGTAATTAATAATCTGAGGGAAGAAAAAGGGTACGGGCTGCTCGGAGCATTATGTTCCATTTAAAGTAATTTTCCTGCTTGTTCCGCCTTTATAAAGAGTGAAAAGAGCATCAAAACGCCTGTTTGGTTTTCCCCTTCTGAAAATCTGCACGGGGTTTGGTTGCCCCTGAGAAAGGCTTCAGTTTTCCACCCTCACGTTCGGGGGCAGCTCTCGGGAGGCTGCTCACCTCCCGGTGGAGTCCGATCCCCACTGGCAGGAGGCAAAGAATAGAATCGATTCCCGCTTTTCCTCCACATCCCACCTAATCCTCGCCATTAGCACATCAGAAGTGCACAGCCTTCTATTGATTCGCATCACTACCAACTGAAGCTCTTCTTTGGATTAAGAAACCGAAGAATTCAGGGAATTGTGGGTCCCTCCAGACGATTTCTTTAGAGAACTCTCCCCCTGAGCTGCA
>CM052549.1:79356664-79386704 GCA_028533065.1 Trachops cirrhosus
TCAAAAGTCTGTGCTCCTGAAAAGCGCCCTCTTCATTTACGTCTGTAGAATGCAAGAGATGGATTGAGGAGGGAGAGGCTGGTCTGAGAGGCAGGCGGCCTCACCCTTTTACAGATTCCTTAGTGTTCACGCCTTCTCCTTCTGACCTAACCGGTGCGCGTTCTTTCCCCCGTCGTCTCTGGTTAGGGCAAGGCCGTGTGCCCCCAGAGGGTCTGGGGCGCAGCCTGCACCGTCAGTCACTCTTGGTCCTAAGACCGTCGTGCGTCTGTGGGTGCGTGCGTCTGTGGGTGCGTGCGTCTGTGGGTGCGTGCACACGGAGTTGGATCATTGCACTGCTGCTGGAAGTAACCATTGTCCGAATATGTTTTTATTCTGCAAGCTCACTTTTTCCTCTTCTACTCTGTTGGCGTTGGTGATCATTAGGATAGGGACTAAATCAGAGCTCACCACAGCCTCCATTACAGCCAGAGGGAACGGTCTGCCACGAAAATGAAACCCCAGTCAGCGTTGTGCAAGGGAGAGGAGAAGGGGATGTTTCAACCACTTGAAGTGAGCCCTATCAGAAACAAAAACTATTTCCATTAAAATGCTAATCCCAAACCCCACCAGGTAAATCTGCTCAGAGGACAGCAGACGAAATTTCCTTCCTTGGAAAAAGGACCTTCAAAGGAGAGCGTGTCCTCAAAGGAGAGCGGCTCCCTCCAGAAGCGGTGAGGCTGAGAGAGCCCCAGGCTCCGGCCCCACCCCACCTCACCTCCACTCAACTCTCTAGAAAGTTAGAGATCCCCAACACAGGGGCCCTGCTCCCCAAGCACCTCTTCACCCAGCACTCCTGCAGCTCTCTCTGCCCTCCAGGGCAGAAGTGGCCAGGCCCTCCCCTGCCCTCACTGAGCATTTGTACCTGAACTTCTGGGACTCGTTTATTTCAGTGTATGTCAATGTATATTGTTTATGTCCCTAGGTCTAGCGGCCCATCCTCAGTACGGGAACCGGGTCCCATTTCTCTTTCTGGCCTTCCCCTCTCCATCTCTGTTTCTTCTGAGTATTTCCTTGTTCACAGTAGATGCTTCATCCATCAGTTCATTGCCCCCAGTGCAGCAGACACATCACCTCAGATGCAAAAAGCATTAGTAGATGGGATCAATTGGTAATTGTGGAGAAACTTTGTAAATCTGGGGAAGTGCCAGGAAATGCCCACTTCCAAGCCTATCTCTTTAAAAAGTAGTTTCCCAAAAGCACTGACTGGTAAAACGGTGACAGACAAAGTTCTGGAGCAGATTCCGAAGTAGGTGATGCATGAGAATTTGGAGAAGGACGTGATTTGTGACCCACGGCGAGTTCTCCAGAATCAAGCCACACGGAGCTAGCCGTGTCTGCTGTGTGTGAGATGAGCGGAATGGGGGTACTTGAGAATAACTCGGGGTGCATATGATCCGTGTGACACTGTCGCAGCAGACTGGCCACAGTCGGATCACACCCCTCGAGTGCCGTGGCTGAGGGTGTCCCAGGGCAGACGTCACGAAGCCCGGCCGAACAGCCTTGACTTGGTGTTTCTCAGTTTCAGCGAAACGTGTGTCACAGCCTGTGGTGATCCGTTTTTTCACTTACTCGACAAACGCTCCTGAAAGGCACACCGTGTGCCAAATGTGGCATTCAGAGCTTACTCAGGGTTTGTGACTCAGAGGGAGGTTACGAGTTCATTGCTAGCAGGGAGAACAAAACCAGCCCAAATGTAATTGCCTGGAATTCTCTCTGGAACAAAGCAGGAAGTCAAATGATTCATTTCTTCCCTGAGTCCTGGTCTCCCGGGCGCACGGCTCTACCCGGAGCGGTCCGTCGAGCCTTGCCCAGTCCTGCCTTACTCCCTTGTGTTGCTGCATCTCCCTTCGTCGCACCTTTCTTTGCAATGATCTCAGAGGAGTATCCACACGTGTAGCTGCCCGTTGTCTGTCCCTTAGCCTGCGGCATGGAGAAGGGCAGGCATTGCACAGGCCCGGGCCTCTGTTCCTTTCTGCTCAGCATGGTTATCCGTGGTAGCTGTTTCCATTCCTGCCAATCAAACTTCCAAATGATGGAGAGTTAGAAGGCGGATAACTGATAAGGTAAATAAGGGAATCAAAATCCATTACAACAGCATGTACAAAAGCCCTCGGGTCATTAGAAATGTGTAATTAAATGTGAGGCCCCATCATTATTTTAAGTGTCTATAAATCGGAGCCAAAACCAAAAAAAAAATAGAGTTAAATACAAGTTCACACAGTCACATGAGTTCAGGGTGAAGGAGACGAGGGCAGCTCTGGGCACACAGGGGCTCAGCCAGGAGAAGACCATCTCAGCGCTGCCGGCGTGAAGACAGCGTCCAGGGGCTGAGCGGTCGGGCATTTTTGGCTGTCCTCCGGTTAGGAGTTCCGTGTCACGAAATGGGCATCGCCAAAGCAGGAAGTGGCCGGTGGAGGGTGACCCACTCAGAGAACAGCAGTGGGACTTGGGGGCACTTAGCCCGAAGGAGAGGGGCGTGGGGGAGGTGGGGGACTGCCTGTGAGTCCCCGAGGGGTGCTCGCAGGGAGATGCAGGGCTCGTGTGTGTGTTCGAGGCTGGACTGGAACTGCTGGGTCTGGCGGGCAGGTGTCCTTTCAGGGTAAGGGGATGGCGGCTAGAGCCCGCAGCCCGTAACCTGGAGAGGCCCAAGCAGGCTGTCACTACAGATGTTCAAGGAGAAGCTAGACAACACGGGACCGAGGGGAAAGCTGCAAGAGCTCGGTCATCTGGGCTTCGTCGTCCCCTCTCGTTCATTATTGGTCTGGCCGTCCGTCTGTCTGGTGCTTTCATTCCATTCCCACTGACCCTCGTCCCATCCGGCCTCACACCGGATGAAATAACGCCGTGCACACTTGGCTCCCGGTGTATGAAAGTGCTTGGACTCAGCTGGGCTTGGGGCGTCTGTCCTGGTTCAGTAGGTGACTCTTCCCACCCCCCGGGGGCAGCTGCCCCTCAATCACCCTGCCCCTCCGTGGGGTGGAGTTGGATGCCCTTGCTGGATTGAGCCCTCTGAACCGTGCGGTGGTGCGGGGCCTTGTGGGCACGTGCTTACGTACGTACGTAGGTACGTACGTACGCGCGCAGACTCATTCACCCTCTCCCGCGACGTCCGCGGGCCCGAGCCTCCGTGGGTGACCTGGGTACAGCCAGAGCTCAGGAAACACGGAGAGAACTGAGAAACGCCACTTGGATATGTTTTTCTAAAGCACATCCAAGGTTCTTTCTCTTTTCAACACTTCTTCAGAATTGTAGCACTTTTAGAACAGAAGTTCAGTTGGGTTTCTTTTTAATGCCAGTTGGAGGATACAGGAGCTTGAGCTAGATGGTGGTGAGTCGTGGAGACGGACAGCACCGGGCAGACTCCTGGCGTGTGTTGGAGGTGCAGCTGGTGCCCCCTGCTGGTGAGTTCGTTCAGGGGGTGTGGAAAAGGGAGACCCAAATCCTCTGTGTGCGTGTGCGTTGAAACTGGAGACTCAAAGAGATTTGAGAACTTCCATCTGAGGCCACCAAGCTGTTCATGGCAGGGCTGGGCCTCCCCCCAGATGGCAGCTCTTACTTCTCCTTCTTGCCGAGTTATGAGGTTTGCATAAAAAGGGATAAATGAGGACGAAGTCCTGTCAGCTCCTTGACATTGGTGGGACGATTTTCTGAAGCTGCATGTAACAGCTGCGTGTAGTAGTCATCCAACTAGTCAGTCGATTTGTGGTGGTTTTCAGCCAGGCCTCGATTCTTCTGGAATCAATACACTGTCTCTGGCAATAGGTGTTAAGAACCACAAAATGCACTTCCGCTGAGTTCTTTTCAGAGGTTGTCCTTTGTTTCAGGGGCAACATTTCCTGGCGCTTTCATGAATTATTAGCGGGATGGCGGGGAGCGGAGCACGTCCGTCTCTTGCTGGGGCCTCCTCGCAGGAACCGGTTCTGCGGTTCTATGGAACTGGCCTTGGCAGTCGAGCCGGTCTGTAAACCTCCCCGTGGGCAGCGCGTGCTGTAAATCCAGGTCTGTGTACTGCCGCTGATTCGCTGGGTGATTCGGAAGGAGGCCTTTCACCTGCTAACGGGATGCCCCCAGGCCTTTTATAAAGCTCAAGAACTGGGAAAAGGACGGAAACTAGAACTAGGGGCCCCCCTGCGTGCGGCTACTCTGTGCGTTCGTCCCGTGAACCCCGAGTCCCCCCCAGGCCGGGCACCGTTCTGTCGGGAGGCCGCGTGCACGAGGGGCACCCTTGGTCTCAGGCCGTCTCCCGAATCTCAGGGGGCCAGCTGAGGTTTCGGCCTCCCCACCAGCATCTCCGTTGAACAGGTTCCCCTCTTCGCCTTTCTCCAAAGCCACCTGCCCTGGGTTTCAGGCCATGTCACCCGTTTCCCTCAGAGCAGGACTGGCCCGATCGCACGGGGAGGTAAAGTGACGCTGAGGGATCATAACTCAGCTTCGCTGAAATGTCCAGAAACAACACTACTAATTGCGAAAGCACCTGCTAATAAAGGCCGCCAGGGGGAGCCCTGGGTGCCGCCCTGAGACCCCAGGGTCAGCGGGGCAGACACCCAGCGACTCTTTGGGGCCAGCCTCAAGTCCATTAGGTAGGTAATGCTTTCCTCTGAGAATTTCCCTAAAGCATGAACTTAGGGCGTACTTTGGGCGGGAGATGGGAGAAAATGGAATGCAGGAGAGAAAGCCAATGAGGATTTTATTAAAGGTACCGCAAATACACATTTATATGGTCAGGGAGTCATATTTGGTTATGTAAAACACTGTATTCTGGAATGATTTCTACCCCGGAACCTGGAATCTGAGGCCAGCATGCTGCATTTTCTGCAGAACACCCCCTTTTGTCTCTAAAGAGACCCCCCTCCAAAAAAGGAAAGAAAATAGTGGGAAAAACCTCACTGCTGGCAAAAACCCTCTTACAAATCAACATTATCTGAGAAGCTCTTAAGCACGAGGCCCTATTGTTCTCTAAATTTTCTTACACAAATGGCAGGACTATTACAATCTCAGATGAAATTATTCTCAAAAGTTTTCCACCAGGGTGAAAGTTACTTTAAGTGATTTGTTAGGGATGAATTTTCACACAAGCACTCAGACACACACAAATAACAGGAAGCAAAGACGGAGTTTGTACAAACATCCGGCTTCCGTGTTCCAAGGGCTTGGTCGCGATGGTAGTTTCAAGGGTGTATCTACAATATTTGGCAGAATTCGCCAAAACTGCACACACACTTAAAATAGGTACATTTATTATATACTGATTATACGTCAGTAAGCTTGATTTTAAAAGTTAAAGGTAAACAAAAAAAAAAACAGCGTTATATTCCATTAATATATTTGTATGTGTGGTCTCCTGCTTCTGGTATTTTTATTTCCCAGGATTTTAGTTTGAGCACAGAGTGAAAAGTCTCCTGTGTTAGGACTGAAGTTTAGCCAGGAAGTTAACTTTCAGCCCTAAATTCATGTTATTGTGAGATAAAACAAATGCAAAATTTTAAAAATCTCAAAATAAGCCGCTCGTGCAGCCCATGGGCAGCTTGTACGACTTGAAAATGCGGATAAGCCCCAGAAATCAAAACTTTCAGTTCTGCGAGGCTCAGCGGGTGTGGAGGAGTAACCAGGGAGTCTGCGCTGTGTTTCGATAACTGGAAAAATCTGGTTTGAAGCCTGTCAGACAAATAGGAGCACCCAATGTTTTGAAGCAAATCTTAGTCCAAGTGTTTCCTGTCACATTTTCCTGGTTCCCCTTGACAACCAAGGCACTTTCCTTTGACTCGCTTCACAGAGAATTCACCGGCAAGGCCAAAACTGCCCGGGCCTGCGGGGACTTAGACACATCCCTGAGGCCGCCCGTTCTCTGGGGCGGCCCTGAGAGGGCTCGTCCTGCCTTCCTCCGCCCCCAGCCCAGGTCTCCCTGGGGTCCCAGAGCACAGGGGGCCGGCAGCCTGGGTTTGGCTCCTGACCGGACAGGTGAAGGGTTTCCTCCTGCTCTTGGGACACGTGCCTTAAGCAGCACCTTTACCACCCCTCCAAAGTCAGAAACACACACTTTCTGAACAAAGCCCACCGTTCTCCTCCGTCGCTGGGCCCCAGCGCGCCCTCTCGCCCCACAGTCACCGGCCCCCGTGGCAGGTGAGAAGTCCACATTCTCCGCTCGGACTTGCCTGTGGACACAGAGCAGCGAGCTCCCGTCCTGGGCCGTGCAGTGCCCCCACTCCGGGCCACCACGCAGAGCTCAGACCCCGGATGTGGGCGAAAGGGGTGTCATCACTGACCAAACAGGCAAAACCTCAAACTGATTCAACAAAGGAAAGCTGGGCCTTTAAGGGTGCATCTCCAAAAGTCAGCATCTCTGCAGTCTCTGAAAGCCCGATGTTTAGCAAATGCTGCTGCTCTCCCGAGGGTTCGTAACGATGGTCCTGACCTAGAGATGATGATGAAGTAAACCCACTTCCTTCCTGCGCTAGGCCAGCTGCCCTCAGAGGATGCTCCGCGCACTGATCCTCCCACGTTCTTTCCGTGTTAATGGCATCCAGAGACTGAACCACAAATTCGTTTCGGTTGGCGGCCTTTTCTCCCTCCCACTCTCAGTGCCGATAGTTTGCCCAGGTAACTTCAGGTCCTCGGTGTCTGTGCTTGCACACGCCCCCATGCTGGTCCTCTTCCCTTGCGGAGAAGGCAGCCCGTTGCCGTCTGCGCGCACGGATCTGCTCCGTTACTCAAGGGCTGTGAGTCCCAGAGGCGGAGGGCGGAGTCAGCCAGGGCTAGTGCCCGCCCGGCTCCGACGTGATGGGTCCGTTCTGCATTCCCTTGTGCCCTGAATCAGAGTAGGTTCGTCTGCAGTCAGACTGCTTTCTCTCCAGAAACACGTCACGGACTCTGAAAACAAAGTAAGAGGCCGTGTGATGAGAGGGGTCAGAATCCGCCAAAGGGCTGTCCGCCAGCTAAGGAGAGCCACACCACACGCCACGCCAGTCCCCGGGGAGCATCCCTTTTTCTAGCTGTGGGAAGTCAGGTTCCCAGGAGCCAGGGGCGGGCACAGTAGCCCTGGTTCAGCCATCAGTAAGCTGTGTGACCCGTTACTTAGCAGAACTCAGCCTGGGTTTTCTCCTCTGTAAACTGTAACTGTTAGCACTACTCCTCTGCCCCCGCTCCGTGGCCTCTCGGTTGGAGCTCCATTCCGTGCCCCAAAGAATCGAGGCTGTCTCCTTACTCACTGGGGTCCCCGGCTGCACCTTGAGAGACCGCAATTAGGGGCTGCACGCTTTCGTTTAAATTTTTGGGAACAGAACTGGCCTCCTTTATAAATACACGTCTCTCTGTCCGCTTTCAGATCTGCTGCTTTCGACGATCGTAAATGTGTTAGAGCCGAGCAGCTGAGATCAGGGTAAAGGAAGGGTTAAGATATTTAACATCCCAGGCCCGTTTCCTCTGTCAGAGGAAAAGGAAGGTAATAATAGCACCTCTTTCACAGAGGAGCGACAAGGATTAAAGGAGGTAATGCATGTAAATTGCTCTGCGCAGGGCATAGAATACGTGCTGTAGATGGCAGCCACTATTGTCACTGCGGTTCCCCTGTGTCAGCCGGTGGGTGCGGAAGGCGAAAAACATGAGGGCCCTCAGCTCTTCTAGAACTCTCTCTACAGCTGCAACATGGGCAAAGCCTCCCTTCTTAAATAAGTACACCTCAATTTAGATGCGCTTTCTATGCTGAACTTGAAGGCAGTGTTTTGTGTTTTTATAGGAAGATCTGCCAATTCCGATCTTGTATTAACAGTGACTTGTATGTGATATCGGTTCTGTGTGTGCCGTTCACCTAGGGGAGGGTCATGTCAGGTTCAGAATTTGAGGGTGCAGGCAGTTAAATTGCTAGAGAGGTGGGATGTTTAAGCAATCCTCTCAAAGTTTCCTGTGAGGAAAGTTTGTCTTTTCTTTTGGAAGGCCCTTCAGAAAACTCATTCCCTAGGACAGCATCAAATTATTCAACTCACTGGGATATTTTTTTTTTGGTGTCTCAAGTTGTCTTTTTGCTGTGTGAGTTTTAACAGAGTTCCGCTGTCTAATCTGGAGAGCCCTGACCGCTGTGGCTCGGTTGGCTGGGTGTCGCCGGTTCGATTCCCAGTCAGGGCGCCTGTCTGGGTTTCAGGTTCGGTCGCGCTCAGGGCATGCACGGGAGGCAGCCTGTCCAATGTTTCTCTCTCACACCGATGTTTCTCCCCCTCCTCCCCCTTCCTTTCCCCTCTGTCTAAGAATAAATGAAGTCCGAACTGTCTGCGGAGGAAGTGCTTCTCGCCGCCCTGGGGCATGTAGGAAATCGTGTCCATTGTCGGTTTTGTGCGTGTTGTCTAGGATACTCAGGTGTGGGCACGATACCTTTAGAGTCGTCATTACTGTAAAAGGTTTGTGGTTTGCTCCTTAATTGAGGACTTTTCTCCTGGTGTGAAAAACACAATAAAGTCTCTCAGCGAAAGGACTCTAGAAAGGGCGATCTGTATTTCAGGAGCTTCCAGAGGAATCCATAGGACTCCTCCAGGGCGGCGGCGAGGACTGTGGCCGAGCAGCCACGGGCAGAGGGACTGAGAGCGGGACTCCGGCCCGCAGCGCGGAGCACAGGGTGAGCTCCACCGCCCGGAGCACAAACAGCAAGAGACTGCTCCCGGGTCTGCTCTGGAATGAGCACAGGGCCCCAGGACCATCTGGGAAGGTCACAGTCACGGCAAACATTCCAGGCTGCGAACTCTTTGTGAGGTGGAGGAAAGGCGTCGGCAGGTTTGGTTCCCTGGGGGCTCGGGGAGAATCTGCTCTCCTGGCCTCTCGTCGTTGGAACGCTCGGCGTTCCTTGGCCGTGGTGGCCTCAGTCTGTCACCTCGGCCTCCGTCTTCCCAGGGTGTCCTCTCTGTGTGTCTCTGTCTCTTCTCCTCTGCTACTAAGGACACCAGTCATCGGATTAGGGCCCACCCTGGTCAAATGTGACCTCAACTTAAGTCATCACACAAGCAAAGACTCTGTTTCCAAATACAGTCCCGTTCACGGGTACCAGGGCTCAGACATTCAGCCTGTCTTCGGGCCGACTCAGCCCACAACAGGGTCCTGACGGGCCTCTGCTCTGGTGACTGGTCTGCTCTGGTGGCCACCCTTGTGTGTGCCGAGGCACTACGGCTTGGGGGACTGTCACGCTGTGGGTTCCTGAAGGTCAAGGTCCCACCGTTTCCCTCCAGCCTGAAAGGGCCCAGTCCCAGGCCTCTCTCCGCCCGCCCGTCCTTCCAGCACTCGGGTTGTGCGCAGGCTGCGGGGACACCAAGCCCCTCACCCCGTCCCGCAGGCAGGTGAGGCTGTCTCACCGGGAGGACCCTTCGTGCTCACGTGCCACATTGAATGCAGAGCCGCTCCCGGGAAGCTAGGAAGCCACCCAGTCTCCACTTGGGCAAGCAGGGTCCACCCCCACGCCAGCCCTAGCTTCAGCCTGTGGGGGAGCCAGGGCACACACACGGGTGTTCCCTCCAGGTTACTGGAGGGTGGAGAAACACCCTCATAGTTACTGTTTCTTGTGCCTCGAGTGCTTTCCCCAGGTGAGTGAGTGCAGGCTTCCTGGAGGCGGATTCAGGACTCAGGTGTAACCTCAGCAGCGGCCCCCCGGATCGTCCTGTCCGAAATAACGGCTCCCTCTCTCCCCCTCTCCCGCCCCTGCCCCCGTGCGCAGCGCAATGTCCCCGCAGAGCCGCAGGCTTCCCCCTAGGAGAAGGCGTGGTGTTCTGCTCGCTGCTCCGCTGGGTTTTGAGCTCACCCTAAAGAAGTGGCCCTTCGTCTTTCACTTGTTCATTCAATTCATTCATTCATTCAGGCAACAGATCATACCGCTGCCCTGCGTGCTGTCAGAATACGCAATATCATGTGACAATTATAGTCCTCGAAGGTAGGGACTCTTTCGGTGCTGGATTTCCACCACCTAGCATACAGTGCTTATTCAATAAATCCTTGGAGGGACGGGGGAGGGAGCGAGTGAGGGAGGGAAGGAAGGAAGATTCCATGAAAGAGTTCATCTGTGTAAGACTCATCTCAATCTTGCTCTAAAGTGAAAAGCACATTTTTTTCGTGGAATTTTACCCCAAAACCAAACATTAAGAAGAAAGTGTACACACAGTAGGTAGCATCACAGCTAAAGAAACACCATCTTTGGAAGAAGACGACTCTTTTTTATTGTAAAATGGTTCACACATTCTGAAACACTGGGGGAGACGGAGAGGACTTTCGGGAGGACGGAACCCCGGTCACCCCCGCAGAAGGGCGCCGGGTCGCACAGAGCAGGGGCACGGCTTCTACTCCACCTTCACCGGATGGAAAGGAGCGGGGGTTTCAGACCCTTGTCCAAAAGGCAAAACCCAGAGCTGCGTGGCTGCCGTCTCCCCGGTGTAACAAAATAAAGTTCCCCATCAAGCCGCCAGCCATCAGGAAAAGTCACCCCGCTGTCCTGCAGGGACGTGTCCTCGAGGCTCGGGCGCCATGGTGCCTGGGGCGCCGACCTTTAGAGACCTACGAACATGTTTCCATTCCTTTTAAAACCAGAAGGGAAAAAGTGAACTTTTAGGTGGCAGAAGTGTTTCAACACCTTAGTATTTTCGTCTTCAGTCGTAGAAGATCCCGTTTGTTTGTTGGGGAGGAAAAGGCCCTCGGGGGCGAACACAGGGCCTGTGAAAGCCAGAGCATGGCCTCGTGGGGGTCCCCTGCGCTGCAGAAGGCCTTCCAGACGGATGCTCGGTCTGAAGCACCAACACGTGCTCCAGCCAAGAGAGCTGAATCCTCAGGTCCCCAGAAAAACAACTTTTTCAGGCAGATTCATTTTCCCAATAGGATTCGCAATAACATATTTTAGAAGAGAGATTAATGCAATTGTCCCATAAAATATTTTAAGCTTCAGTTCTCTCTGAAACAAAGCACACAGCTTGACCGAGAGAAAATGACTACCAGCTCGTTCTGGAAAATGCATTTTCTCCGGAGGGTGCTGCCACTGTAATTTGCACCTTCTGAAGTGGAGACGGACGCGCCGGGGACATGTATGGGCAGCCAGGAGGGCAGAGATAATGACAGGACTAGACACTGTGCCCAGCTGGGAAAATCAGCCCGCAGCCAGCACAGTCGGAGCTGAAAACACAGGTCCCCACGAAAATACACCCCGAAGAGTCCCTCGTCCTTCGTTAAAAGGAAAGTGAAAATCAACAGCCCTTTCAACCCCACGTGAGTCATGCAGGGCACTGGAGTTGGGTGACGGAGCGACCGATGCAGGAGGGATGGGCTTCGCCCTTCCTTTTCTTCTGTGCTTCGTTTGGGTGGCCCCCTGCTGCCCCCAGGAATGCCGAACAGGTCACAAGGGGGCAGAGCTTTGGTGCCGTGCATTTTCTGGATGTCGGGGTAGTGAGCATTTCCGGTTCCTTTGACTCCGTCATGTGACAGCTTCAGGCGTGGTGGCCGTCGGCTGTGCACACCCTGGTTCGTTATCGCTGCCTGTCCTGAAGGCTCTGTCCTTCTGTCCTGAACTGAATGCCTCCCTGAGCTCACTCTGACCACTAGGAGGCAGTCTCAGAAACCCCACCTCCGACACCAGACGCTAGGCCCCATCCTTTCCTCGTCTCCACCATGTCTCACTCCTGACTCCCAGCTCATAATCAAAATATCCTCATCCTGGGGTGTCAGGGGAAGACAGGGAGGAGGGCGCAGGCTGCTATGAGGTGCGTTCTATACATCGTGGTATTGAAGGTGATTTTGGGGGTGGGAGGAGGTGGGTAGTATTTTCAATTACACAAATTAGGTATTTGTTTCTGCTAAACTTTTCTAGTCAGATCCAGGCTACCATTTCAGCCTCTCAAAGCCCCTTTGGCTCATGACCCTGTCATCTCACGTAGAACCGCCCCTTTCTACGAAAAGCTGTGACTCGTCCGTCAACATGCCACTGACGTCCTCATCCAAGTAGTGAAATGTAAAACGTCAGCCTGGAGTCGTGCCACTGAACTTCTTCCCGGAAGCCAGTTTTCACTCTTCGATCGCTTTCCACCCACAGTTCATCTCCTTATACCTCTGCCTTTGAAACACTACCCCCGCTATCGCGAGCCCGCACACACCTGCCTTCCCCACCAGAGGGCCACGAGAGGCTGAGCGGCATGCTTCGCTGAAGTGCAGGTAGCCTCTGTCCGTCCCCGACCCAGTGGGCTGTCCCTCCTTCCCACCTGAAAATAATGAGTGGGTTTTAGAGGTTGGGCGGGAGAAAGGGGCCGTGGGAAGACACACACTGTAGGCCCGTGGGCCTGCCGTCCACACCGGGCTCCTTCCTTTGTGGTGTCAGACGAGTACCATTGTGACGTTCACACCCACGTGATGACCTGCTCAGTTTCAGGTTCAGGTTCAAAGCACAAAGTCTCCCGAACATCACTCCCCAGGTCGGGGCCCCAGCATTGGAATTCTGTCTGATGTTAATGGTGTGACATGCAGAGCAAACTGAGGGAACCCCCCACCCACTTTCTGGCAGCCCCTCTCTCTCTGCAAGCCTGTCAGGTCTCATCACTCAGCCCCGACCTCAGCCACCCGGGTCCTGCGCTTTATGTCTACCTGTCACGCCATCTTAGTCCTCAAAGGATTTCTTTCTCTTGAGTAAGACAGCTTGAGAGGCCTCCAGGCGTAGGAATTAAAATACAAGCGAGAACAAAGGGAGAAAACCACTCTTCATTTTACTGAATCATTCAAGCTGACAGTATCTGCAACACAAAAATGGGTTAGCACACTTTTCCCAGCCTGCCCTGCATTACGCTGCCGGTGACGTGTGAGAGGCCAGCACCCTCTGCTGTCCCCACACCTCTGCTGTCCCCACAGCCCCGCTCCCCAGGGAGCCGGCTGTGAATCAGCAGGGATTGGGCGTGGCTGGAAAAGTCTTCGACAATTTGGAGATGAATTAAGGGAAAAACTTAAAAGCTTAAACTCGCTCTCCTTATAGTGTTGGACTACAGGACTTTCCTAAACCTAAGAAAAGTCACCCCAATAAATTTAAGTATAAAACAGTGTTAGCAGAAGCAGGGCACACAGAGGGAGAGATCATTCTTCTGGGCTACATTTCACTTTGGACATTTTGTACAGACGGTGTCGGTAATGTTTTACTTCTGATGCCTCAAGTTAGGCAAAAGTTGGGTAAAAGGCAGTGAGCGAGAAGCAGTCGTGCATGTAGATTTCGTGGGAGATTCAGACCGCACATTGGTGCCCTGTCCTCCAGCGGCACAGAGCTCAGACACGTGGCTCAGATTTACAGAGACTGAGCGGTAAACTCGGACCTGCATTTCCCACAAAGTCAGTCTCAGCACCCAGCTCTGTGGGATGACCCACAGCTGAGTCCGTTTTTCTGAAAGGCCTTGTCACTTTCAGAGTCTCTTACTCTCAGCCCTGAAAGTCCCGCTGGGCAGCAGGGCCCCTGAGTCTGCAGAAAAGGGCCCGGGCTCTCTGTCTTGTGACTGACAGCTTGGCACACACAGGAAGAAATGGAGACTCCGCCTCCAGACGTGTGTTCCTGTGCGATGCCGAATATGTTTGGGAGCATCGGGAGGTCCTCTCTTCCCGTTTGCTTGTAAGCTCAACTGCGTTATATTAGCCAGCAACCTAGTAAGTCTGCGGTTTCAGACTAGATTTTAGGGGTGACAAGGACAACTTCAACCCGCATACGTATCCCCCAGAAGTTCGGGGACTGTAATAAGTTCACACAAATAAAAATGTAGTACTTCCTGTTGTCGCAAAATTGTGTAGTAGACTAGCCTCTTCATATTAAGAAGTTTCTTTGTTGCTGTTTCTGGAAAAAAAAATCCAATTTTATTTTATCAACACTCAGAAAAAGATTTACAGAGACCTTGATGTGGGAGGGAGGAAAAGAAGATTCTGTCGCTCCCAGCAGATCACCCTTTGTGATTGAGTTAGCAAAGGTCGTAGGTCAAGGGCTATTTGAATGACGCCTGAATGTTTTAGTCCCGCCTTCCTCCATGCCAGAGAAAAGGATACAATAAATACAGTGAAGGATTAATAAAATTAGCACACAGATTACACATCAGATATGAATACGATTTAATTCCAGTGGTGCGTCTTCTGAGAGGCAGCTGGTCAGGAGGACGTCACTGATCAAAAATGCAGCCTCTCGTGGCTGGCGCCGACCCTGAGTCCAGAGTCTGCATTTTAATTTATTCTGTGATCCTGTTAGAATGGAGGGATGAGGTTTGCTTGGGTTTTATTTTGCCTTTTTAGCTTAATGCTCAGCTTTTTTGTTACTGCATGTGGGAGGGGTGGCATCTTTGAGTTACGGCCATTTCCCGTTCACTTATTCTGGGACCCACCCACGCAGGGACGTGGTAGCACGGTGGTCGCAGGGACGTGGTAGCACGGTGGTCGGTCCGTCCCACACAGCCGGACTCCGCCGACTGTGTCCTGCAGCCTCAGTGACAGTCGAGCTGCAGTCACGGGAGGATCACTTCCTGTCGGGCGCCACCGTAGACACGTCGGGGAGCACGAAGATGGGGGACACCCGGGCTCTGGTCTCGGGCACAGTTCAGGGCCCTTCCCCATCTGGCCTGAGCTCTGACCCCATCGGACTCCCACTGGTCCCAGAACGTAGCAAACCTCGTAACAAGTTCAACCTGGAGTTCTTTTTCCTTTCATCCTCGAAGCCTGGTTCTATCACAGATTAGCAAGCAGTGAGGATGTGGAGAAGCTGGTGGGAATGTGGAATGGTGCAGCTGCTATGGAAAACAGGATGGAGGTCCTTCACAAAATTAAATACAGGACTGCCCTTGCTGGGCGGCTCAGATGGTTGGAGCACCATCCCGTACACCAAAAGGCTGCAGGTTCAATTCCCGATGAGGGCACATACCTAGGTTGTGGATCAATTCCTGGTCGGGGTGTGTATGGGAGGCAACGAAGTGATGTTTCTCTCTCTCCCCTCTTTCTCTCTCTGTAAAATCAATGAATATAAATCCTCAGGTGAGGATTTTAAAAAATAGAACCACATATGATCCAGTGACCTCACTTCTGAGCACATGCCCAAAAGGATTGAAATCAGAATCTCGAAGAGGTATTTGCACTCCCTGGTTCACCGCATTATTCGCAGTGTAGAAACATGGAAACAAGCTAACATTTCACCCACAGATGGACGGACAAAAGCCTGTGTAGTATACACACATGCAGTGGAATGTCATGCAGCCTTAAAAAAGAAGGAAATCCTGCCGTTTGCTACAATAGCGGTGAACTTGGAGGACCTTATGCGAAGTGAAAGAAGCCGGACCCAGGAGAACAAACACTACATGATCCGGTGAATATCAGGAATTTAGAGTAGTCAAACTCAGGAGCAGAGAGGAGAGAGGTGGTTACCTACCGGAGGCTGTGGGGAGGGAACAGGGGTCCCCGGTCAGAGCATAAAGACTCTCAGACATGCAAGAGCAGCACGTCCTAGAGACCTACGCCGAGCAGAGCGCCCAGAGTTAGCAGTGCTGGGCTGCACGCTTAACCTTTTCTTAAGTGGGTATGAAACACAGCCCTAGTCCAGTGTGACCTGCCCCGAAGTGCCCCCCTGCACCTCACCAACCTGCTCCCCCGGTTTACCATCGTCTCTGATCATTTTACCAAACACACGGTCTGTCCTCAGCTCAGAAAACCACAGCGACTCAGAGACCCGGGGTCCGGCGGCCTGGCCTCAGCAGCCGAGGGACTGTAACCACAGACCCCAGTTTCCTCGTGCGTTGCACAGGGATAATGGCATTCCTGCTCCACAAGCTTGCTCCGGGAACTAAATGTCTAATGCGTATAAGGCATCTAGCACATTTGGAGGGTCCAACAAACGCTACCTCTTGTTATTCTACAGCTGGTGTTCGGGTGTGTTCATTGGTTGGTGTGCTCGTTTCCCCAGCTAGGTTGTGAGCTGCTTAGGCTCAATCCTTACATGTGTCTCTGTCTTCCTGCTGCTCCTACAAGGTGGTCAGCGAATTGAACTGAACTGAATTGAGTTGAATCAAATTGAATTGAATCAAATCGACTTGAACCGAACTGAATGAAACTGAATGGAACTGAGTGGAACCGAAGTCCCAGCAGATGGCAGGAGCCACGAGCCCCCGAAATCTTTTTTCTGGAACTCTACTCCAGGGCTGGACAGTCTGAAAAGAGCTCTCTGTTTACGGGGACAAGCAGCTGTTGGTGCGGAGGTGGTTCCCAGTTTTCTGCCACCAGGTGGTCATTGGTCCCCGTGCCCCGACCACAGATGAAGACAGACAGCAAGTCCAGAAATCAAGGAGCTGAGGTTTTCCTTCCGCCCAGAGACAGGGTCAGCCTGAGCCTCCTTGGTCTGAGGATGTTCCAAGGGAGGGAGGAATGGAAACCAAATATCCAAACTGTTTGTGTGGAAGGCAAGCTGGTGACCCTGGTTCCTAGAACCAGGAATTCGGGTATTGGACAAGGAGACAAAGAATGAAGCTGGGAGCGGTCTGCCATTACGGGGAGCAAGCAAGGACAGCAGAAGGGAGGGGGCCAGCACAGGTGTCGGTGGGACCAGAGCCGCTGCCTGGTCACCGGAGGACCCTCACGACACGTCTCCGACCGCAGGTTGTGTCCTGAGTGGCACGTGCTGTAGCCAGAGTCACAGACTGCAGCGCGCTGCAGGGCAGCCGTGTGGGAGTGGTTCGTGCCGGTGCCTTTACGTGCCTGTCTGAGGCCTGTGTGAACTCCCGGAATTACCGCTCTGCATCTTCCCCGTCCTCACATCTCTCCCATTCATCGAAATGCACGCGGCCTAGTGCAAGCCGGTCGTTGAACCGATTCATTGATGTGATGAGTGTGAGCAAGTCCACTGTCTCTGTCCCCCAAGGTCTGGTCTCTTCTCTGCTGAGTCATTCTTCAATTAACGGGGAGTCAATTTTTACACAAGGCTACTTTATCTATGTTCTTTCCCCAATAAGAACATCACCTGCTCTGAACTCAACATTTTTTAAAGATGTTATTTATTTATTGTAGACAGAGGGGAAGGGAGGGAGAAAGAGAAGGAGGGAAACATCAGTGTGTGGTTGCCTCTCACATGCTCCCCACTGGGGACCTGGCCTGCAGCCCAGGCATGTGCCCTGGCTGGGAATCGAACCAGTGATGCCCCTTGGTTTGCAGGCCAGCACTCCAGCCACTGAGCCACACCAGCCAGGGCCGAAGTCAACTTTTTAAAGAAGTAGGTAGCGTTCTGGTTCCAGTCTTTGTCATTCACAGTTCAGGTGCAAGAGTAAATATGTCACGTTCCTGTCCTTGAATTTCAAAGGTAATCATCGTGGTAACACCATCTCCCATCCAGAATACAAATTGCCGGAGTGCCACTGGCCCCTCACCTAGGTTTGCGGTACCGCACGGGCATTGCCTGGGTTGTCCGCGGTTCTCGAGCCCTGGCAGCCTCGGAGTCATGAAGAGGGCTTGTGAAACTGCACAGACGGCTGGGCCACCCTCCGAGGTCCGGCTGGAGACCCTCAGTGACACCAGTGCTGCGGGTTCAGGAGCCGCACTGTGAGAACCGCTGGTCAGAAAGCTCTAGGGCTCCTTCAACATCCATTCTGCTGGGGAGGGTCTAGAACTCGGGGCGGAGGGCCAGAAAGACGCTCGCTTCTCCTCATGCAGCAGGGAGCAGTTACGCTGGTTGAAACGGTGCGTTGTAAACGCATCTCCTCACCCCTGGTCTGGGTGTTAGTTTAGGAAGAGGTTGAGCTCACAGGTCGGGAGATGGTGGAGATTCTTAAATGCATATGTAGGTTTGTGATCGAGTCGGTAATCTGTCCTGACTTCCAAAACACCTGTCGGGTTGTGGCTGGGATTCTGTGAACTCCAGGATGTCGAGGGGGTTCGATGCGGAAGCAAAGGGAATGTCCCATTACAGGCTGTAGGACTCTTTTTTTTTCTTTTGTTTTTAAATTACAAATTCTAAAGAAGAAGATAAGGGATACAAAAGAGGTACGGAAGGGCTGGGCCGGAGGCTTGTCCAACCAACACCTCTAAGAGGGGCACTGACTCACAGAAACGAAAGTCAGCCAGAACCAGGGGCGTCGTTAGCTTCAGCGCTATCCCAGGTATCTGGACGGTAACTAGGAATGCATGCTGTTGTAACAAATACAGTGTTCTCCGCAGCCTACCGGGTTTTCTAGTAACACAGGTCTTTTCAAAGTGAAGCCTCTAGCCCGTGAGCCTTATCACGTCATTAGTGTTTCATCTAAAAGAACATAACATCTTAACCTGAAACCTAAGAGCAAGATTTGGACCCAGGCATTCAGGGACGAGTGTATTTTGCAGCCGGAATGTGGCGAGTGGGATGAGATTTTTACATCCTCTTTCCTTGTCTTCTAGAAACAGGGAAGATCGACCAAGAGATCCACAAGTACAACACCCCGGGCTTCACCGGGTGCCTCTCCCGCGTGCAGTTCAACCACATCGCCCCACTCAAGGCGGCCCTGCGGCCGACCAACGCCTCCGCCCAGGTGCACGTCCAGGGCGCGCTGGTGGAGTCCAACTGCGGGGCCTCCCCGCTCACCCTCTCACCCATGTCGTCCGCCACCGACCCCTGGCACCTTGACCACCTGGACTCAGGTAAAGTCTGTAACCCTCAGGTTCTTCGCCTGTGAAGGGGGGTTAATGGCAGCACGTGGAGGCTTACACCCGCGTTGGCTTAGTAAATGATTCGAGGTGGAGGTTTACGTACCTTAGTTCGCAGGGCAAAGGAGGGACGAGCAGAGGCTTCCAAGGCTAGAGCAGAGGGGTTTCGAGAGAACAGAGGAGCGATGACGTTTGTGATGCTGCGTGATCCCGCCGGTGTGAGGCGGCTGTCTGTCTGTCTGTCTGCCTGCCTGCTTCAGGCCATGAACTGCCCTGTGCGGGGATCCACGGTAGTTTGCCCCTGGTCTCCTTCCTGGGAGTGAAAGCCGCTCTGAGCAGGGATGTGTGTGGCAGCCTCATTTCCCAGCGGTTCCTGCTTCTAGTCAGGTGACGAAAGCTCCGAAAAGATTTCTTTCTGCATCTGCTGGGTGGCAAATGTCCTCAGTTTAAAATAATCTTCATACGAACTCTGGGGTTCCCCACCTCAGCGCATGCACCCCGGATTCTGTGAGCCTGAGTTTATCATTCTGAGTGCTGATTCGGGGGTCCCGTCTTTTTCAGATAATTTTTCATGTGAGGGTAGAATAAGGATCCTCGCTGTCAGACAGTCAGAAACAAAACCACACACACACGGAATGCGGTTGCTCGCTGGGAATCGTGCGTTACTTGAGCGTGCGTAGGTAGGACAGAGAGGGTGCAGGTGAGCACTGCTTAGTCTGGGTCTGAACAGAGGGCATTGGGAAGAACTGCGTCACTGCATCTGGTTGGAAATGCAGTGAGAAAGCTTGTCAGAAGTGCAGACTCTCAGGCCCTTACCCCAGACCCATTGTGTCAGCGTCTGCCTTTAGGCAGGATCCCCAGGCTGCTGACCACGTGCTTGTTAAAGCCGTAACCTAGAGCAGTGGTCCTCAGTCTCAGGGGCACTTTCAGATAACCCGGGGAGCTTTCAAAATCCCAATATCCAGCCTACACCCCTGGCCAGTGAGATCCGACGCCCTGGGGGTGAGATCTAGGTGTCCGTGGATGTGAAACCTCCCCAGGTGTGTGGTCTAGCTTGAGAATCACTCACCAGATAAGAGGGAAGCTTACTAGCAACCCCCTTGGAGAGCCCTTTTAAACAAGGCTACCAAAAGAAAAGGAAGTTAATACCCAAACTGCAACAATAGCAACAACAGAAAGACGGTTTATGAAGAGCAATGAAGCCTTTAGGACGTGAAGTCTCAAAGTGAAAAGCCGTGGCAATGGGCTTGCAGGAGGTCGAGCTCCTCTGACCATGTTCTAAGGGACCCATGGAGACAGAGAAGTGTCTGTGCAAACGTGAGGACAGCGGCCAGCCTTCCTGCAGCTGGAAAAGCAGACTGAAGACACGTGAGCAAGCATCTGCAGCGCGGGGCCGCACTCAGCGCTCCCGTGAACGCGTGTCGTGGTAGAAGGCGCTGCGCCCCAGGAAGAAACCTCGGTGTGAGAGGATGCCACCTTATTATTCAATTTCTCGAATCACCTGCAAACCTAGTTTGAAAGGATACAGGGGGGTGGGGGGGGGATGCTGCTCTAAAATGAAGTATGTGCGTCTTTGAAAGCAGCGCATGCCCCTGGCTGTGAAGAACAGGGCGTCTGATGGCCTTGGTACTACAGGGCCGGCCGGGGCTCCTCGCTCCACAGCCGCACCGGGGCCTGCGCTTTGCAGAGACCTGGAGATTAGAATGCAAGACGTCCACCTGCAGGCCTCATGTTCTTTCTGCTCCCTTACATTTCCTTCCTAGTTAGATGCTATGTAATGATAAAACCCGAAATGTCGTCTTAGTGAGGCTGGCTGCGTGTGATAAGACTCTTTCCCTCCCTGTAACACCGCCGACTGAGCTACTCATTGCCTCTCCAATGCCTTAGTCCATTATGTTTTGTCCATAAAATAAAAGACACGTTTTTCATTTTCATCAACAGCTTTATTGATTTGCATATTTTGAAGATGTCAGCTATCTCCTGCTATTGGCTTCTAGTGCATAGAGGCCAGGGCTGCTGCTAAACACCTTCCAATGCATAAGACAGCCCCACAGCAGAGAATTATTTGACAAAAATATCAATAGTACAAGAAACTTCGCAAACCACTTTTGACACGTTCAATAGTCACAGCACCTTCTCCATACATGGCACAAATCTTTTTTTGCATTTCAGTTGCTCTTTTACCTTTCTTGAAATAATAAAGCATAATACACTGAAAATGTTGCATATCTTTCATCTTCAATATAAAATGGCTGCACAAAAATTCACCAATTTTGATAAGCTTTTTAATGCATGCTGACATGACAGCTGTCCCAGTACAATCTAACAAAATTGTTTTGAGTGAAGTTCAAGATTACTAAGCACTACCAGGGCCATCTTACGGAGAAAACATAAGGGACATTTTGGCCAGCCCAGCAACACCGGCCAGGCTGCGCCCCGCACAACTCCAGGGGGCGACGTCTGACTCCTGCCTGCCGAGCAGCACGCTGACTGTGATGGGGGTCACTGGCTCGCTGTGCACAGAAACAGACATGGCGGTGCATGACAGTGTAGGGTCACGTCCTGTTTATTTCTCCCGCCGCCCTCCTATTCTTGTCAAAGAGGACGTCTCCATTGTCTCCGACGTGCATTGAACCCCTCCCCCGCCTCGCTGTTCCCCCTTCAGGAAGGAGCGAGCAGGCTTCCGTGGAGCCTTGACAGCTGATAGAATTCCCAGCAGGGTTACGAAGTTTTGTCAGTGTATTTATATATATATTAGAAATTGGATCACTTTAGTGAAAATAAGTAAAGAAGTAGTCATTAGGGCTTACATGCCTGTGGCAAAAAATGTGGAGGTGGTTCCCGCGTGACTGGAGTTTGGAAAAGCCTGGGCAGCGGGGCAGCATCTTCTCGGACCCGGGCCGAGCCTGGGGTGGAGAGTGCGCTGTTGTAGGGGAGTGGTGAACAAAGTTAGGCTGGTTTGATCACACCCGCTCTGCCCTGTTAGGAACATCCAGTGGCTGTTTTTCCGCCTGCTCTTGCCGCTGATCAGAGGTACAGCCTGTTTCTGAAGCACATCATTATGGCCCTTAGGAGTATTTTTAGAACAATAACTACAGGGTAGAAAACACCCAGCCCCGAGTTCTGGAGTATTTAGAGGCCACAGAGCAGCAGACAGTTGCCGTGATCCGCCTCTCAATGGTGCGCTCTGCTGTCTCTCTGTCAATTTCAGGCACTCTTCTTTCCTTGGAACGGCAAGGATCTGCCAGCAGGACAACTGCAGAGCGCAGTGCACCTGTTCTGTGAAAAATAAACACAAGACAGCCCTGGCTGCGTAGCTCAGCTGGTTAGAGCATCATCCTGATACACCAAGGGTGCGGGTTCGGAGCCTGGTCAGGCACATACGAGAGTCAGCAAATGAATGCGTGAATAAGTGGAACAACAAATCTCCATGTCTCTCTCTCTCTCATCAATAAATAAATAGAAGTTTTTCAAAAAGCACCAGAAAAAATGTATCCCAGAGTCATCTGCACTGAGGCACTAAGGACCAACTCCAGACTGTTCAGTGAGCCGTTTCACAGGGCATTCATATTAACCCTGGGGTGTTTTATCACATTCATGATGCTTGATACAGAATACATCAGACCAAGGCCACATCCTAGGCCCTTTTGTAAAATATCGTAAGATAGACAAAGCACTTCAAGATGTAAGATTTCATTCCTAAGGCATCTTCTGGTTGCACAGATTATAACTAGCTGGTGTTTTTCAGGGCTCTCCAGTGAGTGATGCTCTCAGCACAGGTGTGTGGCGGGGCACATGCCTCCACGAACTTACAAGCACACCGGGCCCCAGAAAGGCCCCGGAGAATCGGCCCCTGCTGGGTGCTGGCAGTCCCCACTGTAACCTTGACCTCTCTGGCTCCCACCCTGAAGCTACCCTGCATGTGACACTGAGGGGCTCTTGACCAAGAACTCTCAGTGGGCAGGACATGGAGAATCCAGGAAGCACTGAGCAGAGTAGAAAATAGTTCACATGGTCAAATTCTCCTCCTGCTGAGATCCAAGGCCAAGGTCGTCAGGAAGCCAGGAGGATGCAAACCCAGGCTTGTCCAGTGCATTCACTCCGGTTTGCAGAGCTGTTGAAAAACCAGCCCTCTCAGGAATGTGGTTCTCCCAAATAAACTGGGAGCGCGATGGGATGTGGTGCCAGGGATCCCTGAAGGCAGCAGCCGTGCCCCGGCCAGACTCCCGAACGTGCAGCGCCCCCGCTCCTGTGCACGGAGGGGCTGGGCTGGAAGTCGCCACAGCACGTGACCACTGGGGCTAGTGGGCTGGATTTCTGCAGCCGCCCCTCCCCGACCTCTGACGCCGGGCTGTCTGATGACTTGAGTCCTGTCTGTATTCCAGATTCCCCTCCACCATCTGAAGATAAAACATTTTTATGTCTTCACATGCAGGGGAGTTGTGGATGTGATGAACATTTAAAAACTGCATGTATTTATTCCGTTCCCTTCATAATTACAAGCTGATAGTTGGTTTTCTTTACCACCTGCAAGCACTTAAAATAATCTTTCCAGCTCTTACAATTACACCTTAATTATTTCTGAGCAGATCCCTTTTTCATCCTTATGCTAAGACTGCAGGACTAATTCGTTTAATCTCTCAGTCTTTTTATCCTCTCGTGTGCCCCTGGTCCTCGGCAGTGACCCACAGTGCACACCTATTCACGTGCAAAGGACCATTATCATCCCCCTTCCCTAAAGTGCACTCTTCCTGCAAATGATCCACATTCTGCTCTTCTGCAAAAGCACCAAACACATTTACACAGTTTAAGTTAAATATGATATTAGAGTCACAGCTCTTTGATCTACTAGTCCTTTAAATTGTTCCCATTTTTTGTTTCCATTATGAATAGATTTATATACATGACATTGTTGAGTCAGGGATACATATATTTTTTTTTCAGATAGAGAGAGGAAGGAGAGAAAGAGAGAGAAGCACCGATCTGTGGTTCCACTCTCTGTGCATTCATTGGTTGATTGCCTGCGTGTGCCCTGACCGGGGACCAAAGCCCCAACCCTGGCACATCGGGATGATGCTCCAACCAGCTTAGGTACCTGGCCAGGGCTCGGGACACATTTCACATTTTGGTAGCAACTGCATATCACCCGCCAATGGTACGGCACCTCCAGTCTAATGCACGCCAGTGTCTTTCTCCCCACACCCTCACCAACGCAGCACGTCATAATATTCCTTTAAATTTGCTGCATTTTATTTGAAAAAATGATACTGTATTGTTTTATTTGGATTTCATTAATTATGAGTGAGCTTAACTATCTTTGTATATAAGTCACTTGTATTTATTTTTCCATTAACTGGCTGTTTATATTCTTTGACCAAATATTTCTATGCTTTCCTATTTCTTTGTTGGCTATTTACTACTTATATGAATTCTTTATATGTTAACTTAATTATTATTTTACTGTGTTTGAATGGTTTCCTAGTTTGAGCTCTACTTTTTTGAATTTATGGATTTTTTTCATGTAAATTTTTTAAAATTTTACATGGTGAATTTTAAAAAGTTTTATGGCTTTTTGCTTTCTCCATTCAGAAATTATTTTTTTTATTTTTCCACATTTTTTCTAAGGATTTCGTTTTATTTATAAGCTTTACGTATCTACTCCACTTAAAATTTGTCTGGGAGTAAGGTAGGACTCCAACTTTATTTCCTCCATCGGCCAGCCGGTTGTTCTTCGACAACCGTGCGCCAGCCCGCCTGCCAACAAGCGAAGACCCTGTCTGTTGAGATCCGAGGTTCATGCAGGAAGAGAACAGTTCACCAGACAGGGGAAACGCCCGGCGTGGGGGTTGTAGCGTCAGTTTTCTGAGGTCAGCCTTCTGGGAGGACAAGATGCATCCTGGGGCTGGAATCACACGTCTTCACTTCTGCCAGTGCGGCTGGAAGGAGTATTTCAAAGCACGAGCCCTGCTGGGCATTGATAAAAGGCTTAACACGTGTGCAGAATTAGCTTCCAAAGCGCCCTGGCTCTGCTCACGGCCCCTTTCTGAGAGACCGCAGTGTGGGGCCGGGATCTGGTCAGCGGCCCGATCTGGGTGCACGGCACCGCGTTCTCGGAAACCCTCCTCATCTGTGTTCTGGTCTCTGAACACTTAGGAATGAAAGGAGTCAGTTTTACACTTCAATGAAAGAGCGATTACAGCAGACGTCCTGTGAGGCCAAAGCCGTGTGAATATCGACAGAGAGAGTCCGGGGAGCAGGAACACACGCACCATTGGAACCTGAGGATGCCTCCCGCAGGCGGAGAGAGGGGGGTCACAGCAGCGGACTGGGGGTCTTCTCAGATGCCTTCCGTTACTCACTGTGTGTACCTGGAAAGACACAGGTGAGGACAAAAGCAAATCAACAATACTCATCTGATTCCAAAACAGGCCAGCCGTGGCCCTTGAATTGACTAGAAGTTCACACAGGGGAAGTGAGGGGAGAGCCTTCTTCCCTTGCCTGGCTCCTCAGATGATGAAATGGGCCTCAGGATGCTCAGAAATGATGAAACTCATCTTTTAACTAGGTTTTAGGCGATCAAAAACTTACCGTAATCAAGCTCCCAAGCTCTCAGGCGTGGAAGTCCGAAGCCTTCTCTGAGCCTTGCCCAGGGCCTGGTGGAGGCACCCGGAGCGGTCGCCCGAAGGCAGTAAACAGCTCCCCGGGCTCCTGGAAACGGTCGCCTCACACACAGCACCAGCCCTTGACCGTGGTCTCGGGGAAAACGTCAGGGAACGTCGTTAGAGGCCTTTGCCTATGTTTGGTGGCTGTAACTTCCCACTGTGGTTATTTTCTGCACCACCCTGCCCTTCGCGAGTGGGGCTGTGTCCCCGACCCAGCGGGCCGCCCGTCCTGGCCGGTGCTGCCTTGCCACCAGGAAACCGCACAGCCACACGCCGGCCAGCAGAGCCCCCGTGTCACAGGCTTCGCCCGCGTCTGCCGCTGTGACCCAGCCCTTCGTCAAGTGGCAGACAGTGGCTCTGGCGCCTTCGGAGGTTTGACGCCCGGGTGGCCAGGCGTCACACCCTGAGCTGCTGCATCTGTCCCGTCACATCCCCACCCGTGCAAGAACCAGCGGCCAGGAGACAAGAATTCTTCCCAAAACACAAATCAATAAACGTCAGAAAAATCAGCAACCCAGCATTGTTCCAAATAGGCCTGCTCTCCCCCGCACGTGCCTCTGAACACACCCGCACACAGGGGGACTTCCCAGGGTTTCCCTGCCTGGCGTGCCTGCTGGGGAGACGAACTTGTGTTTTTGTTTCGAACCAGGAAGGGCCTCCAGGGAGCTGCCCGAGATAGCTGCTTGACAGCTCCCCGGGCTGTTCCTTAGGCCGCCCTCAACACTCAGGAGTAATGGCCTCCCCCACCCCCCACCACCACCCCCACCCCCGCCCCGGCATTCGGAACTCGAGAGAACTGCACTCAGAACCGGAAGCCTGTTCCTGTCGTGGCTTTCACCGCCCAAAAAGGAAACGGGGCTAGCGGGAGCGGAACTGTGGGTGGTCCGTCGTGTAAATCACTCAAAGCACACCAGTGACTGTGGAAGAGAAAAACAGGCAAGATGCTCAGAAGGAATTATTTCATTTCCCTCTTAGGCAACAAATTAGATTATAACACACTCGCCCAAGACCAGCTGGAGCCCCGGACCCCCAAGGGTCTCAGTCACAGCTCCGAGGCTCCCGGAGTGAGGTGTGGTCAAGCACCCCACCACCAGGGAGAGATGCGGGTGCCCAGGCCCCGCCCCAGACCGGCCAGTCAGAACCTGCATTTTAACACCACACCAGGTGGTCTGTATGGACCTCAGCGTTTGAAAGCTCCAAACCGGAACAATCAGGGATCAGTTTATTTGTTTCCTCCTAAAGGCACTTGAGAATGAGGTGCAAGGAGGAGGAATGAGCCTGAAGATCCGCCAGCCACCCAGTACAGGGGTGTCTCCCCCCACCTCCATCACCCTCTTTGAGCAGGAGGGGACGGCACCTGCAGGGGGTCCTTCTGAGGACCATCTGGAAACTGCCTTTTCCAGCAGAAAAGGGTCCGAATGCTATTTCCCAAGTGTATCACGTCCCGCAGATTCGGGGCCTCTGCACTCCTGTTAACGCCAACGTGACTCTGTAACGCCCTGTGGCAGAGATAGAAAGAGGACCGTGGTGGCTCCATAGGGGAAGGACGTGCCACAATCGGGCCTCCCCAGCCCCTCGCTCAGGGGCCACCTGCTCTAGACTTCTGAGGCCCGGCTCCTCGTGAGAGCTGCAGTCAGATGCAGGGGAAGAGTCCTCATGAGTCCCGAGACTCGGCAGTGGGGGCCTTGGCACCTGCCAGCTACGTGACTGGGGCCTAAACGCTGCCCCACATCTCGCCCCTCAGATGCAGAGACGGCACTGGGGTGAAAAGCCGGCTGTGACAATCTCTGGTCCTCAAGTGCCCAGGTCAGTGTCCGACAGTAGCTTTGACAGTTGACTCCCGAACGGTTATTACTAGAAGAAACGGTTAAAAGAAGAAACAGCTGGTCCACCCGAGGAACAGGAAGACCTCCCTGTCTACCGTGAAAACGGAGTCGCAGGGCTTACCTTCGTGTTCACATTACAGAGCACAGGGTCTGAGCGTCTATCAGTACTGAGCTGTTTTCTACTAAAGTGCCTGTCTACGCTTACGCAGACAAAGGAATGTAATGTCAGCCTGGCCTGGGGGCATCAGTACATCTTTTCCCTGAAAGCCAATGGAGACAGCTCAGAAATCGGCTTAAAGAAACCACTGGAAGGAGGGAGTCTAATAAAGCAGACCACTCATTCAGTGTTTTTGTGGGAAAGTCGGCCTTACGTAAACAACCAAACATACAGCAGATGGCGAGTTCCTTTATTCTGTTTCTCTTCACCTCGAGAGCCTCTTTGGATCACCAGATCTTGGACACCCATGCAGGCTACAAATAGAAGGTTTTTGTTTAACTTGTCGGAAGCCGAAACCTCATAATCTCTCCCCACTTTGAAATCCGATTTCTGGCTGGCTAGCTCTCAGTAGAGACTGAGGTGAAGGGTGTGTGAGTACAGATGCGGGATCGAGGCTCACGTGGGCATGGGCGGTGTTTACGGTTCCCTGGGCAGAAACCCACCGCCCTCCACACACCCCTGCCTCCAGCGCACATGACCAGCGGCAGCCTCTGGACAGAAAACAGAAGCCCTTACGTCTTCAGCATCTCAGTCGACAGCTCTTTGTTTTCATTGTCTCTTTTCAGGCCATAGTGAATGCTTACAACAAATTAGCTCAGAAAAACAATTTCCTCCCTTGCTGCTCAAATGCTGAGGGAGAGGACGGGTGGGGTGGAACAAAGAAGCAGGGAGGAGCGGAGGCGAGACTCGCCCTCTAGCCCAGACCCCGCCGCAACACCGTGCTGCGGTGGAAATCGAATCACAGCTAATAGCGGTTTTGTTGGCGCGTCTCAGATTGTCACTTCAGATGCCGAAGCTCAAGTGGTTTCCATGGAGATACTTTTCTCAAGGAGTCCTCAGCTACTGTCTAATTTTTTTGTCCCCGGTGTATGACAACCTAAAGCTTTTAGTGCCTTGTATTAGGGGTGGGGGGAGTAATGTTAGACAACCTCAATTTATTTTTACATGCATTTAAATGTGTGTTTTATTTGCATTTGGTTCTAAAGTCCACAATTTTATGTATTTTGAAATGTAATAAATAAGAACCACAACTACCTCATTTATATTCTGTAGTAAAAAAAAAACAAGACTTTATTATTTCATCTTCTCCCTACTTGTTCAATGGCACAGGCAAGAAATATGAGGCTAAAGAATTCAAATCCCTTTTTAATATTCCGTTCTTAAAACTGCCTTCGTTTCACTTACTGTACTTAAGCACCTGCCTGGAAACAGCTATTAATTTTTCGCGTTCTGTAAAGGCAATCAGCAATTACCTCCCGACAGAAATGCTTTGAAGCCCAATAGGCGTTCTGCAGGATCTCACAAGTGTCTCTGGAATGGTGATTGCCATTCTCTCCGGGCTGGCCAGGCCGCGGAGGGGTTGGCGTCTGGAACCGGGAGTGCTGGGTTTCTGTTTTTTGGCAGGCCGGTTCGGAGTCCTCAGTTTACCGCACGGTTCCGCTGATGCCGCTCTCGTGTGGAATTAGCCTTGGCTCCATAAGTGTCTCTTCCCGTTCAGCTTTTGCAGCCGGAGCCTTTCGATGTCACCGGCCCCCTCAGAGAGCCCCCAAGCACAGAGAAGCAGCGGGGCTGAGTTGGTGGGGTGCTCAGTGATGCTGACCATCAGAGACAGGTCGGCTCGGTGTTTGCAAGCGGTTCCTGGAGCCAGTTTCTTGGTTCAAACCCTGGCTCCCCCGTTACCAGTCATGGGGCCTCGGACACGTTTTCAGCTTCCTAAGTGGGGTGAATATGCCCATCCCACGTGGGGATGGAATGAGTTAATGCATTAAAGGACTTAAAGCAGGGCCTGACTTGCAGGGAATGCTATTATTATCACTTCCTAGACAGCTTGTTCCCAAAATTGGATTTCATGTCCGCTGACTCTTTGTACCCCGCAAGAGAAGGGAAACACGTTCAGGTTGATTCCACCGTAACAAACCACCTGCTGTCCTGGGCTCTGGGGGGTTTTGTATGCGACGAAGGTGTAGTCAGTGAGAATGGAGACACACTTCACATAACTCTAGAATTCAGAGCTTTCCTAGTTGTCACATATAAACACGCCCCCGGCCCCCGGCAGCCTTGGTTGGGTAAGACGCCTCCCACCTGGGCAGTGGGGTTCAGGGTGGGTCGTGGGCACTCCAGCCCCGGCCGTCCCGGCTGCCCGGAGAAGGACACCACACTCGCCCCTGCCCAGCTCACAGGTAGAAGAGTGCCAGACGGACTCCCGGTTGCTTTCCTGGTGAATCCTTCCAGGGAGGTAGCAGAAGGGAAGGGCAACCGCCTTAGAAATGGGATAAAGCAGCCATGTTTTCCATTCTTGGCTGGGGGAGGAAAGTGCATTCTTCTTTTTTTAATTTCATATTTTTTATTTTAATTATTCAAGTACAGTTTTCTAATTTCATATTTTTAAAATATATTGGGACTTCACTTGTTGCCTAGTAGAAGATTTCTCTTAAAAATCTTCCATGTGCACAAAAATATGCATAAAATGTAAAATTTTTTTATTTTTTTATTTATTTTTTAATCATTATTCAAGTACAGTTTCTATCCTTTATTCCCATTCCAGCCCACCCACCCATTCCTCCCCTCCTCCCTCCCCTTTCCAACACCCCTAGTTTTTGTCCATGTGTCCTTTATATTTGTTCCTGTAAACCCTTCCCATTCTCCCCTGAAATTCCCTCCCCTCTCCCCTCCGGTCACTGACATCC
>CM052549.1:79387204-79428950 GCA_028533065.1 Trachops cirrhosus
GCCCCCCCCCCCCCCCCCCGGTATCGCCCCTCACATTCGGATCAGCACTGACAGCCCTGCTGCCCTTCCTCCTCCTCCCCGGCCTCTGCCTTAGTTCACAGACGCGTTTCTGCCTCTCTGAGCATAGCATGCATAGATACGTTTAATGTGTGAATAAGACAGCATTATATATATGGTGCTGCTTAGTCACAATTGCAAAGCTTGGTATAATCCTTATCTCATTGTCCTTTGCCTTACTAAGATCAACTTACCGTATTTTTGGACTATAAGACACACACCCCCCCCCCAAAATTGGGACGAATAATGGTGGTTAATGCCGCTGTTGGGTTCTGTTTGCATTTACATTGGTGAAATATTGTTCTTTATGATATTAAATATTTTACCACATTTTTTGCTTCAAAGTTTTTTTCCTATTTTCCTCCTCTAACACCTAGGTGGGTCTCATGGTCCCAAAAACACGTCACTGAAGTAGAACAGGTCAGTGACGCTGACACTCACACACCCCTGACACCAACCACGATGGAGGTGGAGGGCGTCTCCTTCCACTAAAGCCCTCCCACGCCTTCTGTGGCCCACCCTTCCCCGGGCCCCTGCCGGGCAAGGCGGCCCCTGGGCTGCTCTGGCTCACGCAGATCACTCGTGCCCCTGTCAGAGTCGCGTGTGAGTGGGGCCGCACAGCGCATGGTCTGCTGCGCCTCGTGTCCTCGTCTGCGTGACATTTCTGAGACCCGCCACGTCGTTGCGTATCAGTAGTATCAGCAGTCGTTACTGTAGTTCCCAGGCTGCATCCACTTTACGGATGTAGCACAGTTTCATCTACTCCCCTGTCAGCAGATGTTTAGTTTATTTCCAGATTTGGGCTATTTTGAGTAAAGCTGCTACAAATATTCTTGTACAGATCTTGTAAGAACATAAGTCTTCATTTCTCTTTGGTATGTTCGAGGAGTGCAGTTGCTGTGTGTTATAGACAGTGGGTATTTAACTTCATAAGAAAATGCCATTTGGTTTTCCAAGATGATCAGAACACTTTACTTTCCCATAATCAATATCCAAATGGTTAAGTTTCTCCACAATCTCTTTAGCACCTGGTATTGTCAATTTTCTTAATTTTAGCTGCTCTAGAGGATGTACTGGTATCTCATTGTGGTTTCAATGTGCAATTATCTGATGACTGGTAATGATGAACTTCTTTTCGTATACACATTGTCATTCATAAATCTTTTGTGAAGTGTGTGTCTCAATTGTTCTCCATTAAAAGATGGTTGGGTTGTTTGACTTCTTGCTATTGATTTGCAAGGGTTCTTTTTATATTCAGGATACAAGTTATTTGTCAGGCATGTGTATTGTGAATATTTTCTCCCAGTCTGTGACTTGACTTTTCATTTTCTCAGTGGTATTTTTTGAAAAACAGGAGATGTTAACTTTGATAAAGTCCAATTTTTCTCATCTTTTACAGTTTGTGATTTTTTAAAAAATTCTAAGAAATCTGCCTCCCTGAAGGTTGTGAAGGTTTTCTTCTATTTTACTGTGTTTTATAGATTTAGTTGTATTATTGAGTCCACAGTCAGTTTGAGTTGATGTTTGTACATAGTGTGAGATAAAGGTCAAAGTCATCATTTTCCAAATAAATACCTAGTTAGTCCAAGACCACTTGTTGAAAAAGACAAGATAATTTCCTTGGAACTTTTGGCAAAAATCAATAACCAGATGGTGTGTGTCTATTTTGTGGACTCTCTATTCTGTTTGTTTGTTTTTGTAATCTCTGTAACTTTCCTTAATCAATACCATGCTTATTTAATTTTCGTATCTTTGTAGTAAGTCTTGAAACAAGCCATATAAGTTCTCCAATTATTTCTTTTTTCCAAAATTATTTTGGCTATTCTAAGTCCTTTGCTTTGCCATATAAAGTCTATAAACAGCTTATAGAATTTATAATCAGCTTATAAATTTCTACCAAAAAAATTTTGCTGTGATTTTCATCGTGACTGCATTAGAGCTACAAACGAACATCTTGACAGTATTGACCTTGAACATGGTACATCCATCCATCTATTTAGGTCTTCTTCAGTTTCTCTCAGCAAGGTCCTGTGGTTTTCAGTGCACCATCTGGAGTGACTTTATTCAGTCTGTCCTATTGTAAATGGTATTATTTTTTACTTTTGTTTTCCTAGTGTTTCTTGCTCGCATGTAAAAATACGGTTGACTGTTATGTATTGACTTTGTTTCCTGTGACTTTGCTAAAGTCGCTGTTAGTTCTGGCAACATTTCTTTATTCCTCAGAGTTTTCTACATAGATAAGCATGCCAGCTGAGAAAAGAGAGTTTTCACTCCTTCCCAAGCTGTACTTTTTTTCTTTCTTGTTATATTGCACTGGCTAGGACTTCCAGTGCAATCGTGGATAAAAGTGTTAACAGCTGACATTCTTGCATTTTTCCGTATTTTAGGGAGAATGTGTTTAACCTGTCACCATTAAGGAGGCTATGAGCTATAGCTTTCTCATAGATCCCTTTATCAGCCTGAGATAGCGCCCCCCTATTGACAGTTCCCTGAGAGGTTTGACGATGAATGGGTGAAGTTCGTCACAGGCTTTTTCTGCACCTTTTGAGATGATCATATGTTTTTATTTCTCCTTCATTTGCCTAATGTGGTAAATTGCATTGCTTTATTTTGTAATATTAAACCCATCTTGCGTTCCTAGAATTAACACCACTTTGTCATAATGTATTCTTTTTACATGTTGCTGGGTTTCATTTGCTGAAACTTCGTTAAAGAGGAACAACGCCGGACAGTTTTCTGTTTTCATGATGTGTCTGGTTTTGGTGTCGGGATAACACTGGCCCTCATAAAATGACTTGAGTAGGATCCCTCCGCCTCTACTTTGAGAAAGATGTGTGGGGTTAGAAGTAGTTGCTTAGGTCAAGTTTGTTAACAGTATTTTTTAGGCTGCCTGTACTCTTACTGATTTTCTGTTTAATCGTTCTACCAGTTGCTGAGAGAAGAATGTGGGGATCTCCACAAGTGGCTGTGAATGGGTCTAATTCCCCTTTCAGTCCTGTTGGGTTTGGGCGTTGGTTTTGTGTCTTTTATGGGGGACGGCAGTGTCCGAGGGCACCGTGGTGAGCTGGGGGAAGCTGGGGGAGACGTGCGATTTGCTGAACCTGTCGCCTGTCCTGTCTCCGCCAGGCGTCATCGCTGTGGTGATCTTCACCATCCTCTGCACCCTGGTCTTCCTCATCCGGTACATGTTCCGCCACAAAGGGACCTACCACACCAACGAAGCGAAGGGGGCAGAGTCGGCCGAGAGCGCGGACGCCGCCATCATGAACAACGACCCCAACTTCACAGAGACCATCGACGAGAGCAAAAAGGAGTGGCTCATCTGAGGGGCGGCTCTCTGGCGTGGGGGCGGGGGGCGGGGGGAGCCCAGCACCCCGCCCCACACTCCAGGGCGCACCCTTTCACACGCCAGCACGAGCCGGGGGAGGCAAGCAGCGTAGAATTCCTGAGACTGATCGCCGCGCGCACACACAAGGAACACTTTTTAATATTTCTTTATAGCTGAGTTTTCCCTTCTGTATCAAAAAAAATAATTCAAAAATGCTTTTAGAGTTTAAGCACTGGCCGACGTTTGCAGGCGATAGCGTTTTACTTTGTGCGTGTGTAGAGGTGTTCTGCAAACCCGCGGGAGCAGGGCAAGTTCCCGCGTCTTCAGGAGCCCCTGGGGGGCGGGTATCTTTCTGGGCCCCCAAGCTCCCTTCCTGTCGCACAGTCAGCTGTCAGTGGCTGTGGCGGCTGCTCGTTCACGATCCTACACCATTCCTTCTGGTGGCCTGCACGTTGGAGAGGGAAGGAAAGGGGCGAAGAGAACCCGCCGTTCACCAGTTTTCATGGAGACCTCGGTCTCTGCCGGTTTTCCGAGAGTGCCCGCCCGGAGCAGCCGGAGGAGGAAGGCGTGTGGCCGCTGCCAGCCCGGCGCCACCACGGAGGGGAGCCTGAAGGCCAGGGAGTGCTTCCCTGTCGGGCCGTCGGTTTCGTCCTCCGCCGAATCCGAGGGATCGCGTTGTCCCGTGCTTGTGGTCTCAGACCCGTTCGGTATCTGGACCTGCCACTGGTGACCAACTGTTACAGAGGTTTCTCCTCGGCTCGACCTACAGCGTTCGGGGTCCCCGTCCACGGGCGTGTGAGCAGCTCACGGGGGCGTCAGAGCCGGGTGTCGCGGTCTGTTTACCCTGTTTCTCTGTGGCTGCAGCAAGAGTAGCGACACTTCCCGGGGGATGCGTCGAGTAGGCAGTCCTCGTTTTGCTTTAAGTCTCCAGTTTTTAAGCCCCTGTGACGAAATCGCAGACAGTGACCGGATGCACCACGATAAAGCCGAGTCATGACGGCTGTCACTGTTTATGGTCTCTGGAGTCGTCGGGGGGAATGCTGCTCCTGGATTGTCCGTGGGCAGTGGGCACACGGTCCCGACGCTGGACCTTCTCCGGCAGACGCGTCTGGAGCTCGGGTCCAGCACCCGGCCGGTCGCCGCTGCTGCTTCTCAGAGATGCGCCTGCCTGGTCAGTCACCCTCAGCTCCATCGGGAATCTTGACCAACTTATTTCCACAAATAACGCGTTCGTTTTATTTCAAAAATAACAGACAGTGTGTGAACCAATGGGACAAAGCTCCTATTGGCACATCTAAAAACTAATTTCGTTTATTTAATAAAAGATTGCATAAAAGTTATTTCTAGAATAACTACCACTTATAGTCATTACAGTTCAGGCTCTTAGACTTAATAAGTGCTTTTTAAAATTTCTTTAGACTCCCAGCACTCGGTCACCTTTTCCCTTCTCCTGCCAGGTGAGACGAGGTTAAAAAGGCATGAATGCTATCTTTCCGGTAGCCTTCCTCAGTCAAATGGAAAGTCTAGTTTGCCTGGGGTGTACGTACACACTTTTCAAGGTACGTGGTACGCCGAGTTTATTGCAGGACCCCCGTGTCTCGAGCAGGGAAGGTGTCACCCAGAGCTGCCGGGCTCGCGGCTCAAGAACGCAGTAAAAGAACGAGGCGCATTCCGAGGGAGGCCCCGGGCTCGTGCAAGTCAGGGCGACAGAACCCACGGGAGCCGAACCCCCTTCCCAGTTGCTGACCTCAGGCCCTTTCTCGAACCCCCTTCTCTGAGAACAGTCTGGATGGATCGCTCGTCCCCCACAAAACGCATCCCAAAGGAGAAGCAGCCAACGGGAGGGGACACCAGAGCACTGCACCCTTCACAGAGGACGCTGCAAACAAGGGCTGTTGGCGGAGCCGAGAGGACTGACTACCGTCCGTGGTTCTTCGGTCATTGTCAAACTGAAAAGGCGAATTTCAGATGTTATGTTACAGAAAGGTTTCCGACTGCTAAAAACCAGTTTTTAAAAAGGCATTACCTTTGTACTTAACGAGTCGCGATGGACATGATTGCTTCCTGCGTTCCCCCTCGATGGCTCTGTCCTCTCTGCGCTGTCTCAGCACTTCCGCCTTCTCTCCGGGATGGTCAGGGAATGACACAACCAAAACATCCTCTGATGCTGAAATGCCCTCAGCCTTCCCCTTTTCTCTCTCCTTTCCACTTTCCCGCCACAAGATGCTAAAAGTAATAATACCCAACCCTTCTCCGACCAAATTTCCACACCGAGGGCAGCGGAATGCCTGCCGGGGTCGCCATCCCTGGGGACGTTTCGCATGCACAGAGGTGTGACAGTCTCTGCCCGTTAGGGGGTCACCCTCCGGCCAGCAGACAGGACACAGAAAGGTGGATGAGGCACTGAGTGTCAATCAATGCCAGAAATCTTGGCTTCTCTTCGGGGCCGTGAGCTTCGCGGTAATTCCCAAGTCTGTCTGTGAAGGCTTTTCGTCCAGCACATCCTGAGTGGTAAGTCATCTGCTTCTGTGAAGAGAGGAAACCAGCTTTTCTCCAGCTCCCTCCTCGGAGTGTTGGACTCGGAGCCTGGACGGCCGGGCAGCGGGCCCACGCTCGGTGCCCACAGCTGTGCCTCGTCAGGCGCAGTCCCCGAGTCTTGACACCCACCATCCCGTGCGTTATCAGTCAAGCACAAAAGGCCAGTGGCAGCGCATCTTTACATAGTAAGAACAGACAGAAAACAACAAAAAATTAGAGTTTTCTAGGGCTGTTCATGCAGGAAACGTCTTCTGTGCACAAAGCAAGCCCCTATGTTTTGAGAAGCCAGGAGTGAGGACTTTGAATGAATGTAAAATCAGTGCCATTGAAAGCTCTCAGAATAAGATATTCCCTGGAGCTCACGGAGGTTCGCTCCGTTTTACGGTTAAGCTCGTCTCTGGCCCTTCTTTGTGAGGCTGTTTTCCCTGTGGCTTTCAACCAATGGCTCAGAAAAGCGACTTAGGCGAAGTTGTTGCTGAAGAGCTGAAACGGAGTGCGGATGCCTTCGTTGGGAAGTGTCCCGTCGCTCCGCACTTGACAGACGAGCGGCCTTGACTGCGGAAAGCGGGAATCCAGGGGCACGGGAGAAGGGCTTGGCGCACGCGGAGGAGTCTGCACGTTACCATGGAACCACCGGGCGCCAGTGGAGAGCGGGCACAAAGGCACCGGCTGCGCCCGGCGTGCACGTAGGGGGACGCTGACAGCCGCCGGGCGTGAAAGCACAGCGTCGGGAGGGTCGGGGAGAAGCCGGGACTTCCTTCTGTAACGGGATCAGCATTTTCCAGTCTTCCCCGTGTTCCTACGGTGTGAATGTCGCCATGGTTCCTTTCTGTCTCCCGCCTGCAAACGATCAGCGCCTGGTCTGAACCTCTCCCTGTGTTCTCCTGTTCGCCGTCCTGCCAAGCCGCTTTCAAAAAGAGGGGCCGCAAGTTATCAAACTGAATTATTGATTTGAATTCCAGTGAGCCGGCCAGAACAGGTCGCACACTGGCAGTCCCGGCAGATCGGGAAGTAGGTAAGAAATCAAGGGCACCATTTTTTTAGTGATCTTTGGGGAGTGAGGACCCCGATAGGGCCCTGACCCCTTCTCGCTCTTCCTGCCTTGCCGTGTGACCTTCGCCAAGCCTCGGAACCTCTGTCCCCCTTTGCCCGTGTTTGAGCTACAGCTGTTTTACTTTAAGCGACAGTCTTGAGGTGCGCTGATTCTAGACTGCAGAACACTGAAATGCAGACACGAAGGCCCGAGTCCGTGGAGTCTCGCAGAGGACGCACTTTCTGGCCTGTGGGTGTGAGCCACGTAGAAAGAAACCATGTGGACCTGTCCGGGCAGGCAGAGCCATGCGGGGCATTGCTGAACAACAGCTAAGTCATTTATGAAGCGAGCTGCCCTCAGCACAGCAGCGGGGCCACACACACAGCCCAAGGCCAGAGACCTCAGGCTGCACTCGCCTAGGGCCCTCGGGTCCCCCTGCATTAGCCACATAGCTGACCCCCGCCCTCCGTGTGATTGGACTGGCCGAGGAATCAGACAACACGAAAAGTAAATGTGGCTTTTTGTGTAGCCTGCTGGTAATGTTGGAAACCTCAGATTCCTTTCCCAGCAGTGTCTTCTGGAGACAAGTGGTGTGTGTGTAAACCAGCTCGAGGATGAAATAGGGAAGCGGGTTGGAAAGCGGGTTAACTCCTGCTGAGCAAAGGCTGGCAGAAGGCACTCCGGACGGAGGGGCACCTCGGCATTAACGTCTCCCACGCGTCCGCCGGTTTGTTTTCCAGGTGAACGTGCTGTCAGACCGGGTCTCTGTAGGCAGGCTGCACCGTTTCCGAGCCTCGGCGTCTTTGCAGTGAGTGCTGGACCGCGGGCGGCGGCCACGAAAACATGGAAGCCCCTCTCAAGTAGGCCCAGGAGCAGTTCTGAGTGTCACTGATTCCGAGTTTCATTTCTTCGGGTTTTTCACTCGTTCGGTGAGCATGGTGACTACGGAGGTTAGCGTCGTGAACAGTTGGGCTAAATATTCTTTCTGTAAAGTCAGTTAGGGTTCTGCCCCTGTGAAGTAACACGAGATTTCACTCTCTAAAAGCAACAGCATGTACATTAGAATGAGCGAAGGGAATTCTGTATGTATGCCTAATATTCTTTGTGAATGTCTTTCATTTAACTGAAATTATAATAGACACCAGATTGATAAATAAAAACAAATCCAAAATAGTTTTAATTATCCTAAAAGCGATTCTGTGTGTTTTGTTCAACCTCGATTCTCGTAGAAGCAACTGTCCGCCTTCAGCTAAGACAGCTCCACGCCCTGAATACACATCTCTTGGGAATATAATCTTTCCAAAAGCTGGGGAGATACAGCCCCTCCCCAAAGGCGGGCATTACGTGGACGCACCCACTGGGAACCTTCCTCGGCCACACTTTCCTCTCCTCTCGCATTGTTCTTAAAGTAGCTTGATGGGTATCAGCTTCCTGTTTGGGTTTAATGTACGCACAGCCTGATGAAATGCGGTCGGAGTTCAGCGAGGTCCAGAGTGTATTCTGAGCCTTATTTGAAGTGAGGAAGTAGTGCTGGCTGAGGGACACGGGGACACAGGCCAGTGAACCAGGCAGCCGGGACTTGAGCTGTGTCTGGAGGTGCGAATCTTTCTAACTGTGCTTGGTGTGCAGTGAGAGCTGCCGTCCGAACTTACTACTCCCACTGTCTGGTCTTCTGTTACCGTTGGGAAGCCTCTTCCTTTTCATCGGTTCTCAGTGGAGCCTTTAAGCATACCCCAAGTAGTGTGAAGTCCAGTTAAAAGCCCAGCCTCTCCGTTCTTCAGCAACCCCCACGGCCAGTGGATAGCTCCAGCACCCCGATCCATTTGGAAGGCACTATGCCATGAGGTTCTCGGTCGTGATTCTGCTCCCAGCAGGTGCAGGGAGAATGTCATCAAGTCCCTTGAGAACAGACAGCCCTTCTGAAAGTTCCTGGCAAACCCATGTTTAAAGGGGGAGCCAGCAAGTCCAGGCTCCACGGTCCGCGGCAAGAGCGTCTGAGCCTGGATGTGCTGAGGACATCCTTCCCTTCCCACGACGTGGAGGCCGGTGAGTTCCAGGAGGGGAGGGGCTTGGGTTTGCATAAGGCAATGTCTGTTAAATGATGGGGGGTGGAAGGGCAGGGAAGGATAGAAGGGGGAGTTCCTGGGGGGTACGTTGAAGAAAATATATCTAATTTGACTTTGTCAGTGATCACATGGCGTGATGGACTTACCAGAACACAGAAAAGAGGGAATAATTGTATTACTATTTTCTGAGAAAGGGTTTGTGTCCTTCAAAGGAGCCCATATATGAAAGCTAACTCTTTAAAGCCAGTCTTGGATGAGTAGCCCTTCGGGTGGGCCCACCCTGCGTGGGTCGCTCAGAAAACCCCGAATTCAGTGAAACTGAGCTGATCCTGTGCTGGACGAGTCCTGCCGGCCGGCAGCCCGCTGTCCCCTCCACGAGCAGCTCGCCAGGCCCGCCTCGGGCCACAGCCTGAAGCGGTTTACCAGCAAGAGAGCGCAAGTGTTTGTTTTCCCACCACGCCTCTGCGATCTTCCCACCGCCTTAATCTGTCCTCTGGGCGTGTGGGGGGAAACCCGCTGGGCTCGGGGGAAATAAACATGTACGTCAGGTCTCCGCCGAAGGAATGAAATGAACGGTTCTTAATGTCCCCTGAACTGAAGGATGAGAAAGTGAGTCGTTTCTCCTAAACATAGAAATTCGACTGATAACATTTAAATTAAGATGTAAGATGTGACATGAAAAAGACCAAGATGATGAAAATAATGAATTTATTTTGTGTTCACAACGAGAAATATGGAAGATAAAATTCTTTAGTCCAGCAGGAAGGCGATGGCTGAAATGGGACGTGGGGGGCAAGCTTTTGAGTGACGGGAGGTACAGAGAGGGTCCCTCTGAGCCTCCTCCCTAAGACCTGGAAGAGCGGGACCAGGAGCGGCCTTGGAAGCCAGAAAAAAGGCACATTTGGAACAAATAAAGGAAAAGCTGTCTTCCAGGGCAGCTAGTAAGAAGTATTGCAAGCAAAAACAAAAACAAATAATTGCCTTCCAAAAATGATGGAGACCATTTCCATAATTACCCCGCTCCATGAATTTTAAAGGAAAATCAAATTAGGGACTCAATTTATTTCATGAATATTTATGGAGTCCCTCCGACAATGGCACATGGTGCTCTTGGGACTCTTGGGATTCGCTGGAGACCGAGGCAGGCACATCCCTGCTCGCATGGAGCGAAGGTTCCAGTAGGAGGAGAAAGACACTAGGCCAACAAATAAATATGCAAGAAAACCTCCTGTCTAGGCAGGAAATGAATTGTGATTCCCTTGTGTGGGGCGCGGTGACAGCACGCGGGACCATTACTTTGGTGGGCGGTGAGGGAAGGCTTCCTCTGGGAGAAGATGCCACCTCACAGACCCGGAGATGACGTCTTCACTGCTCACATGCCACCCTGTGTTCCAAGCAAATTCAGAGCTGGAGAAATGGAAGGAAAAAAAAAACAAGTTGAAGATTTTTTTGGAGGAGACAATACAAGAGTGAGAGAAAAGTTCATTTACAAGGAATTGGCTCGTGTGACTGTAACTGCAGCTGGTCCCAAATGCATAGGTCAGCTTCATGTCTGGAAAGCCGGGCAGGACTTCTGTGTTGCAGGCTTGAGGCAGGACGCCTCTTTTCCCAGACTCCTCAGGGTTTGCTCTGAAGGCCTTCCACTGATCAGGTGAGGCCCACCCACACTGAGGTCGGAAACGCTGATCCCACCTACAGAATAAATACCCTCACAGCACCATCCAGACTCCTGTTCGACCAAAGACCCGGGCACCAGAGTCTGGACGGGCGGACACAGAACACCAACCATCAGCGAGGGTGCCTCTCAGGCACCTCAGGGTGGAAAGCAGAATTGTTTGGAACGCTTATGCATTTGAGGGAAGAGGCAAATCATGTAGTCTTATTTTTCCAGGTGTGTCAACAGAGACTCCCAAGTTCAGCTAAAATCGCACCATCTCAAGCAAGCAAAGACCGGTTCCTTGACAGGATGGGAAACCTGAAAATGCGGCAGAAGTAAGGCAGAGGTGTCCGGGCTGGCGAGTCCCCAAGGGAGGTGAGGCCATCAGGCTGGAGGTGGGGCGAGGGGCCAGGTGCCCAGTGGGGGAGTGCCCGGCCTGTGCCCTTCTGCCGGACTGCACTCGCTGGCCTTCACGGGGTGACGCCCACCTCCTCCCGGCCCAGCCTGTGGGGACACTGTTGGCCTTCAGGGGACACCAGAGGTTTAGGCAGCTTCCCAGTCCTGAGGTCCCAGACCAGAGGTTGCTGAGGGGCAAGGACGGGGGCCCCAAGGTGGACTGTGGCCTGTGGGGCCCTGCTCTGGGGCAGGCAGACATCCTCATGCCTCAGACTCGGCCCGCTGCTCCCGTCATCCCAGCTCATTCCAGGGGACAGGGGCACCCAGTCCTAGAACACCGTGAGGCTCAAGGGCACATTTATGGGAAATGTAGGGACCTCCAGGGCCACCGAAGGCCTCCAGGGGCACTTGGAATTTACATTGATGCACTGTGCCTGCCCTCGCCCCAAGAATAGCTCAGAATAAGCCCTATTCTGTAGTACAGTGAGCAGGGGAGGGAACCACCCCGAATGCCACCCATGTCCCCACCACAGGGAAGTGGCTCTGGCCCACAAGGGACACCAGTCTCAGTACAGATCTGAGAGCTGAGGCAGGGGTGAATGGCCAAGTCCCCACGGACCTGGAATGCAGAAATAACGGAATCATTTGCGATGTTGCTTGTTTCCAATACCATCTGCTATATGAGTGTACTTGTGTCCCAGGGCCGCTGTAACAATTGCCTACAAACTTGGATGTCTTGAAACAACAGAAATGTATCCTCTCACCGTTCTGGAGGCTGGAAGTGGGAGATCCAGGTGCCAGCCGGGCCCCGCTCGCTCCCTAAAGGATGTAGCAGGAGTGTCCAACCCGCGGCCACATGCGGCTCAGGGTGGCTGTGAACACGGCCAACACAGAATCATAGACTCACTCAAACCTTCATGACATGTTTGTGATTACGTGTCGCAGTGTATTTAACGTGTGACCCAAGACAACAGTTCTTCCAGTGCAGCCCAGAGATGCCAGGAGTCTGGGCACCCTGCTCTCGTGTGGCACCCTTGCTCCCTCGTCTGGCGTCTGGCAGCCCCCGGCTTTCCTTGGCTCGTGGCTGCGCACTGCCACTCCCTGCCTCTGTCTCCAGGTCGGTCTCCACACGGCCTTCCTCTCTGCCTGCCTCTTCTCTCTCACAAGGACACCAGTCACATTGGGTTAGGGACACTCGACCCCAGCGTGGCCTCCTCTTAACTGATGTCAGCAGCAATGGCCGCCTTTTCCAAATCAAGTCACCTTCGCAGGTACCAGGAGTTAGCACTTCACTGTGTCTTTTTGGGGAACACCATGTCACCCCCAAACCATATCATACAGTCTTTCTCGAGCGGCGTTCTCCCAGCCGACACGCGAACACAGCCACACCGCACGCTACCGAACAGGCCCTGTGGCATTCTGCGTGGCTGTGCCCACTCCGCCTCACTGCCGTTTTGCTGTTGTACTTTGCCCTGTTACTGGACATGGAGACAGCGTCTGGATCTTCCCCATTGCAATATCGCTGCAAAGAGCATCCTTATGAATAGATCCTGTGTTTTTCCACCATGACTCTGTGATACAGTCCTAGACGTAGGATGCTTCAACACCAGCATGTCTGTGTATCAGCTTCCCGTTGCCAAGAGGTGCCCCCCGAGATTTTACCAGTTTACACTCCTCACACCCTCATCGGCTCCAAGCATTAGCATTTCTCCGTTTCTGCCAACTTGCCAGTTGGAAAATGCCATCTGAATATTAACCTAATTTGCTTTAATTTGCATTTCACTGATTACTAATGAGGGTAAACAGCTTTTCAGATGTTATTAGTCCTTTCAGAACTCCCCGTGGGATGTGATCATTTATGAGGCTCTTGATAAATTTTTTTTTCAATTTGCACCAATGCGTGCCCCCAGCAGCAGTCTCTGAGGGCGGCCGGCCGCCCGGGTTCAGAGAAGGGGGTGTGTGTGAGACGGCCTGCCTGGGGAAGACCCAGCCCGGGGGGGGCCCCTGGGCTGTGCAGGGTTGGAACACAGGGCATTTTCATCAGTGAGAGTGAGACGTGTTTAAACCTGAGGGTGAAGAGGAAGGTAGGTGGCGAGGCTGAACAGGAAACAGTAGAGATAAGTGAGGACCGGAGACAAATTCAAGTCAACTGCCCGTCCAGTGGGCAAAAGCCATGGGAGGTTCTTAAGGAAGGGGGCCACTTACAACTATTGACTAACTTGTTTGATCAAATAATTACCTTTTCAACGTGTACGGCATTGCTAAAACGTCTACTGATGTTTAGGCTTATCTTTTGCCCGCCCAGTCCCCCAGGCCCTCATCTGTTCAACTCCGTTCCACAAGCACACAATGTCTCCCGCACCCCAACACCACCCCCACGTGCGCGGCACACACACACAGCACACACATGCTCATGTGCACTCACTCATGCACACGTGTGTGTTCAGCTGTGCATGCATGACACATACATGTGGGCACACATGCCCCCCCAATGCTTCCCTCGGGCTTGCTCGCCCTGCTCCGCTCCTTCACCTGATGAGCCCCTATCCATCTTCGGGACCACAGCTCTGAGTCTCAGTGACCGAGCTGTACCGCCCTTGTTTCCCCGTCAGTCCACCTGCTGACCAGAGACCAAACCGTTCCTCATTCGTGGTCGTCACGGACTCTTCCCTCCCAGCCGCCCGTGGGCTGGTTCAAGGCTCCCCAGGTAAGCTCTCCCACCTGAGAGTTTCACACATACGTTTGCCAAGAACTTGACCTCCACCCCTGGGAAGAGGGGGCGGGCAGACTCTGGAGGGAGGTGCTACCACTGGCACCACATCCAGTTTGAGAAGCGGCTGCAGCAGTGACTCTAACGTGCGCATTGGTTCCTGGATTTCAATTCCCGCACATCAGGCTAAGCAGCTCCACTCGCTTTGTGCTGACCTGGACCCGAAAGAGGGAGGAAACGCCATCGTTTGGACAGCTCCTTGGGAGAAGGTCTTGAGATGCATTTATTCAAAATGCCCGGCGTCCCGGTGAGTCTGTCGGGCCATCTTATACAATATCTATGTCCCTGTCTTGGATATAACACATCTCACAACTGACTCCGACCTCCTTGTTCTTTCCGTAAAACTCCTTCCATAGCTGGGGACGCCACCATGCTTCGGACTTGGACGTAAAGGACGTCCTTTCATAGACTCACTCTCGCTCACGTCTGTCCCCCGAGGTCCTGTCTGTCACCCGTGACTCTAATGCGGCTCCCTAACACCCCCGCAAAAGCACAGGCACAGCCAGAGTTTATTCTACTGCCTGCGCATCCCAGGAGCACGCGGGCCTTGCCGAAGTTTCCCTCTGGCTACAGGGAAAGTTACAAATGAGAACACGAGCTTCTAGTCCTGCTTGCTTGGACTCCTCGTCAAGTCTGTCCTTAAAAGCCGGAAGGAAGAAACTCTCAACAGCAACCACAGTGGAAAAACCGGTATCGTCGCTACAGGGTGTGTGGTTTTCTTGTTCCCAAGCACCCTGGGCGGGATGCTGGAGCCTGCTGGTATAGCAGGTGGGGTGACTTCCAGCCAACAGGCCCACTTGGTTTGTGGTTTTAAAAGCCTTGATTAAATAAGTAAGAGTCTGGGGAACGTTCTCGGTACAGCGTCTAACTCCACGCCATTCAGGCTTAGATGCTTCAGGCGATTCTTCGAACGTCTACTGAGTACCAGCCACGTGCCAACCTGGAGATACAAATGGACGATCCAGCTTTCTCTCTGAAACGCACCCTGTCGGGCAGACGGGACGCGCAGGCAGGTGACTAACCCTCGGGGGTCTGTAGTTGGTGCTGACTTAAAGGTTCATGCAGAGGTGCAGTGAAGAAAGGAGAACTAGGACAGAGTCATCAGACAGGCGGGGTGGTTTAGGAAGAAGGAATGTCAGCCCTGACTCAGCCCTTTCCCTGGTGTGGCTCACTCCCACCAAATCCCCACCCCCTCCCCTGAAACTCGAACTTGATCAACACTAATCTCTCTATCGTGTTGTTCTTGAAAGGACTTTTAAAACAATGTAGGTACCCTTCCTGGTATAGTGCCCGGCACATAGTAACTACTAACTAACTGTTAGTTATTGTCAGGGCAATATATTTTTTTAAATTATTATAATGTCCACTTTCTATGACCACTGAACATTAATGGAATTTTTCTCCTTAATCATGGCCGCACCTTGAAAACGTGATGCGAAGTTGGAAAGGAGGCAGACACGAAAGAACAAAGGCTTTGCGATCCCCTCGCGTGAACCACCTGGAAGAGGCAAAGCACAGAGGCGGGAAGCGGCACAGAGGTCCCCAGGGGCTGGGCCGGGGCGGGAAGGCGCGGTTGCTTGGGGTGTCCAACTCATCTTCACCGGGGGCCACAACGGCCTCGCAGTTGCCTTCCAAGGGCCAAACGTAACTTTAGGGCTGTGTAAATGTAACTGCTCCTTACCTAGGGGCAGGGAGCTCGGCGCTGCCGCCGGGTAGAAACGAGGTGCCGGGCCGTGGGCCTTGTGTCCGGCACCTGTGGAAAGGGCGCAGTGCTTCTGCTTCGGGCGGTGGGGTTTTGAGAATGGTGGTGATGACTGTGCAACAATGTAACTGTTCCTAAGGGCACCGAATTGCACACTTGACAATGGTTATTTTGCTAAGCGAAATAACGCAGGCAGAGAAAGACAAATACCATATGATTTCACTTATATGTGGAGTCTGAAGAACAAAATAATTGAACAAAACAGACACAGATGCACAGATACAGAGAACAAACCGAGGATTGTGGGCTGGAGCCGGGTGAGAGAGGGGAAGGGAATGAGAACTGCGAATTGCCAGTTACAAAAGCAGTCACAGGGATGTAGTAATATTGTAACAACCATGGACGGCCCCGCTGGGAAGTGGACTTACCGGGCACCACTCTGTAGGAATATAAATGTTTAATCACAGTGCTGCACACCTGAAATGAATATAGTGTTGCACGTCCATTGTAACTTTAAAAAATTAAATTTAAAATTTTTAAACATGGCTAAAATGGCAAATAGTTACGTAGTATATATTTTTTTACCACAATACAAAATTTCCTTATGGCTCTCCGTCCTGGAGGCAACACGGGCTAGTAATTTTTTCTAGAGAAACTCCTCAGAGAGAATCAAGTTTCTCAGGCCACAAACATCGGGCGCGAGGACCGAATGGCTCTGCTCGGCCCAGCCTCTTCGCCGCCCTCCCCTGAGTCCCGCGCAAATGAGCGCAAGTGGCCGCTGCCCGGAGAGGCCACAGGTGTGCGGAGGCCCGCGTGCGTGCTCGCGCACGCGGGCCTCGTCCACGTGGGCACGCAGCGCCGGGCGCCGGCGGGTCCCGACCCAGGGTGGGGTCTCCGCGGCTGGGGGCGACTCCCGGCCCTGTCCGCCCAGGAGCACGGCTGGCGTCTGGAAGGTGAGCGCCTGTACCCTGAGCCCGAACCCGGTGCCCCCTCCCGTAGCCCGTGCTCACGCGCGTGGTAGCTGGGCCAACAGGAAAGGGGTCGGAAGAGGTGGGCTTGTTAGCATTCTTCTCTCTGCTTCTTTTTCTTGGGTGGCTAAAGGGGTGGGGTGGCCTCCCACCTGTTTCTGAGATGTGCAGGGAGACGTTCGAGGGTGTTCTGTTTGGAGCTGTCGCTTTGGTTGATAATACCCAGGTGTAGTGAGAAACGGCCTCCGGGGGGTCAGAAAGTCCCCAGGTGCCTGGGTCTCGCCCTTCCCCCCACACACACATGCTGCCCTCAGAAGCCCTGTGACCTCCGGCGGCCCTGGGACCCCAGTTCCCCTTCTGGAGCGTGCCCCTGGTATTGCTTCCCCTCCAGCTCTGCAGTGAAATTCTGTGAAACCAGAGCCCAGCAGAACCAGCCGTGGTTACACATTCGTGACTGAGCGTCAGTTCCCGTGGGTGTGCCACTCAAAGCTGCCTGGTCCCAAATCACTTGCTCTGGGAGGGCGTATTGTGTGACATCAGGTACCCGCAGGTACCTTGGTTCTTTGTGCCACCCGCGCCCCCCCATCCTGGCCACGGAGCTCAGGTAGTTTCTTGGAGACCCAATTACGGCCCAGGATCGCTACACGTTCTTTTTGTCAAAATGCTGTTGAAAACAATATGTATGTAGCGAGAACTTGAGAACTTCCTCTCGATAGACTAGCAGTGAGTAACCTGGGTTTCGCCGCATTCTGCCCTCGGCCTCACACTGTGCGTGTGTGCCGTCTCAGACACGTCTGAATGCCTCCTGGAAAGCCTCCCTCTCCTGGGAAGGTCTAACCCCGGACTCACTGTCCTTCGGACGCTGGGACCTTACTAAGGGAAGGTCAGGGTGCGTCCCTGGGGAGGGGAGATTGAGTGTCACACACAAACTGGAAAAATGTCTTTGGAACAGAAGAGTCGGTTCCCCAAAGTCCCCAGCAGGCCAGGTAGTGAGGGGGGGAGCTAAACCTGGACCCCCTGGTGGGCACACAGAGAGCCTGTGACATTGTGACTCGTAAGGAATATATGTCTGCCCAGTTATAATAGTTGGTCTCTGGTACTCAGTTCCTGAAATCGGTTCAGGGCCATACAGGTGAAATGGGTGTCCTTTTGGGGTTTTTTTCTGTTTTGTTTTTTTTTTTAATTTAAGTGTAGTTGGTATACAATTTTATATTGGTTATATTGGTGTCAGGTGTACAGTGCGGTGATCTGACATTTGTATACCTTACAGTGTGATCGCCCCACTAATTCTGATAACCATCTGTCGCTGTGTAAACTGATCACAATATCACTGGCTGTTTTCCTCCTCACCCCTCTCACCCGTCCCGCCACCCCTCCTGACCAGCAACCATCCCTTTGGTCTCTGTTTCTATGAGTCTGGTTTTGTTTTGGTTTGGTTTTCCATTTTGCTTTTTTAGATTCCACATGTAAGTGAAACCATGCGGTACCTGTCTTTCTCTGTCCAACTTGTTTCACTTAGCCTACTACCCTCCAGGTCCATCCAGGTCACAAATGACAGGATTTCATTTCTTTTCATTGCTGTGTAATATTCCACTATTGTGTTGGCCAAAAAGTCTGTTACGTTTTTTCCATGCAATGGTTCTAGCAGCACTTAGCTGTCTTTAACTTCATTCAAAACAATTTTGTTAGATTGTATTGGGACAGCTGTCATATCAGTGTGCATTTTAAAAACCTTATCAAAATTGGTGAATTTTTGTGCAGCCATTTTAATATCGAAGATAGAAGACATGCAACATTTTTGGTGTATTATGCTTTATTATTTCAAGAAAAGTAAAAAACTCAACTGAAACAAAAAAAGATTTGTGCAGCGTGTGGAGATGGTGCTGTGACTGATCAAATGTGTCAAAAATGGTGTGCGAAGTTTCTGGTACTATTAACATTTTGGCCAAATAATCCTCTGCTGCGGGGCTGTCTGATGCACTGGAAGATGTTCAGCAGCGCCCCTGGCCTCTACCCACTGGAAGCCACTAGTGGGAGACAGCCAACATCCTCAAAATATCCAAACCAATAAAGTTATTGGTGAAAATGAAAAGTGTGTCTTTTGTTTTATGGGGAAAATACTAACGGAGTTTTTGGCCGATCCAATCTGTCTGTGCCACAGCGTCTTCACTCACTCACCTGCCGATGGACGCTTAGGTTGCTTCTGTAACTTGTAAGCAATGCTGCAGTGAACCAGGGATGGATACAGCCTTTCAAGTTTTCACTTTCTTTGGATAAATACTCAGAAGCGGGGTTGCTGGGTCATGTGGCACATCCATTTTTAATGTTTAGAGGAGCCTCCGTACTGTTTGACTTAGGGGCTGCACCAGTTTGCTATCCCACCAACAGCTCGAGCGTTTTCTTTTCTCCGTCTCCTCATCAACACTTGTTATTTACTGACTTGTTGAGAAGAACCGTTCTGATTGGTGCGAGGTGGTAGCTCGTTGTGGTTTCCATTAGCGTTCCCCTCACAATGAGTGATGCTGAACATCCTTTCCTATGTCTGTTGGCCGTCTGTACGTCCTTTTTGGAGAAATGTCTTTCCTTCTGTGTCCTCTGCCCTGGAGTGGGTATCTGGTTATTCACAACAAGCCCCTTTCCACCACAGTGGGTTTGTGCTAATAAGATGACTGTTGGGAGTCACCTGAGGATGGGGGCTGGTGGCCAGGGGAACCAACCAAATGTGAGAGGTTGGAACTTTGAGTCCCACCCCTGATCTCCAGGGAGAGGAGAGGGGCTGGAGGCTGACTCAGTGATGTCATCAGTGTGCCTGTGGAATGAAGCCTCCATAAAACCCAAAAGGATGGGGTTCGAGAGCTTCCAGGTTGGTGAACACGTGGAGATTCAAGAGAGCGGTGAGCTAGGAGAGGATGTGGACTCTCCACGTTCCATCCCACACACCTGGCCCTGTGCATCTTGCGTCTGGCTGTTCCTGAGTTAATCCTTTCATAATAAACTCAGTGATCCAGCCAGTTACGTTTCTCCGAGTTCTGTGAGCCACTCCAGAACATTAGCCAAACTCAAGACGGGGGTCGTTGGGACTTTCAGTCTACAGCCGGCTGGTCAGAAGCACAGGTGACAACCTGGACTGGTGACTGGCACAGTGTGAGAATGAGCTCTTCACCTGTGGGATCGGGTGCTGTGTCCGGGTAGGCGGTATCAGACCTGGGTTGAACTGTAGGACACCCAGCCGGTGTCTGAGAACTGCCTGTTGGAACTGAGTCCCCAAACCACATAGCGCCTTCAGTGAAATTACCGAGCAGAAGGTGAGCAGATGTCAGACTTTCTGGGGAAACTTGTCCTAGTAATTTGGGCAAGTGACTTGGCATCCAGATGACAGCAAACACATTTCTGAAAATTAACTGAAAACCCTCAGAAGGCCCCCACCCTTGTGTTTTAAGCCCCATCACGTGCCCTGCTGGGGGGAGTACCCACATGCAGCCGCTGTGCAAGCAAACAAAACCAGAGCTTCTCCAGGGAATTTCCTCGTGTGGCTTCCAACCCGAGAACTGAGGGGTTTCCCTGACTCTCAGTAGAAAGCCCCAGGGGACTGTCTGCCCTCTGCCCGAGACTCGCCTCCTTCTGGGTGGGAAGGTGTGCTCCCCCTGCCCCCTGCTGCGTCCACAGGGGGCCTGTGGGCAGGGCCCATGCGGCTCCCCAGGGGCGACTGGCCGTGCCCAGAAGACGGTCCGGGCACCGTGTGGCCCTTCCCAAGGAAGGGTCTCTGCGGGAGCTGTCAGGCCAGGAGTTAAAACAAGGCCCTCGTTTGTCATTTTCGACCTCCGACGACCTTGATTACTCAGCCTGACCTTCCCCTGAACTCTGCCATCCTCTCCACCACCCTCATTTCCATGCGCCATGATCTGGGCGCACTGCCCAGCACAACTGTATTTTCAGTCCTATGTACGGAGACTCCCTTAGAATATTCATGACCAGTTTATAAATCCCTATTAAAATGTATATGATTATAAATTTTAGTTCCCTCCTCCTCAACAGCTGTTGCCTCCAGGATGCTTTTTAAAACTTATCTGCAGTCCTACCTCGTTTTCTTTCATTGGCTCAAACCTTTATCAGTTAGCAGCCACGGGGCAGTGCCGGGTGATCACCCTCGGTGGATCAGATGAGCGCCCACACTTGCATTTTTCGGGGGCCGCAGAGCACATCAGATGCTGTGGGAAAGGAGCCCCGAGCAGGCTTTGCGGCCGCCCGCCCCCCGCTGTTTTCGTCTGCCGGGCCTGCGCAGTGCGCCAGCGGAAGCACAGGCGGGCGGCTCACTCAGCGGCGCGTGTCTGTCCTGGTTGTAGAGGCGGCAGGCGTTCACCCGACCGAGGTGTGGGCAGGCTGCTTGCTTCTGAGGCCTCTCTCCCCGCCTTGCGGACGGCCACCTGCCCCTGTGTCCTCTCGGTGTCTCAGTCTCATCTTCCCACCAGGGCCCCCACTCCGACGACCTCATTTGCCCTCCGTCCCTCCCTAAAGGCCCTAGCTGCAGTTAGGGCCCCATGCTGGGGCACTGGAGGTCGGGACTTCAACACACGGGTTTGGTTGGAGGGGGGTCACAGTTCAGTCCATACGCCCACGGTATAGAGAGAAAATGCACCTTCAAAACACCTTCTCTCCAAGCAGCTTCTCCAGGGGAAGCCACAGTGTTGGTGCGGGGCACTCACTAGAAGCCACGCAAAGAGCAGGCCCCCGTGGGTGCTCACACGTCCCCAAGGGTTAGCAGCAACAGGAACACTCCTGGCTGGTGCGGCTCAGCTGGGTGTGGCATCGTCCTGTAAGCCGGGAGGTCACAGGCCCCAGGTCAGGGCCCCTACGGAGGTTCCAGTCAGGCCACGACAGGAGGCAACCAATCAACGTTTCTCTCTCAAACTGATGTTTCTCTCTCCCTCCCTCTCTCTTAAAACACACACAATGGAAAAAAAGTCCTCAGATGGTTTTTTAAAAAAAGCAACAAGAACACCCCAGCCCCCTGTCTCGGCAGGCGCTCACCTGAAGGCAGCGGGACCATCAGGAAGGGGTGAGGGAGGACGGAACGGGGAACAAGGCAGTTGAGGATCTGAAAGCAACTGAGGCAGTCTTGCCCCCAGGGTCATTTGTCACTGGCTAGAGGCTAGAGACGTGTGAATTGTCACGACTGGGGGAGAGGCCGCTCCTGATATCAGGGCTAGAGACCAGGGGTGCTGCCGACCACCCAACAATGCGCAGGACCGCCCCCAGCGAAGGCTCACCCGGCACATGTCAGCTGTGCTGCCTGCGGTGGGGAAGTCCCGGCCAACCGGAGTTCAATGATTTGGTCGTGTGCCTGAGACCCGGCCCGACCGGAGGGAGAACAGGGATCTCCCTGTGGAGGAAAGACCGAGGGGCGAAGCCCAACGCGCTCAGGACAGTTGTGAGCAGCTGCAGCCCTTGACTGTTCTGCACATTCAGCCAACAGTTCCACTGATGGGCTGAGCGCATCATTCTCTGGCAACTTCTCCTCCATTTTTTAATTCCAAGTTTGATTTACAAGTGAAGGAGCATGCCATAGACTCGGGAGGTGACTTTGAACTCCAGATTCATCGTTTTCTTAGTCGCATGTCTTCAGACCATGACTCAAACTGTCCACGCCTTGGTTTCCTCTCCCAGCAGCTGGAGAGCATCACACCCGCCTTCACAGAGTTGCTGTGAATCCAAGGAAGCAGTAAGTGAAAGGAATCTCGGATGTGATAGGCACTGAATTAATGAGAACTGCTTCTAGTATTATTCTGTGAGGAACAGGCCCAATAAAACCGTTGGTCTCCAGGGTTCTGCCAGCCAGCTGGTTATTGGAGCAGTGTCCAGGCAGGGGAGGGCTGCCCCCACGAGGGTGCATGAACTTCACTTTACCGAGGAGACTGGCGCCCCTCAAATCTAATATCTCATCCCTCGGATTTCTGGTAGAAAAGACAATGAAACACACCCCCAACAGGACCCAACAGGACACAGTCCCGGTAGGGGCTCTTGCAAAGCAGACAGAACTGACCTTGCCTTCCCAGGGGGTGCCAGGACAGCTGACTCAGAGGAGACTAGATTTTGGCTTCTTGAAAGCGGAATGAAACATGACAGTTGAAGTTTGGCTGGTCCAGGCAGGGCAGCAAATTCAAAGCTTTTCTGGTCGCAGAGGCTGAGAAACTTCGCGCACAAAGGCTCTGTGGTCAGCTCTCCTGACGGAGCGAAACGATTCCACGTGCGTCTGGCTTTGTCCCTGGGAAGCCGAAGGGGTCTGGCTACGAGAGGCAGAGCTGCGTGTCCAGCCACGTCCCCCACGGGGTGCGTCTGTCCCACACACTCAGCCTGGCCTCCTTCCCCGTGGCCCCTCCCCCCTCCCTAGGGGAGGAGAGGGGCTGGTCCAACCTGCAGCAAACTGGCCCCCTCGGGAGAGTAGATGGGTAGACGGCCCTCCCCTTCTCTCTGCAGCTCCATAACACTTCCCAAGCCAGCCGCAATGTAGTGGCACGGGGCTGTGCAGACAGATGACATTCCTGGAGCTCACCACTCTGAAGGGACTCCAGATGACAGCTGCAGCCCCCGGGAAGTGTCAGTGTTCGTATTTAATATTACTTGAATCACTGCCATTCGTCTCACTTAGCATGGCAGGCACCAGTGGGCGGCGGGTGGGCGGCCTGTCTCGCGGGTGCTTGGTGGGATGGTGGCTGGTAGAAAATGCTCAACCAGCAAGATGCTCAATAATTCAGACGTGGGAGTCAGATTTGCTCTGTGACGTTGCATTAAAGTCGTTCGACATGACTCAGGGAGAACCCAAAACACGGGGCGCACAGAATCCCCTTCGTCCAAAGGTGCCTTGCCAGTCTTTGGACAGGTCGGGGGTCAACCCTTGGGGAAGGGACACCCTTTTCTTGGACAGGGATTGTGAGGACACGCTGGTTGCCTTGAGATTTCAGTCACTCTGAGAATAGTTGATTGCAGTGATACTCCTTGATTAATTCATCCCTTCGACGTAGACTTTACTGAAATGATGTCAAAGTGGCAGATAAGAGAATTGAAACCATAGCAACTGTTCTGTTTAGGCTCTATTTAGGCTCATTTCTGACCATGTGATTAAGTTTGAGTTAGCTCCCATTTCTAACGGCGTGTTCCCACCCATCTTAAGTCTCCAGGACGTGAATTTCTGTCCGTGTAGTGAGACATCTCCACGCGGAGGGACTGAGGCGCATGCACATGACAGAAGGGTGGGCTTCCGAGTGGGGAGAAGGGGGTAGAAGTGGAATGACAGTACTGGGCACTCGGGAACCCTGCTCACACAGCCCTAAGCCAGCGTCCCAGGACCTGAGCGGGCCACCCACAGGGCAGCCGGGGTGTGACTGTGGGCCGGGACGCGTGGACAGCGCTAAAACGCGATGCAATCTGGGCTGTGGGCGCACAAGTCCCCTCACCCCTGGGGGCCTGGACTCCTCACAGCGGGAGGGGCCAGCACAGACCTCCAAGGACTCTAAATTATATCCGAACACGAACCTGCCATTTCGGGTCATTGTGAAGGTGTGTTTGTCAAAGTCAAGGGCTCGCACCTCTTTGCAGGATCTGCTTACCTGATTTGTGACTTTTAAATGTTTAGGTACATTTATACTTTTGCCCTGGGCCCCACAAATCAGAAAAAGCCTGATGCTTCTATTCAAAAGACATAATCAGAATTGTAAACAAAGCTTTATGCATGAAAAATGATATTTAAAGTGTATTTTATAAGAGCAAAAAAGAGATGTCATCTTCAAAGTCCACTATTAAATCAAATGTGAACTAAATTATATTTTGCTCCTGGCGTAGGATCACTCCAAGATTTTAGGCTCACATGACTGGAGATGGAGGAAGGTGATGGAAGTTGTGGGGTTGGAGCTCCACGCACACATGCTATGTTCTAGATGCCTAGAAGATATCAAATATAGCCCTGGCTGGTGTGGCTCAGTAGACTGATTGAGTGCTATCCTACAAACCAAAGGGTTGCCAGTTCGATCCCCACTCAGGGCACATGCCTGGGTTGCAGGCCAGGTCCCCAGTTGGGGGGCACGCAAGAGGCAAACTATCAATGTTTCTCTCCCTCTCTCTCTCCCTCCTCTTCCTTCTCTGTAAAAACAAGTAAATAAATAAAATCTTAAAAAGAAAAAAAACAAGATCTCAAATATAGCCCTGGCCAGGTGGCTTGGTTCATTGGAGCATCGTCCCTTACACCAAAAGGTAGTGGGTTTGACCCCTAGTTAGGACACATGCCTAGGTTGTGGGTTCAGTCCCTGGGTGGGGTGTGTACATGAGGTAACCAATCGATATTTCTCCCTCTCCCTCTCTCTCTCTCTTCAATAAACATCTTTGGGTGAGAATTTTAAAAAAGATATCACATATATAGGTGGTTAAGTGGTGGTTAGACAAACTAGAAACACAGGGCTAGAGAAATAAATTTGGGGTGCATATACAGAGAATTATCACATATGTAATCATATCAATATGATTAGCTCCATATACAAAACCATATATAATCATGTAGATAGCAGTACTAAGCCTGAAAATGGTGCTACATCCGGAAATCCAATAAAGTATAGTAGGTGTTAGGGGCTGAAGGCTTCCTGTTACCTCGAGGCCTAGTGAGGTCACAGATCACTGGTCTCTGTCCGGGTTCCCAGCCCCGAGCTCCTGAACCCCTTGGCATGCCCCGGGGTGATGGGAGTGTGGGCTCCTGGACAGCTTCAGGAAGGGGCTCGTCACCCGAAGCACCGGCCATGATTAGAAGTTTGGAACTTCCAGGCTCATTCTCCAGGAAGAGGACAGGGGCTGGAGATTGCCTAATGGCCTGCAGGATAAAGTCTCCGTAAAAATCCCAAACGCACGGGGCAGGCTGCAAGAGCTTTTGGCCTGATGGCGCACCCCCACACCACCAGGACAGAAGGCCCTGCCCTTTGGGACCCCTCCCGACCTTGCCATATTTATCTGTTTCTCCAGCTCATCATCTGCATCCTTTATCACAGCCGCTATTATATAATAAAGCAGTCAACGTAAGTAAGGCCTTCCCTGAGTGCTATGAGCTGTTCTAGCAGATGTCCGAATTCGAGCAGAGGGTCGTGGAAGCTCTGATTTGTAGCCAAGTTGGACAGAAGTTGTGAGTACTTCCTGCTGGTGTTCGAAGTGGGGGTGGTCTCGTGGGACTGAGCCCTTCACCGGCAGGATCTGCGCTGGCCCAGGTTAGACTCACACACCTGCTGTCGAAACTGTCATGTGAGTGAAGGAGACATGGTGTGTGCTTCCCAGACGGGCCTCTGTTTCCCTGGTGCTGGGGGTCTGCAAGCTGCAGAGGGGGGGCCATGTCCTTATCTCAGTGTTAGCAGTAGCGAGGACTCTTCCCTGGGAAAAAATTATAATTTATGCTGCAGCATTAAATCAAGACTTGAACCTACTATTCACAGATGTCCCCTTCATCTCTGTCCTTGAATTGGTAAGCCCTAACAACCCTGATAAATGAGAAAACTTCCTTCGACAAAAAACTTACGTTTCCCCTATAAAACCATCCAAAAATATTTTCTCAATCCAAGTGAAATAAGGAGCTAGAAATAAGTACATTAACCTGATTGATTAAAAGAAACAACCTAAAATAAATCTATACTTTTTAACCTGCTGCTTAAAGAATGAAGATAGAATGGGAAGGGAAAAAAAGACATGTTTCCGTTTGTAAAACGCTTATTGTTTTCCGGGAATGGTTTTCTCCAAGCTCCCCTCGTCTTTCCTTTGGGCTCCAAGGCCTTGGTGCTGCGCCCCGTTTATGCAGAAATGGGCGGAAACTTGCAGGTTTGCAGAGGGCTTCGATACATTGGCTGCCCCCCACAGAGGCGCTGGCCCTGCTGGCTGCTCTCCCAGCAAAAAGCTCCCCTTTGCGGGTGACGCCCACGGGGGGGCATCCACTTCCACGCGTCTGAAATGATTGCTTCGGAGGCCGGATGAGTTTGTAGGCGCCACGACAGGCGGGCACCCCGGGTCTGAGGGGTTCTGATGGCCAGCGAGGCGGGCAGGGGCCGAGAGGACCCAGCGCAGGGAGTGGGGCCTCTACTCCCGGGCACTTGCTTCCTTTGGAACACGCCGGGCCCTGTTCTATTCAGGCATCTCCGGTCTGCCCCCGCCCCCCCCCCTTTTACTCCAGCCCCCCACGTCTCCGGCCTGTTGATCTGTGTCAGCATTACATCCGTGAGAGCTTTGGGAGAGAGCCAGTGATGCTGAACCCTTTCTGCCGCTGAATCTCCCAAGTGCCCCCCACCCCGCCCGGGGCGTCTGCAAGGACCGGAGACTCAGAGGGTGCACCCGTCTCCCAGGCCTCTCTGCCGGCTCCGCGTCGCCACTCCCCTCATCGCAGCCTGAGCCCTTCGGTTTTCCTGGCCGGGCCCCAGTGCAGAGAAAGGAAGAACGAGAGGGTGGTCATGACCTTTTGTCCTACGTCATGAGGGAATTCCTCGAGCGTATGCTCTCTCCACCTGCATCCACGGGATCCCGGCAGGAGACAGCGGGACGCTCAGGAGGGACTGAAGAAAAGTTCCTGGGGGACCTGCCGGCAGAGGTGTGGTTGGCGCTAAGACGCCCACCAAGGGTGGCGGAGCTCCCGCACACCAACCACGGTGCGAAGCAAGGCCGTCCCTGAGCCTGAAAGGGCGACGGGCGGGGAGGAGGCGTGGCTGCAACTTTCTTCGGTTATAATGAGTCCGGGTTCATCCGACACCAGCCGCCGAAGTTCAGCCCCAAGATCAAAGCCACGTACCTGAGGCGCACCGGTGGGAAGTCAGGGCCACGCCTGCCCAGCCTTTCCTGGGCCTGTCTCCCAAAAACGTTGGCGATGACGTCGCTAAAGCAGCCGGTGACTGGCAGGTCTGACTGAGGATGACAGTGAAACTGGCCATCAGCAAGGACGGGCCGGGGTGCAGAGTGCCACCTGCCTGCGCCCGGATCATGAAAGCCCTCAAAGAACCTCCACGAGACAGGAAGAGGCAAAAAACATTAAGCATGGTGGGACTGTCACTTTGATGAGGTTGTCATTATCCAGAAGATACAGCACTATTGATCTTTAGCTAGAGAACTCTCTGGAACCATTAAAGAGCTCCTGGGGACTGCCCCGTCTGTGGGCCGCAGTGCTGATGGCCCGCCTCATGACGTCATAGGTGATGTCAGCACTGGTGCAGGGGGAGTGCCTGGCTGGTTAGGAACCACAAAGGGAAATATTTCAGTTAAAGATCATTTGACAACCAAAAAAAGAAAGAAAAGGAAAGGGTGAGAGGAACAAGTGGAATGGTGGGAATTTGGCAAGCAGTCCCCGTGAGTGAGGGGCTGTGGCCCCAGGACACAAAAGCCATGGCCACCACCACAGCCCTGCAGGGGAGGGGTCGGACAGTGGTTTGCAGGAGTCACACTCTGTGACGTCACCACAAACACGGAATCCGTGAATATCGAACCACTGCTCCTTGGAGAGATAAAGGTTAGGTTCCTAAGAGCCTCTGCTCACATTTCTGTTGAAATATTAATACATAACCTTGCTTTATGTGTGTTTCTATCTCAAGACATTTAATATACTATATTGCTGATTCCTTGACATTGAACTCAAAGCCAACATTGGTAACTCACAGACATGGGTCATCGATCACCTGTTCAAAGGTCGGTGCGCTTATAGAAAAAACAAAAGTTGCTACGAGAGTAGAGCTTAGTTTTCGGTAAAAACCAGTGCTGAACGTCTCCGTGGGGGTGATATCACCCCTGGTTGAAAACCATGGTCCCATCACCCCCCTGGGGAGCTCAGGTCCCACTGAGAGGCACTGAGTTTCCTGAAAATTCTGACAGGAGGACCCCACTGACCTGTGCTTGAACAGCCCCCCAGGTAATTCTTATGCGCACAAATGTTGGAGAACCCAGGCCCGACAGTAAGAAGGCCACGGTACTGGCTCACCGGAAGTCCCCGAAACGCCACCATGAGAAGGTCTCCGGGCACTAACACCCACACAGGACACCCCATTTCTCCCAAAACAGCTTGTTCAATTGTTTTTTACAGAATAGATTTCACCTTTTTTGTTTCCTTGCCTGCTTGGGGGCAGGGGTCGCATTTAAATGTGCGAAGCACAGATCATTTTTTTAAGTGAGAAGTTGTCGCCCCCAAGAACTGAGTGCACGGACCAGCCTTCTTACCCCCGCCCATTCCATGTTCCAGTCTTCAAGCCAGTGACCTCCGCCAGGCAGCTCAAACCCCTCCCTGCCGGCCCCTTCCCCGATTTCCTGCGGTACCGTTCCTCCGTTTCAACAGTCAAACCCCCCTAGCCACGCTTTTCATTTCCAAGAAAACTGGTGAAGCCTCCCAGCCCTGGGCTTTCTGTCTTGTCAGTTTCTGCCTTCTTACCTGTTTTCCATCCATGGTTAAGCTGTGAGTAGGCTAAGCGTCTGGCTCCTGGCCCCAGCTGGCCTGGGTCCCCAGCTGGGCCTGCCCCTTTCTTGCCCTGGGAGGGTAAGCCAATCGATTAGCACTTCCCTGCCTCAGCTTCCTCATCTGTAAAAGTGGGGCGATGTACTTACCCCACAGGACAGCTGGGACGATGAATGCGTTCACACGTGGAAAGAGCGGGATTCGCTCTTAAACACAGAGGAATGCTCACACACGTCTCCCTCAGCTCAGCCCTGATACTAGACGGGATTTTAAAAAGAAATAGAAAACAAAGAGAATCGGGGTGGAGATCATTCTGGAGGCCAGAGGCAGTGGGGACATCCGGGAAGTGAGCCACATAGCACCACAGAGTCCCCCGCAGGCTCAGGGATGGGTGGCACCAGGCAGGCACCCCTGGACACGCAGGCGGAGTCAGTGAAAGCTTACCTGCTGCCCATGCAGCTCCACCCCTGCCCGCAGCCCCTCCCCAGCCCACGTTCCCTCCCAGACCCAGCTCCCCGCGGGCGGGCGGGCAGGAAGGCTCACACCCTCTCCAGGCAGAGTCGGAAAGAACGTTTCCCAAAACTCAAGGACCTGGGTTTCCAGATGCACAAGTCCATCTCGTGGCCCGCAGAATGAATAGGTGAAAGGAACCCAGAGAGAGACACCTCGTATCTCAGAGCAGCAGGGCCAAAGGGCGGGTCCTTCGAGTTACAGAGGACACATGCACGGACATGCACAAACACACGTGCACACATGTGCGCACACACAGGAATCCACACGGCTCCTAAAGTGGCTGAGTGGTGGGAGCTCCCTGAGAAGGTGAGCGGACAGACACACAGAGCCCAGCCCCAAATGGACAGGGTGTCCTCCCACGGACACTCCATGTTCCCCTTTAACAAGGGGCTACGGGGCTTCGGGATGGGCTGCTTCCTGGACACAGACACCCACGCTGTGTGCCCAGCAGTGTCCTCGCCCCAGAATCCCTCGTTTGGGGAGGGGGGCGGTGACAGGAGAATGGGGTCCTGAGCCTTCTCCTGTCTTGCTCATCCTGGCCTTGTACCTTTCACCTCTCCCCAAAAACACATGGTCTTGCCTGCTTTCCTCTGTCCTCCGAGGTTCTCCGGCCGGGGTCCTGGAAATTAAACTGACAAACATTAGTAACAAGCAAATAACCAGAGGGAAAAAAATAGTTTATTAGCGGGGAGACACACATACAGGAGAAACTCCATGGTGAGAACTCGGGCGGATAAAACATTTTAGCAAAGAGCCATAAATATGCAGAAAAGGGACAAGACAGAGGGAGAGAGAGGGGTTAGGCTGTTAGGGGCGGCGGCTGTGCGAAGGTGGGCACCGTAGGGAGGAAACGAATGGACGCCAAGGGTGATTTTATGAGATTTCTCTTGCAGACTCTTCCCCGTGTCCTCTCGGGGCTGATCAGCAGCGCCAGGGACAAATCGGCATCCGCTCCTTCTCAGTTGTCTTCGGCTCAAAATAGTCCTTACGCCGAAGTGGCATTTGGGGGGGAGATACTCTGATCACCTGCCTTATAACGTGTACAGTTCGTTCCAAGCCCTGGGGCCTTCGCTGGGACATTCCCGACCAACTAAAAACAGCACAGAACCTCACGCGAACCTTTCTAACGTGGTCCAGGGGGGGAGGGGGAGGGGGAATGTGCAGCAACCTCTCTGGTTAACTTCCCTTTTCTGTAAAACGTGGTCACTGATGTCTGTGAATGTCAGAAATAAGGTATACGGAGGGTTTATTTTGCTCCTGTTGGGGGAAATCGTAACTATTTTATTGCCTAATGTCACCAGTTTGTCAACGCCCTTGCTCAGATACGGTGGCCAGGCGGTACCCGAGAGGCGCAAAACACAGGCTCCGCCCCGCGGGTTAATGCGGGCTGACCAGGTGGGCTTCCTCGGCTGCTCGCTCAGAGCGGACCCGGGACCAAAACCCCCAGGGCCTCGCTCCTGTCCCCCTTTCTTAGTAAAATGCGACAGTTAAGTGCTGAGTACTCCTCTCTGCACAGTCTCACTTCAGTGGTTTCAGCTCAGCGTTTTAGCCCGTGGACATCACTGGGTTCTCAGGATTCCGCTCTATACTACTAGCTTTCTCCCCATCTTCATCCCACGGGCCCCCATTTCTTCTATATTTCTCTCCAAATCAAGAATAGGAAAGTTAAGACCAAAGAGAAAACTTTCCACCTCTCCACCAGTCGTCCCTGGCTGGTCGAAGGCTGTTCCCTTGTGAAAATTCTGATTTTGCATTAAATCTATCATCAGATTCAGAAACACAGGAAAACTGTGTGGTTACCATAGGGAAAAGGTTAACCAAAAAAAGGGGTGTCTGACGTCATTCATTTTTTTTCTATCTTAATAAATAACTGTAAGGTTTTCCAGGATGGGAAATTTCCACACCCTGGAGCATGAAAACATTTTAATGCTTCCCTATGAGTCCAAAATGGAAACAACACGAAACCGCCCACTTTTTATATTGCAAACGGACACGAAGCGTAGAGAAGTGCTGAACTCGAAGAGAACAGGTCCCTGGCTTTTCCCGGTCCTAGTTGTTAATGGGCCTTTGTTCCTGCTGGCTGTGCCGCGGCTGCATCGGTGCCCAAACGCGTGGCTAGTGAGCGTGTTGTGATCCGCAGCCTTCTGGGGGGCGCAGTGATACAAAACATCCGCCCAGCGACAACGAAACGGCTAGCATTTAAAAGTTCATAAAAGTAAAGAGTCAGAAACAAACTAGATTTATCTAATCCAAACTCACATCATCAAAAAAAAAATTACACCTTAAAATTCACAGGACCGAATTTCACACACATCAGCTTCTGCTCAGCCCCACCCTGTTGGGTGGCCCACCCGCGCTCAGTCTGCGTTCTTTGCCCTGGCGTTTGCCCATCGCTCCGCTGCCTGCGCAGCTGAGAGCTCCAGTGCGCGCAGACCCTGTCCCCTGCCTGCTGTTCAGTGGGCCCCTGCTCTGCGCCAGGGAGAGTCTGCTGGCTGCATGCAGGGCGATTCCTGTAAGAAATCTCTCTCACGGGGTAGATGGCACTTCTTGTTCACCACGCTGGGTCCGAGTTTCCGTCTCATGCAGCCAAAATAACCCTAAGCAGAATAGGTGGGCATTTGAATTCCATTAAAGAGATGAGGAGCTGAGGCTCAGAGAGGTTAAGTTACTTCCCGGAAAAGCACCAGCTCTTACCCCCAGCTCGACCCCCATACAGTACTGCCATCCATTCTTCTACCCCCCAGGGCATCTCAGCTGATGCTTAAACCTCCTGCATATAGGTTCAGCTCACGTTTTATGTATTAAAACCCAAAAGACACCTGGGACTGGGGGAGGCACTGGGGGAGACCTAAGAAAGCTGTCATTCTTATCCTAACCGAATCGTGCCTTCCTGCACTTACCTGGCCGGCCATCTCAAGGTGCAGTTCAGTGGCCCCGTTAACTAGGCAGGCGGGCGAGTAGCAGGGGAGTTGCCAGCCGTTGTCTGGACTGTGGACTCAGGGTCACGGCAAGGGCAGCCACAGTGTCTTCTGCATCAGCTTTCCATCCCTGGCTTGAGAGACCTGGTCCATCAGCCCAGCTGGAAGCATTGCTTCCTCTGGGTCTACAGGGTGTCAGAGGGGGACGGGACCTGGTCCAAGGCCATCGTTTCGCAGTTCATCACCCTGAGTGACCAAAGTCGGGGTATTTCTTGGAGCAATCTCCTGGGTACAGCCCGGACTTCTTCCTGACCTACAATTCTTACACAGAAATGCACTTTGCGTACATACACATGGAGATCCCACTGTGGGTCTGAACTCTGCTCGCCCCTGGATCCCAGCATGTCTGGGGGACCCACAGGCCAGGACCTCTAGGACCTAATTGCATGCAGAACCCCTTTGGTTCCTGGGAATAAGCCACCCTAAAGGGGACCGGCCAGTGAAACACGCTGGACCAGCCGAGATGGGCACTCACGTTGTCACTCCATACGAAGTGCTCGCCTCTGTCATCTCCATCTTTCCAGTCACCCTAGAGATAGTCACAGTCTGTCCTGTTTTATTCACAAGGAAGCCAAGACCTTAAGGAATTGCCTCACTGCCCCCAGGTCACAGAGCCACATCCCCACCCCTGTCTGGGACAACTGTCCATGCTGTTACAATGCTAACTGGCCCTAAGGAGGACAGACAGCTGACATTTGTCTATTGCTAGTCTGTTCAAAGGACAGTTGCAGGACCTTCTACCCAGGGACTTCTTTGACACAAGGACCTCTGGTCCAGGTTTCTGTCACCACCCGGTAACAAATTATCAGAAGTCCGGTGGCTTAAAACAACAGGAGTGCGCTGTCTCACAGTTCAGGGGTCCCACGTCTGACATGAAAGTGCAGGCAGGGCCCTGCTCCCTCTGAAGACGCCAGGGGAGGGTCCCTCTTGCCTCTTCTGGCTCTGGGCGCCCCGGCCATTTGGGGACCTTGATGGCATCACTGATTCTCCACCTCCGTCTCCACACTGGCCTCCACATGCCCTCTTCTCTGCGTCTCTTGTCTCCCTCCTCTTCAGTAAGGACACCAGTCACTGGCTAGAGAGCCCACCCTAAACCCAGCAGGATTTCCCTTCGAGATCTAAACTAATTACATCTGCAAAGAGTCGATTTTCAAATAAAGTCACACTCGGAGATTTTGAGTGGACATGAATTCGGGGGACACAGTATTCAACCCACTCCACTTTCCTACAAGGAGAGCACTAACTTTCATCCCCATTTTACAGATGAGGGAGCTGAGGCTCAGAATAAGTTGCCTACGGTTACCCACAGGGCAAATAGCTGACTGGAGCCCAAGCACTCTTCCTCCAATGGGGGAGCTGCGCACCCGGGCTCTGCTGCACCCCCTCCTCCAAGTGCTACGTGTGCGGCCCTCCCCCCTCCTGGGCGGCGAAGCTGCGATGTCATAAAGACATTAGTTAGCATGGCACTGGGTTGCCCTAAAAGTCTGCTGGGTTTTTTCCATAAAATAAGACATCTTTTATTTTCACCAATAACATCATTGATTTGGATATTTTGAGGATGTCGGCTCTCTCCCGCCAGTGGCTTCTAGTAGGGAGAGGCCAGGGGTGCTGCTAAACATCTTCCAATGCATATAAGACAGCCCCACTGCAAAGAATTATTTGTCCAAAATGTCAATAGTACCGAGAAACTTCGCAAACCACTTCTGACACGTTCAGTCAGTCACAGCACCTTCTCCATACACTGTGCAAATCTTTTATTTTTTTTGAGTTGCAGTTGCGTTTTTACTTTTCTTGAAATAATAAAGCATAATGGGCCTAAAATGTTGCATGTATTCTTCCATCTTCAATATTAAAAAGGCTGCACAGAAATTCACCAATTTTGATACGTTTTTTACATGTACACTGACATGACGGCTGTCCCAATACAATCTAACAAAATTGTTTCGAATGAAGCTCAAGACAACTAACTAAGCGCTCCCAGAGCCGTGGTTGGGCTAAGAACAAATGAGCGTTTTGGCCAGCCCCCAAGACTATGGAGTGCAAGGCAGCACTGGGTGGGGTCCCAGGCCACAGAACGTGACACAGAAATTTCTATCAGAGAAGAGTGCGGTGTACCTACCCTGGACACTCTGCCTGTCAAACGAATCCATTGATTCAGCTGCTAGGACCTAGGCAGAGAATTTAACAACTTGCCCAAGGTCAAATCCAGGCGGTCTGGCTCGGGAACCCTCTGCACCAGAGACAGGACTGTGATAAGAAGCCAGAAGGAGTGACCTCCTGGGAATGCTCAGGCCTCATTGGAGGTGCCCAGGGGGTTAAGTGTCTGAGGAAGGGCCCACAGTAATGGATGGGAAATGAGCAGATAATCGCTTTTTTTTTTTTTTTACTATTAATGAGGTCCCCTTTTTACCCTTAGACCTGCATGTCCCGAGAAATATTGTCTGTACTTTAACCAGAAGGAATTTAAAACTCAGCGTGTGTACCTGGGTCTGTCAATGGTTGGAGCCTACTAGACGCTCGTTACCTCTCAATGTCATGGTTATTTAAACGTTTTTAGGAAAACACGGACATTTTCACCATCAGAGGCCCAATAACACCAGGAAACCAGTACTTAAGTTTCTGTCAAGTCTCCTACAACCTCATTCTCTATACATGTAGAATTCATGTTTAAAACTGTACCTTTTAATAAGGAAATTTTGCTGATTTAACTCTGATTGATCATTTTTTGTTTCTAAATGAAGAGAACCGTGCTGAAATTCTCTGCTGAACGTTCAACGCCAAGGGGAAAGTAATTTCAGCATTCAGCCACTAGATGGCAGACTCTCACAGTTTGTGGCCCAGACAAAAATTAAATCACCATCAAGAACTTTCTTTCTTTCAATACGTCCAGAATAAAATACTAAGCTTCGAATGTGATTGAGAAAGTGTTAGGACATATGCCCTGGCCGTGTTGGCTGGGCGATTGGAGCATCTTCCCGTAACCGAAGGGTTGCAGTTTCAACTCCCGTGGAGGGCTCATAGCCCAGGTCAGAGGTTCTTCCCCTGTCCTGTCATTTGCGACCCGGCTTCCGGGTGGGGATCCCGTGTCTGGGTGGGTTTGGGTAACGTACAAACGCAACCAATCGATGCTAGAGAGTCTCACATTGCTGTTTCTCTATCGGAAAAAAAAAAGCGAATAAAAATGTCCTCGAGTGAGGATTTCGAAAAAGAATGGTAAAGAAAGTGTTAGTAAGTATAACCGATGCCTGCGGGAAGAAAATGAGAGGATAAACATCTAACCTGCACCTACTCTGCACTCCTGCCTCTGATGATCGATCAAGGACCGGGGCCCACGAGGGTGAGTGGAGGAAAGGAAATAGGTCCTCTGCCTGCTTCCAGCTGACCCTTAGGTATCGGCCTCCGGGGAGAGGAGAGAGGGAGCTTCACCGTGGGTCCGCGGTTCTGACGTCCTCTCGCTCAGACCCCGGCAGCCTGGCACCCGTGGCACCCAGGGGCCCACCCTGCTGTCAGATGTTTGCAGTGAGGTGGCAGCCAGCAGGCCTCAGTTTGTGGCAGCAGAAGGGGCCTGAGCGTGGAGACAGGTTTGGATTCCGGCCCTGCCCCTGACCACTTGGCAGGTCCGTGTACCTCTCTAAGGCGCAAGGGCCTTGTCTACATTAATCATCTCTTTTATAAAACGTCAGTACAATAAAAGCATAGATAATATTAATATAATATCTATTTGGCAGGGTTATTGTAATGGTCATAAATAATGACATTGAAGCACCATCCACATGGTTGTCCTGTCACCATGAAGCTCTGTGTGGTCCTGGGCGGGTCACCTGCCCTTCCTCAGCACCTGCCATTGATTCCCTGCAACACTCCTTTCTCGTCATTCTGTCTAGGGAACCTATCTGCGTGGTACGGCGAGTGTAGCCCAGCCCCACTCGGAAAACCAGTGGGGAGCGAGTGGGCACGCAGGAGCTGAGCCCATGGATCGGTTTGGTTTCCCCGTGGGGAATCAGGCCTGCATTGTACCTGGGCTGCTATGAGGCTTGCTTTTTGCTAAAACTCCCTCACCCTGAATTGAGGCAGCAAATGTTTACTGCATATCTTTAATATAACTTCCTAAAGTCTGTGCTAAACCTCCCAAGTATGGAGTGTAACCAGTTCAAACACTTTTCCCCTTGGTCTGCAACATCCTTCTCTTCAAAGTAATTAGCAACATCCTCTCCTTTGTTATCTGTAAAAGGTAACCACCTACAGTGAACCTGTGCATAGTAAATGAGGACCATCCTCGATGTAATGTGCCCAGAAAAGCAGCAAAAGCCTGTCCAGGCAGGGGTCGGGGCCCTCTCTCCCTCACTGAGAGAGTGGCCGTGCGGTCCCTTTTTCTCCACAGGACTTACGCAGTCCGTGTGAATTTGTTCATTGCAGCCACAACACACGGACCCCACGGGCCAGAGTCCACATCAATTCTGCCTTTCAGGACGGAGTTAAAACTATAACTCCCCGCACTCCCCCGTCCCAGCATTCTCCTTCTCTCTTCCTAGATTTATTTTTTATTGTTATAGTTTTAATCCTCACTGGAGGACATGCTTATTGATTTTAGAGAGAGGGGAAAGGAAACAGAAAGAGGGAGAGAAACATCAATCAGCTGCGTCCTGCACACGCCTTTACTGGGGACCACACCTGCAGCCTTTTGGTTTTCAGGTTGACGCTCCAGCCAACCGAGCCACACCGGCCAGGGTTTCCCTGATTGATTTTGCTCCGTAGCTCTTACAGCAGCCGTAACATTTGACTGCCTTATTAGTTCATTGCCTGTGTCAGCATCTGCTCTCTTGTTCCCTGCTGTGTGCCCAACACCTGGGACCATGCCTGGCACACAGTAGGTGCTCAATGAATGGTCATTCGTATTATTACTTGGGAATCCTTGGGCGAGCGACTTCATCTCTCAAAACCTTGGTTACCCTATTTCTAAGTAGACCTAATAGCCAGGTCCCAGGTTTGCTACGAGGATGAAGTTAGAAGGCCTGTGTAACTCAGCTCCGGGCCCACCACGTGTCTGTCTACCAGGGCCCTCCCTGCAGAGTCGAGGCTGTGGGAGGTGGCTGTGGGAGGTGGCGGTCCTAGGGTTGACCATGAAAAGAAGGAAGGCTGGGCGGGGAGCTCACAAAGTGCATTGTATTCATTTGCTAGATTGACCAAAGTATATCACCACAGCCATGATGACTGAAAGCGACAGAATCCAACTGTCCTGCCGCTCTGGGGACCAAAAGTCCAAAGTCAAGGCATTGGCAGGGCCACGACCCCTCAAAAGATCTAGGGGAGAGCCTTCCTAGCCTCGGCCAGTGTCTGGCAGCCACTGGCACTTCTTGTCTTGTGATGGCATCTCACCAGTGTCTGCCTCTGTCTGCATGTGGCTTCTCTCCTCTCTGTGTGTGTCTCCTTTTTGTGTCTCTTAGGACACTCGTCCTTGGATTTAAAGCCCACTCAGGTACTGCAAGATCATTTCATCTTGAGATCCTTAACTTGATGGCATTTGTAGAGACCCTATTTCCAAATGAGGTCACATTCACCAGTCGGGGGTTGGACTTGGACATCTGTTCTGGGGGGCTACCTTTAAACCTGCTGCATTACCCTGTAAGGCCTGTCAGTGGAAGAAATGTGGGGTTAACAAAGCATTGGAAAGGTTAAGTGCCTCTGCGTTTGCTGGTTGTGAGGCCTAAGCGTCACAGGCAGTGGCGAACTGGGGAGGTCTCAGACCCTGCACCCCTGCCAAGGCCTCCGGCCTCCACACGGGCTGCCTTCCAAATAGTGTCTGAAATTCGACCCGTGCTTCCCAAAGCTGGGGCGTCATCGTGCATGGGGTTCGTCCAGTGCCTCTCTGACCAGTAATGCAGTGGGGGTCGCAGTGGTGCGAATTTCAAAATTGTGCTGTCGTCACAATGTGCATCCTTAAAGGTGAGGCGCAATCAAAGTAAACAGGCAATCATTTCGAACTTCCACTGCTAGTCCACACGTATTTAGAGGAAGGCGAGGAGTCTGAGCAAATTTTTGAGTGTGGTCCCGAGGGACTTTGAAGGATGGTCTCCTTTCCTGTTTCACGAGTTTGCTGTGTTAACAAATGGGGCTCTTCTCTAGGGGGCGGGGGTTGTAAATTGAGTCAGCAGAGGGAAGAAACAGGGAGAGATTTTCCCGAAACAACTCATTAAGTCCCTTTGTCCAAACACTGTCTGTAAGATTCTTAAACTTCACGCGTGGACAGCGCTGTCACTTGATCATTGTGACAGTTTTGTTTCTTCCTTTATGAGGCTTCGACATTTTATTTCTTTTTCCTGTTTTACTGGTCTTGGTGGGCCCTTCGGCGCAATGTTGAGCAGAAGTTACTTATGCTGGTTGACCGTTCTCATCGTGAGTCTGATTTTAAAGGAGAGACTTTTAAAATTATGCCAGGAACTATTAAGGTTACTGGTCCTATAGGATTTTTGTTTGTTTGTTTTTTGTTTTTTTCATGGACCTCTTTCAAAATGAAGAAGTTTGCTTAAAAGCCAGGAAGGCTAAGAGGCTTATTTTTGCTTTTGTTTTTTAATCGTAAGATACTGAACTATTTTAACTTTTTGAGATAGTTATAAAATCACATACAGTTGTAAGATAAAACAGAAACCCTTAACTGGGTTTCCCTCAATGGCACACTCTTGTATAATCATAGTATAGTAAATATTACAACCAGGAAATTGACATTGGTGCCACCCATTGATCTTATCTGGCTCACTATTTTTTCTTTTCATGAGGCCAGCCTAACTCCAATACCAAAACTTGACAAAGAGACTATGAGGTAATTATTGACCAGTATTCCTCACGAACATAGTCACAAAAACCTGCAGGCCGTTTCATCCAGCAGTTCTTCTTCCACGAGTTTATCCCAAGGATGTGCTGTTACAACGGGACCAAGACTTCGATGCTAAGATATCTATCCACAGCATTATGATTTTTGTCATATGCCTGAACTTCTTTTAAAAGTAAGCTTCATTTTGAGATAACTGTAGCTTCACATGTAGTTGTGACAATTAACGAGAGATCCCATAAACTTTCCACCCTGTTCCCCCAAAATGACATCTTGCAAAACTCTGGGACCACCTCAGCCCCAGATACTGAGAATTTTTCACTCCTTTCTGAAAGCAGAGAGACGACTTTCTTTTCTGCATTACATCTCAGTGAAGGAACGTCTCACCCTTAAAAGCTGGGAGAGAGGGAGGAGTAGTTTTGACCCACTGTGTCCGCTCTGGAAAGTACTTCCTTCTGTTTGTTCGGCCCTCGGAAATGCCCTTTAAGCACGCTTCGTAGCATCAGTTCCTCTTTCTGGCAAACACATGTGAGGGAAGAGTTCAAGTCAGTCCCCTCGTCATTAAACCTCCCTCGACTGTTAGACATCCCGATGGCTTCTTGGCTCAGCGTGATGGAGAATAACCTCTCGGTCCTAAGTGACAGAGAGAGCTACGCATCCTGCTGGCTGTCTTTCAGACTCACCACCGGCGCTGACCCCTCGAATCAAAAGGAACAAGGAACCTGTATGAGTGTGCCATGCTTGAAGGAAGCTTTGTCTTAGCCCCCGTATTATAACCCTCGTAAGCACCTTCCCCTGCAAGAGACGGTGGACTTGGGCGTGGGAAGGCAGCTTTCTGTCACCTCTGCCCATTTCATCTCCCCACTTGCTAAAAAGATGGGCACTGACTAGCATACCTCGTCACATTGATTACATAGTCACATTTCCAAAAAGTCCTTCCTTTCTGGTGAAAGACCAGGGCCCTGTCACTGGCCTCCAGCTGTTTTCCTGCACGGGTAGCTGCTGTCCGTCAGCGCTGCCCCGACCTCGAGGTCTGCTCTGTGTCGGGGTGCCCAGAATAGTCAGTCACACACTCTTAGAAACCTCTTCTTCCCTAGCACGTGTTTGTGACGATAAGCAGGACAAGATGTCACCGAGTGCTTCTCCTCAGCATCTTCGTCAAGCACTGACCCACATTTTATATGCAGCAAATTGGTCCAACTGTGAGGCAGAACTCGGCTGTGCCCTTTCACATCTCATGCCACCTAAGTTACGTCCTGCAGAGCCGTCCGATGCGGGAATGTAGCCCCTGGCTGCTTCTGCGTGCTCCCTGAGCACAGTCCTTTGTGGCACTCGTTTTCGTAGCGGGTCTACAGACTCTTCCGTGACCATGACCTTGATGATAGTCTAGGTAGGAAGGGTGCAGCTGCGAAGCCTGTGAGTTTTCATCTCATCTGTACCGTTAGCAACGAGGTTGACTCATTTCATGCTGCAAGGCATAACTTTATCCTTTATGGGGGTGAAAATAAAATCTTGGTTTTTTGGTGGCCTCTGTGTTTTATATAAAAATGATATGAACAAATTAATAGCTGTATGTTATTACTTGAAAAGTTTCGAAAGAAAATACAGTGGGAGAAGGTGGCCAATGGTCCGATAAAAGGGAGCAGTTGGATATGTTTTTATTGCGCTTCCCACCCGCAGTTCTTTCTCCGGCTGCCTTTGAGAATCATCACTCACCTCCGTCTTTCCCATCTCACACAGGGGTGCGTTCTGGATTGCACGCTCGCTAATCACATCTCCTTGCTACTCTGAATCGCAATCCATGCATTTCTGTTTTAATCCCTTTTGAGTCATCGATCCAGTTCTGTGCATGGAGAACCTGACACAACCTCAGAATAATTTTGAAAAATGCAAATCTAACAAACCGTTGTGAACCCCGTGGGAAGAGCCCAGAGACCACTGCTCCCCGTGAAGCACACGGGCTGTGCTCACCCCCACATTCCAGCATTTCGGCGCCTGCACTGGAAATAGCAGTCCCGGCCTTTGGGAGCGTTCGAAGTGCTCCTTGGAAAGGGCCTGCCTGGCGCATGGTGAATTATCGCTCATCAGTGGTGATCGTGGTGAAATTGGCGCTCACACACCGAACTCCTGGGTGTCCCTTGGGGCCCTTTTCTGTAACGAGGAGCAGTAAGAGAGCAGAGGGGGACAGCGGCATCTGGGGCCTGATGGGCAGCTGCCGGGGGAAGGCGATCCGCCCATCCAGCAGCAGAGAGGAGCCAGTCCTGTGAGTCTGGCTCTGCAGGCTGGGTCCCCGACCCCGCTAGGCGGCCGTCACGTGCTTTCTTCAAGTGACCAGCATAAAACCAGAAACTCTCCCAAATTCATTTGAAAGAGACGAAAATCGCATGTAGGGGAATTCAACTCGAATGAAGCAAAATAAAAATGTCTTGCCTGCAGTGACGCCCACTGCCAGAGTGGGTATCGGCACGTTCG
>CM052549.1:79429450-79449564 GCA_028533065.1 Trachops cirrhosus
TGCCATATCTCCCTCTCCCTCAGCCCTGGGTGTTACTTTTTATACTTGCCAGTTTTCTTGGAAACATTGGCATCTAGTTTTAACTTGAATTTCTTTTGATTACTAGTGAGGTTGGAGGTATTTGCAGAAAATTCCTTATTTCTAATATTTGTAACTTAAGTTTTTCTACCTCACCCTATAGGAGTGTTTACCTAGTTCCAGTTTATGTGAGTTTATTATATAATCAGGACTTAATTCCTGTGTCGTTTATATTGTCGTTGGAAATGTTTTGCCTGGTTCTCCATTTACCTTTAATATTATTGCTTATGTTTTCTGATACACAGTTTTTCATTTTAATGTACAGCAATCAAACCCACTGGTCTTTCCCCTTGGAGGGAAAAGCACTTATGTTTAGAATAGTCTTCCTTTCAGCCAGATTTGAGAAGCTCTGATAAGTGTTTACACGTTTTTCTTCTGGGTCTTTCATGGTTTCATCATTGACACTTACCGTTTTAGTGATCAGCATGAACGCTGCTTCAGAGCGGGGGGGGGCCGACTGAATTTTGTTGCCTATATTTAACCAATTATCTCCCCACCACTGTCACTTTCTCCACCCAGGCTCTACGTTTATAAAGATCATGTCCAAGGATTGCGTGTGTTGCTGCTATTGTAAGTAAGGTTTTTATTATCTTTACTACTTGGCTCTTTTTGAATATAAGGCGCTGTTAATTTTTTTAGATGTTAGTTTTGTAACAAGCATCTTTATGAAACCTTCGAACTTGGCCTTGTGTGTCGGTTAATTGCCTTGGATTTTCTGCATGTAAAATTTTATCTATTACAAATAATGAAAATTTGTTTTCCTCCTTTCTAATAATTATGAAATTCCCTTTCCTTGTTTTTTTCATTCACTGAAAAAAAGTGCTGAATAACGGCTAAACCAGCACATTTCAGATTTAAATATAAAGTATGATTCCATTTATCTGTTCAACAACTACTCATTGAATTCCTGTTATGTGCCAAAGACTGGTTAGGGTGCTGGGAATATATTAATGGGCAAAACAGTAAAAAAAAAAATCAGTTTCACACGGTTAAGTGTTGGTTCTTCTTCCCAGACAGATTGCCGTTAATAGAGAGAACTCTCTGGACAGTCAGGGTCAACCACAGGCTGATGGCTTTCTCCTGTGGCAGGGACTCTTGATATCCAGCAGTGCCTCTGTTTAGATCTCCCCCGCCTCCCCACCACTGTCCTGAAAACCGCGCCAGCACTGAGTGGGTGGCTGGGCTGGATTATTTTATTTAACAAGGCTTTGTTAAGCATCTGTCATCTGCTAGGTGCAAGAGAGATGAATAGATCACTCCCTGCTCTTCACGGCCTCTGAGTCTAGGGGGGAGAACAGCGATACGGACAGAAATCATAGTAAAGCAAAATGGGGAGTGAGTGGTTTACACAGGATTTCATACAAACATGGAGAATGACGTGTGAGGGATGAGTTTCCCAAGTCCATGCCAAGTAGGGAGTCACAGTAGAGCACGTTCATGGGTAACCGTAAATGGGTCCGTATGGCTGGAACGCAGAACCTTGGAGTTGGTTCCCTTGGAAGTCCAAGGTTACTGAGATTATGTAACTTACTGTTAAGTTATGCAAGTGTTTCTAGGGTGTTGCATTTGAATTTCTCACTGAGCCTCTTTCCTCAGAGTCTTTACTATGCTAATGTGCATTACAAAGCTCTATAAAATATGTGCTTATAATGTCTAAGCTATTTGTCTTTAAGAAGAGTTAGAGGGTTTGAGGTAGGTAGCAAAGCAGTGAAAAGATAAAGAAGAGGAAGTAAAAACCGTGTTAAAACAGGTATCCAACACAATGACATCAATCAGTTGGGTAAGTGGGTCCCAACAGCGTATTCTATGGAGTGGGATGGCGGCCACCAGGGGCTGGGGAGGGAGACGGGGTTGGTTATTGTTTAATGGGAAGTTTGGGAAATGGAAAAATGTTGAGATAGTAGTTTCAGAACAGTGTGACTGTGCTCAGTGCCACCGAATTCTGTGCTTTCAAATGGCTACAATGGTAAGTTTTAAGTTATGTATATTTTACCATGATTTTTTTAATGTGTATTTTATGGAACGCTAATTCCAAGAAATGTTAATAGATGTCATAGGGGGTGAGGGAGGGCTTCTTTCCTCAAATAAACCAAGGTGCAGAGGGAGGAGTGTGTTGAAGTAACGTAGGTTTCTTTTCTAAAGACTTCTCTGACCTTCTAGTCTATCGGTATGTCTTATGGAACCTGGGATCCAGCATTTCCCGATTGCCCTGCCACCCAGAGGGCCCCGGGGAAGCCCCCTCCCGGAACCCACCCTAGGCAGTGCCCATGTAGGAAAATAGAGCGTCCACTGTGATTGGTTGATTGTTAGAGTTACTGTCCTCTTTTTTGCCTAGACGGCTAAAACCAGAAAATACAGTCAGTTGTAGATCAGAAAAGGAAATAATTTTTTTTCTCACACTAAATCCTTAAAAGGAGTGATTATATGAATCCTTCTATGAAGAAACAAAGCAAATAAATGTAGCTTTAAGGGTTTTACACAAGGTGCAGAAAGCTTCTTCACGGAGCTCTTTCTAATGTGGAGCCGCAATAAATGTTGGAGCTAAGACATGAACACGTAACTCAGTGACAGTGTCTAAGGTGGTGTGCTGGGATTTGGATATCTGCAGGAGAACTCTTCAGAAGTAAATTTATAAATTACAGAATGTGGTTATGAAAATGAACCTTAGATTCCTGGAGATCGCACATATGGTCATAGTGCTAAGAAACTGGCCTCTTTTGTGATGTTTCCAGAAAACCAAGTGTCCGTAGTTTGGTATCTTGTGTCTCTCATACACTTTTCTTCATCACTTTCAGTTATTACTTCTTTGCAGTGGGGACCGTAGAGGCAATGTGATGGTATTTGACAATTTTTTCCAATGCTGGGAGGATGATGGTCCGGTACGTAGGCAGATTTTAAATACCCTCCCATCGGAGACATGACCAAAGGCAATTTTCAACTGCGGCCTCCGACACACTTCACCCTGGTGACTCCCCGAAGTTCTCTGACAAATTAGCTTGGAAAGTTCACTCTGAGACACTCATTCTTGTTTCTGAGCCTGTCTGACAGAGCGGGCTAGCCAATTGTGTCATAATAGATCGCTGTAATTAAGCATTTTGACAGGAAAGAGGCTTGTCTGTGTTCCTAGCCGATGTCCCCTGCTAGGTTTCACACCTTGAGCTGAAGGCTGATATGAACAGAGACGCTTGAAAAAAAACAGAGAAATCTGCGGGACGTCTCCTCTCTACGTCTCTGCCAGATCCCAGAGCCTGAGGCTTCAGTGTCGATCTTGCCTACACTTTCTCTGTGACAACCCCTGTATGGATCCAGGAAGCAATGAACCAGCCTGGTTTTAAAAAGGCAGCTGTGCTGGAAATTCTCTTGCATTTCCAGTCTTAGGTTAACAGTGTAACCGTCCATCTGGTCAACCAAGCTGGATTCCCTCAGGGCAACCCCGTCTCTCCCTCTCCTTCACCGTTCATATTCAGCCCTCCCCATGTACTCACAGTCCCACCTCAAAAAAGTGTCTGGACAAGATCTGTCATCCTCTGTCCCCATGATCCCTGTCAATATTTTGTGCCCTCATTTCTCCTGGACTATTACAATATTTTCTTGATTTTGGTTAGATTCCTTTGCGTAACTTGAGTCTACCTTTCTCCCATAGTGATTTTAAGTTTTACATTTCCCTGCTTGGTAATGATGGTAAACATTTTTCATAAGTTTATTGGCCATTTATGTTTTCTCTTCTGTAAAATGCTCATTCATGTTTTTTACCTATTTTTCTTGGGTTTTTCTCTTAGTGATTGATTTTTTTTCAGTGACTTTGTTGTCTTTTTATAACGGATTCATGGGAGTTTTTATGACTCTGGACACTGACCTTTTGTCTGTGATATGTGTTGCAAAGAAATTCTCTGGAACTTCTAGAGGGTCCCTACTGGGGGCTCAGATGCAGAGGAACTTGCCCCACAGAGATCCATGCCCCCAGAAGTAAATCTTGTGACTCAGTTCAAATCTTGGGAGTCAGCGTCAGGTTCTCGTGACCTGTGACTGTCCCAGTCAGCCCCGGTCTTGCTTTTCCTACAACCAGTAAGCATCACAGGAGGCCTGTGACAGTTCGATCCATAGTGCTAGCCCTGAACGACTAGAGATTCAGGGGCCCCAGAGAGTGTTCGAGACACGTCGGCCTAACAACGCAGCCTGCGAATCGTGTGCAAGCGTTAGTCGTCTCTTCGTCAGCCAAGTTCTCCGCATCCTGGCTGGGAGGAGATCCCAGGGCTGTCTCCTCCAGAGTAACTTGGTCCAGGGGAGGTGGCGAGCCTGCTGACCGCTCCGGATCTGGACCACTCACCGCCCAAAAGCTCTCTGCTCAGCAAAGAGCCTTTAGCTGACCAGCCCGGCCTCTCCCAGCAAGGTCGCAGCTGGCTGGGCTCTCTCAAGGTTCAGCTGATCTAAGAAACAGCTTGGCATCCTCCTCCTTGGCCCGGAGAAAGCAAGCCGGTGTCACGCTCTGTAGCATGTCACCCCAAGCTCCCTCTGGGCTCTCCTCTAATAGGCAGAGAGGCCAGACACGGTCAGGTTTCCTTGTTCCCTGAAGAGGCCTTGTCCACACACATCTCTGGCCCTGTTGCGTGCAGATAACAGAGGGCCGGGAAGTGGCCCCTTGGTCAAGATGTTTCTCTACTCCAAAAAGGAAAACAACAATAAAGTCTTCAGCTGTGTTCTCCAAAGGGGGAATTTTCACTAAGTTTTCACCCTTCATTTTCAATACGTTTTCCAGATCTGAGACGGTTCCCCAAATTAAAAATCCAACATCGATTCTGTTGGCACGTTTGAAAACAGGTGCTTCTCTGCTTTAGCTGTTTAAAACTCTGGGGGCGGAGAATTAGCGCCCTCGGTCCTCCGAAGGGGCGGTGTCCTTCCTGGAGGCGAGTTCACTATTTCCCCGCTAGAACTGCTTCCAGCGGTCTGCGTTAATCCCCACCGGTGATGACCAGTAACTGGGTCGGTCAGTGAGCGCCGCAGACACTGCGTTCAGCTATTGATTTCAGCTTCCTTTCCTGGGAAAATAGGAAAAGGGCATCAGAGTTGATTTTATTCTTCAAAATCACCTTAATAGGAGTGTACTTTGCCAACACGCTAACACAAAGTGAAGAAGAAAGAGAGACGGTCCAGAAACTGAGCAAAGCCACCCTCCTGTAGAACTGATGAAACAAGACCTCCTTCTGGAAGAGCAATACTATTCTTCCAACAGCAATAACAACTAAAGAGCACAGGATCAAATAAATCCTGAGTTATAAAGACATGAGAATATGTTTGCACCCTCACCTCCCGCTTATTTGTCCCATAGACTTAAAGCAATTGTGACATGTTGGAAAAATCGTCAGAACATTAAATTCCAAAGTAATAAATAAGGTATCAGAGGATGCTGCCTGCTTGATTCTCATTTTTTCATCAGAAAATGCAAGAGGATCACAGGAATACGACCTGGAGTGTGAAAGATGAGCACATAAAAGTTATTCTGGCAGAGGAGGTTGTTAAATACATGATCTCAGGACTCATACCTAATGGGAGAAGAAAGAGAGAGAGGAAGGAGGGAGGGAGGGAACCAGTTTGAAAGTGGGAGCGAGTTTTAAGTTAGAAGAATGCTGAGCTAGATTGCAGAGCAATGTGGAAATAACCAGTCACTAAGCCCTACTCTTCAGCATTCCTCTGAGTTGCCCAAAATCCAGCCTCTTAAATAGACTCCCTGCCTTCATCTCTCCCACCCCAATCCATCCACCATACACCTCCAAAGTGCTTTTTATCATAATGCAGGTCAAATCAAAAACAGTTCCGCAGTGCCTGCAGCATTGAATCCCCTCCTGTTAGCACGGCACGTGCAGTCCTTTATGGTCTGACCCCCCCGTCTCTCCAGCCCAGCATTTCCCAAGTGGGTTCTGCAGATGACCAGTGCTAATGGATGTTAATGGCACACCCACACAGAACAGTTTCTTGGTTAAAACCTAGGTAATAATACTTACAAACCATAGGTAATAATACTTACATGCTGAGAGTTGCTGTGGAGCCCTGGCTGGTGTGGCTCAGTGAACTGAGTGCCTGCCTGGGAACCAAAGGGTCACCAGTTCAATTCCCAGTCAGGGCACATGCCTGGATTTTGGGCCAGGTCCCCAGTAGGGGGCGCACGAGAGGCAACCACACATTGATGTTTCTCTCCCTCTTTTTCTCCCTCCCTTTCCCTTTCTCTAGAAATAAATAAATAAAATCTTTAAACACTTAGCACAGTATAATCTGAACCTACTGTCATTACTATTAAAATGCTCAAAGCCAAAAATGCAATGGGGAAACTGAGGCACTGGAGTTTACTGGCTTTCCTTTAAGCCTGTCTGATGGCCTTAACACTGAATGCAAGTAGTAATTCACTTCCTCTGGTTTCTAGACCAGACCTTTTGAGTCCCGTTTCATACAAATAAGTAGGAAGGACCCGAAAATCGCCCAGAGCCCAGCGGCTGCTGGCAGTAACGTTTTCTGGGAGGGCAAGAAAAAAAGGTTGGCGTGCTTTTTTAAGTGCGTACCCGGCCAGATGCTTTCAAAAAAATGACTTAAATTTCCGATATAATGAGGACTATTTACTCTCCACGGCTTTCTTTTGAAATAACCCGAACCAGCCACGAGGGCAGGTGCAGGCTGTTTCTGCGAGCACCGTGCGCCGTGCTGATGGAGGCTGACAGGTTATGAGCCCTAACAAACGCGCCCACTGTGCAGTGCCACAGTACCCTTTCGGGCAATTTTCCAGAGCAATGGATTCAATGTATTCTTGTCGCCATAGCAACGAGGGGAATCACTCTATTATGGTCATCATAGCATTTCCAATTACTTTTCTCTCCCAGTTTAGGCTGTCAACAAAACCTGAGAGGACGGTGTTGGCCACCAAACAAACTGGAAACCCATCATCTCCTCCAAGGGCTAGAAGTGACTGCCCGGGAGCTAATAGCCTTCAGCCATTATGAACCCCATAATACTCTCGCCTCCAGATATGCCGCTGTACTGATCACAGACTATTACCATTTGAGGTTCCCCTACAGTTTTAAAGATAAGCCTTTATTGCTCCCTCTGAATTACTGGTACTTAGTGGCTTGAAAATCTGAGCTTTGAAAATAGTTCCTCGAAGGCTTTCTTCAGTGATAAATTTTTAAATTAAGTATCTTAAATCATAAATACATAGTCGTCGTATAAATCTGGACAATCTGAGACAATAGAAGATTTAAATCATCCATTGCTATTGACTTTGACAACCAGACAGTTCCCCCCCACCCCGAGTCGCAGGTGCTTCCTTCCGGGCCACGCCCTCGTCCGAGGCTTGTCTCTGCAGGAGAGAAACTGAACGTCAGCTCCAGAGCCTGGCTTTCTTCTCCTCACAGCTCAGCTTCTGCCAGAAAGGCTTCCAGACGCGCCCAGAGGCCTCCTGGCTGCCCTTTCTTTTGCAAAGGCATCAAAGCTGATCTTCCAAAAGCCAGAAACTTGGTCCGTACACAAATAGAACGATGGCAAGTCGGAGGTGTATTTTCCTCCCAACGAGACAGCCAGTGGCAGGTGGGCAAAGTTGGTTTAAGCATCACGTGAGGAAGTGAGTATTATGGGTAGTTGAGAAAGAAACGTTAGAATGGGAGTTCTGGGTTGTACAAAACTGACTAGTGTCCTTCAGAGCAATCCCTGTCGATTATCCTCTCTTCCCGACAGAAATCGTTTGCATCCCTTCCAGACGGATATCTCACGATAACTTGTAACTTCCTAGACTCGGCCTTTTAATCACTAACAGACAGCAAGACAAGCAGGTGCATTGCCCTAAATAGTTAAACAATCCTCAGTAGAGATCTACTGTTCAGCCGTGTTTTAGAACAACATTGAACGGCCACACTCTCTTCTTTTTGTCTTATTTCTGAGTTTTTAATACAAAATTTGTCTTTAAAAAACTTCTAATAGTTTCTTTTCTGAATATACTTAAGCACTCCAGAATAAACTTTTCGACAGTAACCTACCCAGGAAGTTTTCTACATGGTGATGTTGCTGATGCCTCAGAGAAAGCTCTATGGTAGGGTTGCCAGGTTGAGCGAATAAAAATACCAGATGCTCAGTTAAATTTAGATCTGAGATAAACAACAAATACATCTTCATACGATGTAAGTATAATCAGCACGTGAGCAATGACTAATTTTCAGTATAAGGAGGTCGCAAATATCGCCCTGCTGCACGTTACTATTTCTCGGGTCCCTTCCAATTCTAATACTCGATGAAAATGTCCCCGTAACAACACGTCATGGATGTAACAGACACGTTTTTTTCTAAACGCATTTCAGATCCTTTCATATTTTCAGCGTATCACGTTGCACAAATGCACTGTGTGTTAGAATACTGGACTCCATTTGCTTTGCTCTGAACCAAGCACTTGAAAATGTCACGAATCGCGGAGTTCGGTGGTACAAGGGACACAATGAGAGAGCTTTGTCGCCTTACAACACCTGGGGTTTGGCGCTTGGTCAGACAAACAGAATCACAAACCCCTGCTTTGTCCCAGACCTTCCCGAGGCAAGGGCTTGAATAAGCCCCCATTGTTTATACTGACCTAATTCAAAGTTCTCTGCAGCTTACCTCGTGGCACTGGCTGAAGATGGGTCTCCAGGTGCTCCTGGGTGGTGGTGTCTCACCTGATTCTTTCTACCCAGTAGTGGGAAGATTTCCTGATCCTTTTGATGAAAGAAATTTTACTTCAAATGTTCTTCAGGTCTAACTGGGAACCTAGGGCACTTGACCCTCTGCTCTCTTACGAAGAGTGACAAAATGTGTACCATTCTGCAAAATAAAAGCATAACTGAGAAACTGACGTCATTGGCATCAACGATTCGTCCACTCTCATCTAACCTCTAGAACTTTCTTAAGTTGGACGGTCAGGGATGGATCCTTCTCAAAGGAGCAGAAGTACGCACATGTGCCCTTCCATAGCTGTTGTGCTTCCGGGAGCAGATCTGAGCTGCTGTCCTGTTCGGCAGCCGTCCCAAAGCCACAGGCTCTCAGATTTTAGAAAAATTGCAAACTATCCAGACTGTTCTTTCAGCCCTGGAGGGGGTAGGCTTTTTGCCATTTAGGCAAGCACATTATGTAGAATTCAGTTCCCATACCTGGTGGTGGGTCCTAATTAACTCGACCACGGGAATGCTCTTTCACTGAGTGAGACGCCCTTCAGGCCCAGGGAAAGGAACTCAAGACAAATGGTCTGAAATGCAAGAATTATGAACAAAGAGAGAGATAAATCTGTAGATTAATGTTCACGAGTAATGACTGAGTAGCTTTATGTAAATTAGTAGTAACAATGTTTAGTGACGTTAAAAAATTAAAATGCGTGACAGTATGTAAGTCGAGAAGGAGATTAATGGATTTAAACTGCTCTGAATTACTCATATGGTCCAAAATCAAGGTAAAGATACAGACTAATTTAGAATTTGATACAATAAAGATGCCAGTAAAAGAACAGAGACAGGAAGAATAATGTCAAAGCTGGACCTAAAAAGTAACTGAATGTTGAAAAACGCCACGTCATTTAAAACCAAAGCAAGAAAGTAAAGTTAGAAAGGAAATGCAAAGAAAAATGGAAAGCACAAAATAGAGTACTTAATTATTAATACCTCATTAATTATATTAAATGGAACTAGAGTAACTTCTCCAGATAAAAGAAAAATATCATCAGGCTGAGTTTTAAATATTAAATCCCACCTGTGTTGTTTATAGAAGACAGTCAATGCAATAACACAGAAAAGTTAAAAATAAAAAGGTGAAAAAAGACATACCATGCAAATACTAACAGAGAAAGATGGTGTCACTAAAAAGGCAAATAATGGATTAAGGCAAGAAGCAATACTGTAGAAAAAAGAGCCACATCAAAACAATGGAAAGATAAAATTTTAACATATGTGCATCTAAGTTAAAACACATAAAGCAATTGCAGAACTATAAGGATTAACGGGATGGTTCCCAAGTATCATACGTTCCCAAGTTGTTAGTATAGCAAGCAGGAAAAAAAGTAAGGATTTAAAAGATGTGAACAACATGATTAAGAAACAATCTAATTATACGCAGTTATGCAGGACATACATTCTTTTCAAGAAACATAGAACATTGGTAAGAATTGACCATGTTTGGTCATTCATCAGGTCTCAAAAAATGCCGCCATCAACATCACTCACTGGAGGGGCACAGTTTTCGTCAAGGATGAGCCTGCACTGACACGCCATAATCACCCAGACGCCATCCTTTGCCTTGGAGCTCACTCTTGGTGTCGTACGTTCCAGGGTTTGGACACATGTGTGATGAAGGACTTGTGTCCGCCATCCCAGTATCTTACAGAGCAGTGTCACTGCCCCAAAAGTCCCCTGTGCTCGGCCTCTTCACGCCTCCTTCCCCAGCCCTGGCAACCCCGGCTCTTTCTGCTGTTCCTTGTCTTTCTTTTCCAGAATGGCCTGTCGTTGGAATCGTGCAGAAGGTAGCCTTGTTCAGACTGGCTTCTCTCACTTAGCAATGTGCATTTGAGGTTCCCCCATGTCTTTGCTTCATTAGCTTGTAAGTGATGGAGGTGTCCCCTGTTTCGGGAGGGAGCAGGGAAGGGGCATGTGTAGGGATCTGTGCTAGGACACAAAGTCCTGTAGATACAAGGACACATTTTCTAACTCTAAGAATGTACACAGGCACTATTTCTCCGCTGACACTGAGGTACTCATATATCTAATTCTTCTGGGAAACAGGGTGAATTTACTTTATCCCCTAAATAAATGTGTGCATAATGAAACCAATACCCATAGTATCAAACTGCTTTTGGTGAAGAAATACAACTTAATGGTTGTAATCAACCTTCTTTGGGTGATTCCATATATCCCTATTCTGCTTTAACCTATTGTTTTAGGTTATTAGATTATTGAATCTATTCTGAATGCTCCAGGTTTATTTCCCTCTTATTTTTCTAGGATCTGGAAGAGAGAGCTTAGATTGTTGAAATAAGACATTTCCTCTTTTATAATGTGCACATTTAGCTATCAACTTCTCTCTTAACACTGATGTGTCCCATAAATTTTGAACACTTTATATTTTTATATTTATTCAGTTCAGTGTGTAATTTATTCAGTTCAACGTGTTTAAATTTCCCTCAAGACTTTCTCTTTGATCCCTGGGTGATGAGAAGTGTGCTTTATTGAGTTTCCAATTACGGGGAAATTCTCGTTTTATTTCATTTTATTTTTTTACTTCTAGTTTGAATCTATTTTGAACGGAATTGTAGTTGGAGAACAAAGAATTCTTTTCAATTTGCTGAGGTTCACTGATGGCTCGGCATGTGCTCTCTATGTTCCATGGGCGTTTGAAAAGAACGTGCGTTCTCTCCTTGGACGGAGGGCTTTGCAAATGTGGATTAGATCCTCCTGACTGATGTCGTTGCTTACTTTCTATTGCTGCTGATTTTCTTTCTACTTGTTCTGTTCATGGTTGAGAGAGGGGAGTTGATGTCTCTAGCTATGATTGTGGATTTGTTTTTGGTCCTTTGAGCTCTATGAATTTTTCTTCATATACATTCAGTTTTTTTAATTTTAAAAAAATGTTTAAGTTACAATAAGGCCCTAGCTGGTGTGGCTCAGTGGATTGAGTGCCAGCCTGTGAACCAAAGGGTGGCAGGTTCAATTCCCAGTCAGGACACATGCCTGGGTTGCAGGTCAGGTCCCTAGTAGGAGGCGCTTAAGAGGCAACCACACATTGATATTTCTCTCCCTCTCTCCCTCCCTTCCCCTCTCTCTAAAAATAAATAAATAAAATCTTTTTAAGAAGTTACAGTTGACATACAATATCCTATTAGTTTCAGCTATACAACATAGTAATTAGACTTTTATACGTCTTACAAGGTGCTTCCCCATAAGTCCAATACCCGTATGACACCAGCTGTCGCTATTACAGTAGTATTGACTACACTCCCTATGCTGTGCTCTACACCCCCTCACATCCGTGACTGCTTTTATAACGCAATTGTACTTCCTAATCCCTTCACCTTTCTCACCCTCTAACTCACCTCCCACTTGGCAGCTATGTATTTGTTCTCTGTATCTATGAGTTTGTTTCTGTTTTGTTTGGTCATTTATTTTTGTTTTTTACATTCCACATATAAGTGAAATTATATATTTGCCTTTCTGTTCGTTACTCACTTACCATGATACCCGCTAGGTCCATCCATGTTGTCACAAATGGCAGGATTTCATTGTTTGTTATGACTGACTAGCATTCCATTGTTTTTGTGCCACATTTTCTTTACCCCCTTGTCTATTGATGGGCACTTGGGTTGCTTCCAAAGCTTGGCTATTATAAATAATGCTGCAGTGAACATAGGGGTGCATATCTTTTTGAATTCGCATTTTGAATTTGTTCAGATGAATACCCAGGAACGGAATTGCTGGGTCATAGGTGGGTCTAGTTTTCATTTTTGAGGACTGTCCATACAGTTTTCCATGGTGGCTGCGTCAATGGACGATCCCCCCCTCAACAGTACACAAGGGTTGCTTTTCTCTGCATTCTCCCTAGCACTTGCTCAGAGAAAAAAATCAAACAGATTCAATATGTGTGGTTTGGGGTGGGGGGAAAAAAACCTGTTTGCATGCTTTGCTTCAAAACTGAGGTACTCAGGAACAAACTCGAATGCCTGGATTTTTAACAGTTTCTTAAATTAGTGAATAACATAACCAACACGTAGTCTACAGATGTTTGCCTGTTCAGTGTTTCTCCTCTGTAATTCATTCCCCCTGGCTACCTCGGAGAAGAGGAACCTGTAGGAATGTTCATGCCCCACCCCCAGCTTTGCTACTGAGATCAAAGAGTAAATAGAAAGTAGTTCCCACCTAAAACAAGGAGAGGATGGGCATCCTGATCAGACAGCAAGACGAATTTACCCACGATAAGCATTTACGCCTTGAACTTTTGTCAGCAACATGTGTCTCTTAAAGCATGATTTTATTCTATTTCCTGCAGATGGGGAAATGCAGATAAAATTTCCACTACCTGTTAGTGTAAAAAAACACATACCACCTCAATTCATTTTCTGCGTTCTGCATTCTTTATCCCCTTTAGGGAGATGGTAACTGCACCTTAGACAGACAGACACAGCGGAAAACATACTCAACTAGATGATATTTATCTCTTCAGTATTCAGCTTCAAGGTGAAATTCCAGGGTTTAAAATTGTAGTAACCTCAGATGATTACCAAAATGGAGGTGCAATGATATCCTGCGTGTGTGATTATTGATGCACCTTTTTATACATTCATTTTTATGTGGAACTGATTATTTTATATGCATTGATGAGCGTAATTGTAATTAGTTGTCTAGTTTGGTAAATGAGTATCTGGGATAATTTATGGGTGCTTCTAATTTTTAGTTCGGAGTTGACATTTTCATATTGACTTGAGTATTTTACGTCTCTTGCTGGAAACATTTGATAACTCGCATTTACAATGAAGAATGTTGCTACAGATATTTATAAATATAAAGGTAAGCCTTGAGTTTATTGATTCAATATTTATTTTCTTCAAAGTGTAGTGAGCTTCTGTTGCCCAAAAAAGGACCCTCCAGCATAGAAAGGAATTCCTAAAAATATATCTGATTCCCTCACTTTAAATGTATTAAAGTTATAAATTGGAAACTAGTTTTTAAAGCTTTAACCTCAATTGATAAATCTTGCTATTTTATCTATAACTCACAAGTTTTGTATAAAAAATAACAATACTTCGATTGGTTTCTTTATTAGTATTTCAGTGAAGACTTCTTCACCAGATCATCATTAAATATGTAACTGAGAAAATTCATTATGGTAAATTCCCTTAGACATTTGAACTTTAATTACAAATTTAATGCATCTGGTTCTCTTACATACTTCCAACACCTAAGGCAATGTCGTAGGTCAGGTTCATCAGTCGCATCCCCTGAGACAAGAATTCATGCAAAGTGACTTGTTAGGGAAAAAAAAAACCAACTGGTAGGGGGTGGAAAATGAGGGACAGAAGGAGAAGGGGGCCGTGGAAGGGTGCGATACCAAGCAAAACAACTCTGACTCAGTCCCTGCCAGCAGCTCTGGGGACCCCCTAGTTCACCCTTTAGCACTGTCCTAATTAGTTGCCGAAAAGCTGGAATATTTATGCCCCAGTACCCATTACTCTTTGGTCAAAGTCTGAGCCGAGGGGAATGGAAATTTCAGGCCCCTCCAGCCCTGGCACCTGTGGGCAGCCCCCCCACACCCCGACAGAGATGCGGGTGCTCCCTGTAGAGAGCGAAAGTGTCCGGGAAGCCACAGACTCTAAAGTGATTGCGGGGTGTGGGGGACCTGGCAGAGCGCTGTCCACCCCTGCAGCACTCGGATCCAGGTGTGCTCCCTCGGGTTCACGGCAGGACTAACCCCGCAGGGTGGTGGCGAGCCAGTGTGTACAGAGAGGACTTTCAAGAGGAGGGTTAGAGGGGCCAGCTACCCCCGGCCAGTCTCCTGGCTGACGTGACTTTTCCCCTCTCTCTGCTCTCCCCTCCGGATTCCCCTCACCCTCAGCCAGCCTTGGCCTAGTGGGGTGCCCCATTCTGTCACCTCCACTGTGACCAGATCTCAGCCCCCCTCCCAGCCCTCCTGGGTGGTTGGAGTCCATAGAGGGCTCCTATCACGACTTTTATGGATTCGGAACCCGTCTCCAGTCTGAAACTCCAGCACGTACTGTTCGCCCCTCCCCGAGAAAATACAAAACGCTTAGCTGTGTCATCTGAGTGTGCTTGGCTCTGCTGCCTGGACATATGCAACGGGAAGGAGATAATATGGGCTTTGAATGCCCAGGTTATTCTAATACTTAGGGCCTTTTAGTAGGTTTCCTCTCCCTGGTATTTCTGAGGATCTACAAAAATAATGAATGGCACGTCCCACAGATCTGTCCAGTTCGAAGCTTGCTGCCTTGACCTATGACCTGGCTTTGGGTGGCCGTTGCCCACTTCCTCCCCTGCCCCAATCCACATGCACTTCTTTAGCTTCTGCTGCTTTCCCACAATGCACTTTTCTCCAAGCGTGGGCATAGACCCTTCCTGAGTGTCACACAGTGAAAGAAGAGACACAGCCCGGGTCCTGAACCAATCACTACGGCAGGGAGTGCACAGCACCCCCACGAAGACCTGGGATGGGACCAGCCGTGTCCGAAACCCAGGAAATAGGTGGGGAATCCAGCTGCCTGAAGGAAATTAAAGGTGAAAACAACAGATGTCCCCTACCCTTGGGCACAATAGAAAGGGACAGCAGTACAGAAATCCTTGAAAACTGCTCACTAGACAATGCTGCTTTCCGAATGCATAGGTGCAGACCACTCCACGGGGGTCTCCCTCAGCCAGGAGGCCCAGAGCAAGGCATCCCTCCACCTGCTCTTTCTGGCCAAGGCCCACTGCCCCTGGACTCACCCCCAGTCCCAGGATTTACCTCCTCCCACAATCATTGGAGGTGGGAATATCCACTCCGTTTAAGAAAAGCACAATTCCCACCCTGCGTGGTGTGGCTCAGTGGAGTGAGTACCAGCCTGTGAACCAAAGGTTCACTGGTTCGACTCCCAGTCAGGGCACATGCCTGGGCTGTGGGCCAGGTCCCCAATGGGGGTCTCCCACATCAATGTTTCTCTCCCTCTCTATCTCCCTCCCTTCCCCTCTAAAAATAAATAAATAAAATATTTTTTTAAAGAAAGAAAAACACCATTCCCACCCGTGGTCTGGCGATAGGATTCCAACACAGTGTTCATATCAAAACAAGCCAGTTCAAAAATGCATTCGATTCCCAGCTTCTGGCTCATTCTGTCTGGAACAACACCAGCATCTCAGGGTGCATCAGGCTGAGCCCAGCTGAGGCCCATTTCTTTTCCGGGGGGTGAGGCGGCCTGTATGTCTTTCCTCATCTCCAGGTCCACCGCAATACCTCCTTGACTAGGAAGCTATATCACCCTAAGAACAAGCAATAAGTTACTGGTCTGGACTTGTTCGCATGAAGTGGTTCAGGGGGATAATTCACCTGAAGCACTTAGCATTTAAGCACTCAAGACACATTAGATATCCATTTTTAAAGTTATTATAAAAATACTCCAGGCAGGGGTTACCGCTCTGGTAGAGACGGATGAACGGACGTTGCTGGTGGAAAAAGCCTCCAGTGAGGGGAGTGGACAGGAGGGAGGGCGGAGGAAGAAGCCCTCGAGGATGGAAAGAGAAGGATGGACACAGCAGCTGCCCCTCTGCTCCCGGGGGATCCCCCAGAACCCCCAGGCAGCTGTTGTCAGCCCCCAGGAGGCCCCCACGGCCAGTGCCCTGAATAGAAACAGGGCTGGTTGGGGCGGTCTAACCCCAGAGGGCTCAGCCCTGGGCGCAGGACATGTAGCTCTCCGAGACACCACTGCCCTCTACGAAACAATTAAGTCCAGGGGGAAAGGGGCCAAAATCTCTCTGGTACCTCTGTGGTTGAACTTGGGCGTTTTTAAGTCAGGTGTCAGTATCTCAGGGACTACGGAAGACTTGTTTCCAAAATAATTTCTGAGGCTCTTAACATTAAGTGCATTAGCCCTGGTTGGTGTGGCTCAGTGGCTTGAAAACTGGCCTGTGAACCAAAGGGTCACTGGTTCGATTCCCAGTCAGGGCACATGCCTGGGTTGTGGGCCAGGTCCCCAGTAGGGGGCATGTGAGAGGCAAACACACTTGGATGTTTCGCTCCCTCTCTTTCTCCCTCCCTTCCCCTCTCAAAAAAATAAATAAATAAAACCTTTTAAAAAATTAAGTGCATCAGTATAAGCATAGCAATGATCAACGGTGTTATAGCAGCCTTTCACACAAGACACAGACCAAAGGTACATGTAATCAGTGAGAAAAGGAAGTGTTTCAAGCAACAGAAAGCAAGGGCTGGTCCTACGTGTATTTTAGCTTAGGGTTTGTTTTAAGTAGCTCAGCCACAGTACTCCCACTTCGGCTGCATAGATGCTGAAAACTGAAAACTGCATAGATGCTGAAAACCCCAGAAAGCACCAGAGACTCTTCTCAGTAGGGGATCTCCATACCCAAACCATGGCCCACCATCAGAGCCCAGCCCAGGCCCGCCAGCCACCACAGCAGCCGGTTGGCGAAGGTGGTGGTTTGCAGGAGCCCTTCCAGTCCCCGGCACTGTGCTTGGAATTTGGGTTTCGGGCGCCAGGTGGGCTCCGGCGCCTGCCGGTGGGTTCAACATAAACAGCCACCAATGGGAATGAGGGTGCTTCTCTTTCACAGCAGGCAATACCAGACAATGAGGGTTTTCCTGTGAAAACAAACTGTCTTGATGAATGTACTATGAAGGTAATGAAGCGTTAATATTAACTAATTACTAATTTAGGCAGAAAACATGTTTTAGAGTAAAGGTGAAGGCCACAGTCAGAGACAGTAGTGGCTGATAAGCATTTCATATAACCCTGGTTTTCCCCGGACTTGAAAGGCAAAGCTCAAACTCTCCCTTTCATAAACAAAACTTGTCATTCGAAAGGGTATAAGGTTTTACAATGTTCGCATTTCTTAAAATTCGACTGCAGTTTTTGCTTTTCTTAAAGGGAAAAGCTTTCGAAACTTTCTCAAAGAGAAAAGGCACCGGTCTGCCCCCTTGGCTCCTTTAACTCGTGGTCCTGGTCTCTCTGCTCCCTCGGTTCCTCCCATGTTCTCTGCACACGGGATGTCATCTTTCCAGCCAGGACCTTGACTTCCATCCCGTCCCCACCCACACTCCAGTTCCATGCATGTGCCCTAACTACAGCCGTTTACTGCCCGTTCCTACCAGGACCGATGAGCTCACGCACCCCTCCTGAGCACAGCAGTCACGGTTCAGGTAGTTACAGACCCCAAACAGACTCAGTGGATTGGCGGCCGGCTGCGGGCATTGTTGCTCCCCGCCGTCCGGTGCGGCGCGGAGATGTCCAGGCGTTGTACATGACAGGGCTGCGGTCCCTTTGTCGGTGGATTTCAGGACGAAGTCCTCCAGCAGGGCTCCGCGAGGGGACCAGGGTTGGGTTCTTTATGATGTCCCCAGAGGGGGTCCTGGCTGATGAGACCGCCTGCCCCAGCACTTACAAATCCCGTCCAGAAAGTGGGGGGCGGGGCAGAGCGTGCCGGAGCACAGGTGCAGTGTGGGGGTGGGGCATCCAGGTCTCCGTTCTAGCGGCAGAGATCTTCATTCTTCCCTAAAAAGTCATCATCTCAGCCGCTCCCTGCCCGGGCGTAACAGCGGGGGAAGCTCAGTGCCGATGCTCAAACCACAGAAATGCCCCCACATTCTCTGAATCCAACTCGGGTCATTAAAACAAGGAGGCTTGTGCGTTCCCAGGGTGGCCGGCTGTCTCACTCCTCAGTTCAACTACTGGAAATCCTCCGCCTGGGAGTAACTTCCAGAATTTTCTGAGTGACTCCCATCTAGGCCCACTGGTCTTGACCAGATGTTACGAGTTGCTGACTTAGGGAGTCCCTCTTTTAGAGGGAGGATGGGAAATGACGCCGGAAGGTTCGGCCGCTGCTCTGATGGCCAGAGGCGGAGGAGCGAACAGGCAGAACCAGAGTCAGCGCCCACGGCCGAGGGTTCCGGCTTCCATGCTGAGTCCTTGGGCCCCAGCTCTGCCAGCCCTGCTCCAGGTCCACATCCTGTCTCCCGCCACCCGTGGGAGTATTTGCAGAAAAAAACTCCCCCCACCCTCCCTAAAGGGTAGTTAGTGTTGAGCCCTTTAAACTCTCTCCCAGCAGTATACAAAGTAATACAAGGGATTCTGGTAGCAAGAAAACAAATCCCAAATTCTGTTGCTTTTATTTCCCCAGATGGCCCTAGGGTGCGTATGCTAATTAAGTGCCTAGGGCAGCTTCAGGTCTCCCATAATCCCCAAGGAGCAAACTCACTTTGGGGTAGCAGCAAGGCTGTCTTCTCCCTGGGTCTGCATCTGTCTAGGCATCTCTCGTCATTCTACCCTGTTTGGCGTTGCCCAGAAACTCTAACATTTCCGCCATTGTAACTAATCCTGAGGGATTAAATCACACGGCCTGACCTTCTCACCAACAAACAGCATTTCAGCCGGTGATTTATGAAAAAAGGCTTTCAATCGATGGGCTAAGCCCATCCCTGATGATTTGTGAAACTGTCAGTCTAGGTGGAGACGCTCCCATTATATGCCTCATAATTACAAGAGCAACAACAGAGGGGAAAACATTCCACTAAATGACAATCCGCATTTGTAAATCTTGTGTTTTTGCATTTATGATATGATTCTACATGCACACACGCACACACAAAATAACTGAGATTTTTCAGGAAGGTCTCCCCAATACCACATTTTTCCTTCTTGGTTTAGTCAACTCCCAACCATTTTTTCTTACACACACAAAAAAAAAAAGTTTTCCATTATGATCTGAAAGGTTCATTCTGATGTTGGAGGCTTTAGATCACTTCCTCTAGATGTTCATCAGTTCCGGCTATATGGTGAGCGTGAGGTATTTCATTTTCACTTTACGGGGAAGGCCCTTGATTGCACTTTTAGTAGCACTATTAGTCCTTCCGTTTATCTGAGTTCCTAAGAGCTGCGGGTGACGTGATCGGAATGACACAAGGGACGTGCTCCGGCTTGGCTGTCGGTAAACTCGAGTTAGGGCTCTAATCTGAGCAGACAGGAGCGGTTGGGGTAAGGAGCCAGAGGGCTACCCATGTTACCACCCCTCCCCCCGCCCCCAGCGGCCCCCCTTTCACCTCCGGTCTGCCGCAGGCGTGTCATACTTAGCTGTGACCTCACTGGTGGCCATGCCAGTCTGGCGGTCAGCAGCGAGGCGCCCGTCCTATTTCTGAATCCTCCAGCTGCCTCTGGGGAGAGGCTCGATTTCAGTTATGGGTGGTGAGTCGCCGCCCTCCTTGTCGGCATCCAGGAAGGTCATTACCTTGTCAGAATGCAGGCGAGAGTTCAGAAGCCTCAGCCTTGGAGAGCGTTCCTGGGAATT
>CM052549.1:79455723-79488809 GCA_028533065.1 Trachops cirrhosus
ACCTCCTCCCCGCCCCCCGCCCTCCACTTCCTCCCCGGCCTGTGTTCTCCCTTCTGACTCAGCACCTTTCGACCGGCGACCTGTGGCGACTCCCCGCCGCCTTGGGCTCGGCGCCCTTTCTCATAAGTGTCCCTATGAGAAGCGGAGCCCTTCCTATGCCTGCTCTTTGACCCCGGGGGAAATTAGTCTACGGCCATACCACCCTGAACGTGCCCGATCTTGTCTGACCCCGGGGGAAATTAGAAGTCACATGGGTTTTTCCAGTGTTGCCCCCAAAAACCGTTTGGAAACCATCATGCTGAGCATAAAGGAAGGAAAAATCTTTATCCGTTTGAAATGGAAAAGTCCGACCCCTGCTTTGTTCTGTTAATAATACAATTGGCTTCGTTTGCTAGGGCTGTCATAACAAAGTGCCACAGACCGGGCCGCTTAAACACAAAAACTATTTTCTCACAGTTCTGGAGGCTGGAGGTCCTAGATCAAGGTGTCAGCGGGGTTAGTTTTGTCTGAGGATGGGACTAGAGCCTCAGAGAAGAAAGGGCACCCTTTTGCCATGTTAGGTGCGGTGAACGCAGATTTGTTTGGAGTTCTCTCTCTGAGTGTCCGTTTTCTCTGTGAAGCAGGGGCAGGTCTTCTGAAAAGAGGTGAGTAGTGGGGCCTTCGGGTGGTGTCTACAGGGAACACCGACAGCCAGCTAGTCTCATTCAGCTTGTGTCTGCTCTCCCCTAAGGATGCTCACCTGGGTTCAGAAAACCACCCCCTTCGGGTTGGAATAGACCCTTGCCCTTAGCAGTTTCCTTGACCCTTCCCTTCCCCCCATGTTTTCAGATTTTACTTATTAGATGGAGAGGAAGGGTGGGAGAAAGAGAGAGAGGGAAACACTGATGTTTCTTGGTTTCCTCTTGCACACACCCTGACCAGGGACCGAACCCGCAACCCAGGCACGTGCCCCGACCAGGAATCAAACTGGTCACCTTTTGCTTTGCAGGATGACACCCAGCCAGATAAGCCACAGTGGTCAGGCCCCTAGCCAGAGCTCTGCAGAAGGCACATTGTGACTAAGTGTCTGTCAGGGGGTCTACGGGAGTTTGTTGTAGTCTTCTTGAAACTTTTCTGTACGTTTAACATTTTTTAAGGAAAAATGCAATAAATGAATGATTCCAGAATTTGCCTGAATCCTTTTCCAGCCCAAACAGGTTGGTGAATTGTTGCCCCTGAGGGAAACCCCTGACACTTCTCAAGGACAGGGCGGCGGTCCTTGGAACTGTCTGCTGTCTGTGGCACTCAGGTACAAAACCCAACTCACTTAGCCCTGGACCCCCCACCAGACACAGACACTGGAGATGCCAGGAAAGAGGGGCTACCTGACGGATGAGGGGGATCCCCAGCCGCCCCCTGAGCTGCCCTCATCCTCAACCTTGCCGTCTACTTGCTGTGTCCCGGGAACTCCCCGCTGTTGCCAGCACCATGCCATTTCTAGTTGAACATGTCGGGTGAAGCGTCAATGTAACTTCCAGTTTGGTGTTGCCCAGTCTCCTGGTCCACAGTCTCTCCTCTGTTGTGCAAGGCTGTGGTCCAGTCTGCTGGGTGCTCACTCAGCTCACGGCTAACCTCTGGTCCTGCCTCATCTGACCTTGCCCCTTGGCCCCTGGGGAGGTCTTGCCTCCCGACTGCTGTCTGTGTTGGACCCTGGGGATGAACCTGAGGATTTCTGTCTGCTGGATTCCCACCTCTCCCTTGAACCACACACATATCTCTGGTATCACTTAACTACTGGCTACAGCGTTGGGTATTCACTTGGGTTTGGTGTGCCCTTGGCTGCCCTGAGCTGTGTACATCCTGCCTCTCTCCAGTCTTTTAGACTTGGCATTAACGCATTGACCAGCCCTGGCCAGCTCACTGAAGCTATCATGTGTGCGTGTAACATGTACTAGGCTGTTGGACAAACTTGGCATTCACAGGTCTGGTTCTGAATCACTCTCCTTGACCATGCTCTTGCACATGGTTCTGCTTACATCTTCTGCAGCTGCTTTACTTACTGCTACATCCCCTATTTTTTGTCCTCAGCCCAATGATTAGATGTAATGCTTTCCATTCTTTCCCTAGTAATGATCTCCAGGTCTTACTCCTGTGATTCTAGTTCCCAGCCTGGCTGAACACCCACTCTGGATTTAACTCATTCCTGGAACCGTGGTCGGTGGTGTATTCATGAAGCTCACTCCAGCCCCACAGGGGGTAATGGAACAAAAGCATGTAATGTAAAACTATTGGGTTAAGTAAAAAGGATGTCAGCTATATATGTTTTTAAATTAAAACAAATCCCCAGCCTAAAAAAGATCAAAGGTTCAAAAGTAGAAAGAAAAATAGAGAGAATGAGAGAGAGAGAGAGCAGACAGGCAGGAAGGGAAGAAACAGAGAAGCTATAAAAGTAGTAAAAGAATCCTGGCTGGTGTACCTCAGTGGACTGAGTGCCAGCCTGTGAACCAAAGTGCCACCGGTTCAATTCCCAGTCAGGGCACATGCCTGGGTTGTGGGCCAGGTCCCCAGTAGGGGGCGCATGAGAGGAAACCACACATTGATGTTTCTCTCCCTCTCTCCTCCCCTTCCCTGTCTATAAAAATAAATAAATAAAACCTTTAAAAAACAACGTAGTAAAAGAAAACTTAGCATTTTTAAATAACCTTGGAGTAGAGAAAGCTTTTCTAACTATGTCACAAAATCGAGACATTATAAAATAAAATATTTATAAATCTGTCTTTATTAAAAAAAAAACATTTTAGCCTAAAAAAATAAGCCAAATCAGAACACAAAAAAATTGAGTAGAAACGTTTCCTACCATACCACAGACCAAGGGCTAAGCCCCCTAACACATAAAGGGCTGCTACAAAGTAATTTTCTAAACATCAGCTCTGTAAAGGAATCGGCCAAGTATGGGAATGGATAGTTCACAAAGACAGAATGCCAATAGCTTTAAAACATAAAAAAAGATGTTCAGCCTCACTCATAAAACACAAAACCCAGTTAAAACGACACCGAGCATCATTTGCCCCTGTCAGTGGGGTGGAAACCGGAGCTGGGGGACACCCTGATGCTGAGGCCACCAGCGAACAGGCCCCTCCCACCGCGTTGGTGGGCGTGGAGAACAGTTTAGCGGTATCTCTCAGATTTCCAAATGCACGCACATTTTGTCCCAGCAGTTCCACTTGTAGGAATTTATTTTATGTGTATTCTCCCGTCATTGTGAAATAATTAGGAATGAGGACCTTTATTCTACTAGAGTTTATCACGAAATATTCAGAATGTATTTACTATTGACTTAAACTTTTAAAGAACTTGTTCTGCTTTACTTTATTGTGGTAAAAACCTTAAATGAGATCTCCCCTCTTCACAAATTTTCAAGCGTACAATACATCGCTGCTAACTATAGGAAGAGTCTATTATTAAAATAATAAAGGAAATAAATCCTTAAAGGAGACGCAAGGGAAAGGATCTGAGAGTCAAGCCTCAAAAGTTGGTAATTTTGCAACTCTGGCCCCGCATCTGGGTCTGCAGAGTTTTGAACTGCATTCCTTGGACGAGCCGGAGGTCTGTCTGCATTGAGAAGTGTCCGCCTCCCACACCTGTGTCCCTGGACAAGCCAGCTCGCTCCTGTGGCGGCGCAGCCCTCTCGGCTTTGATGCTCCTGTGGAACCACTGGTTTATGGACAGCTGGTGTAGCCAGGGACATACAGCCCCGTGGGAGCGAAATAAAATCAATGAAAAAGACCAAACACTCTCTCCAAACAGATGCCTTTTTCATTTCTAGTACACGCGATTCAGAATTTTAAAATAAAAACCCCCTATACAAAATAGTACAGCAACTATGCTGCCTGTGAGGGTTTTAGAAAAATATCCAAACTGCCTGTGGCCAGAATGAAAAGCAATTTTCAAGGCTTTTTGTAAAAGCTAGTCATCCCACTCTTTATAGTGATTAAAAAAAAAAAAAAAAAAAGACTACATGTGTTTAACAACCTGCATTCTCCCCGAATAGCTTTTTTTTAGTATGCAATTAATGTCAAAGCCTTTTTTATAGCATGAATTCAGAGGATCGGGGTGGAAGGGTAAATCGATACCCATCCGACTAAAGAGAACTGAAAGAAACTGAGGGGCCTATGTATTCGAAGCCTTTCAAGAAGGACCGTTTGTCTTTTTTGCTCAAGTGCCAGAGAATGAAGGCGACTGGAAGCTGGCAGACAACCACTGGGAAACTGGGAAACGGCCCGTCTGAAGTCAGTCCGTTGGGGCGGTTGTCTGGGCCAGGCCGGCCAGCGCCATTGCCATCAGCAGCCGTCTGCCGCAGACACACAGCGCCCCCCCCCCCCCCCCGCGCCCTCGGCCTCCCACGCACTGCCGACCCTGGGCGTTTTCCGCCTGGTCGGGGCCAAGCGAGGTTCCCGATTTGCTGCGAGAGTTCCTATCATTTCTCACCTGGACACTGCATATATATATAGTGTCTTCTAAAAGAGCTGCTTTTAAAAGTTATAAGCCAGCGTGACGAGGCTTTCCCGCGCAGTGAGCTGATGTCATTTTGCAAAAATGCGTTTTCTGGAGGCATGCTTTTTAAGAAGCGTCTGTGCTAAGTCCCATGTTAATCAAATACCACGTCAATCAAAGCTAATGATTAGCTGTACCAGTTCAAAAATGCTCACTTTCCAACCCCCCAAAGCCAGAGTTGCTGTAATTTCTGAAAATACTTTTATAAACATTTATTACAAAGTCACAGAATGATACCTGGAAAGAGCATACATAGTTAACAGAATGTAGATCAGCAGGACCAGCTCAGCAGGCTGCATCTAAATTTTTTCCAAACTGTAAAGTTTTCCCCTCTTTGTGCAGGAAGTTGGGAAAGAAACTAAAAATACAGCCGAGTTCTACTTTAATTACTGACAGACAACCAGGGCTTTATTATTTTTTTCTTCCTTTTGGAATATTCCATCCCATGTTGGCAAAACACATATTTCACAACAAAAGCAAAAACAGAGGAAAGGTATCATGAAAACAATGCTTGCACTGAGTTTAAGCGCTCCCTCCCAAATCGCTCTGTACCTGCGTATTGCCTCCCGTAATGCGAGCCTTATTTCAGGTAAACCACACTCAGCCCCATCTCTCTCCTTGCAGAAGGGCAGGGTTCCTTCCAGTTGTTGGCATCAGGCGGGAGAAACGAGGCCAGCAGCAGGTTGAGCTGAGGTCAGGCCCTGGGAGACGCCAATGCCTGGTGCAGAGTAGAAAAGCAGAGTTGGGGAGGCGTGGAGGTCGGAGCTGGAGTCAAGTGCCAGAGACACCAAGGTCAAACGGGGACAAGCCAAAACCCAAGTCCTGGGGGCAAATCTAAGAACAAATCAGACAGGGATAGATGAATGGGCAAGTCAAAGGAGACGGAGGAACGTGGGAGGTGGGGATGGCTAGATCGGCACAGACATTCTGTGCAGTGTCTGGCTCTCTTCCTCTACAAGCAGGCTCCTACCGGTCTTAAAGGAGACATAGTCTAATAAAATCAGAGAAGGAACCAAAGCAGTGAATGTGAGACGGAGACTTGGTGAAGCACAAGCACGCACCACCATCAGCACAGCCGCCAAAAAGATCGACAAGAAATGCACAGGCAAAAGACTGGCGTCACTGTTATTAGAAGAGTAAATTATATATAACTAAGCTGGAGCCCCCTTGAAATACAGAGGCTTGTATATTACTCATCCCATAATTCATCCATTTAAAATATGTGTCGCCCTGGCTGGTGTGGCTTGGCTGGCGTGTCGTCCCATAGACCAAAAAGCCATGGGTTCGATCCCTGGTTGGGATGCATACAGGATGGCAATCAATTGATGTTTCTGTCTCACATCAATGTTTCTTTCTCTCCCCCCGCCTCTCTTTCTCACCCTCCCTCCACCTTTCCTCCCTCTTTCCCCCTTTCTCTCTCAAAGCAATGAAAAAATGTCCTTGGGGGAAGATTTTAAAAAGTAAATAAAATATTTGTTAAGTACCTACAGCCAGGCACCGTGCTAAAAACTTGTGGGAGGAGGCAGTGGGGACGGGGGTAGGTAAACAAAATTTAGCTGTGCTCCCAAGGCATTCACAGGAGAAGAGAGAAGACACAGAAGGAAGCAGTTTCAGCACAGTGCCATGAGAAGATCACAAGGGGAAGTTTCGGAGTTTTAAAACAAGGTGGAAGGGTGGTGCAAGGTTTCCGAAGGAGAGGGGGTCTGGGCTGCGGACCGAAGGAGCAGTGAAAACCTGCAGAGAACTGCCCTCCTTGGTCGAGTGCCGTGTTCAGTCACTCACGGAGCCACTGAGAGTTTGGAGGAAATCACAGAAGGCAAACAGAGGCCCAGGACAGATGAGCTGGCCGCGAGGGGTGACAATGGCAGCATGGTTTGACTTCGAGGGCTGTCCCAAGTATCATTCTCAAAACGCTGAAGAAAGAAAGAGAAGGAAGAAAGGGAAGGAAGGAAGGAAGGAAGGAAGGAAGGAAGGAAGGAAGGAAGGAAGGAAGGAAGGAAGGAAGGAAGGAAGGAAGGAAGGAAGGAGGGAAGGAAGGGAGGGAGGAAGGAAAGGGAAGGAAAAAGAAAAGGGAGGAAGGAACAGAGGGAGGGAGGAAGGAAGGAAGTAAAAATTGAAAAGAAAAAAAAGAAATACATACAGCATACCTTCAAGTTTTAACTTCGCTCATTCATGAGGATGGCATGATGTTTCCCAGGCAAGTGCTGAAAATGGATGTCCTTTTTCTTTAAAAACAGGAGACTAGAATAAAATTAAGTTAGGAATAAAACTCATTAATATCCTGCAGGGCAATACCAGTGAGCGAAAGCCATTTGCATTGCTCTAGGACAACAGCAATTTTTACCTTATCACTCTCTCATATACTCACTTCTAACTTTTGTTTAAAATGTCTGGCCCCTGACTGGGCACAAGTGGCTCAGCTGGTTGGGTGCCATGCCACAAAGTAAAAGGCCACCGGTTCGATTCCCGGTCAGGGTTCATGTCTGGGTTGCAGGCCAGGTCCTTGACTGGGGACATGCGAGAGGCAACTGATCGATGTTTCTCTGCTTCTCTTCCTCCCTTCCCCTCTGTCTAAAAATAAATCAACAAAATCTTTTTTTGAAAAGTCAAGATTCATCTTAACAGGCAAATTATCAACCATTGAGTATGCCTGAAACTCACCTGGGCTTACTTATTAAAAATACAGATTTCCAAGGCTCATCCCGACAAAAAGACTCATGCACAATCATTCATAATAACCAAAAACATGGAAACGACCTAAATGTGCATCAACAGGTGACGGATAAACAAACCATAATATATTTATAGACTGGCTACTACAATAACAAAGAACAGAATACCGACCCGCCCAGCAACCTGACGAGTCTCCCAAACATCGCCCCTCCAGTCGGTCTTGTCGCTACGACACACCTTGTCTGACCGGTCAGGAACCTGTCCTACAGATGCCTGGGCCCCACTCACCCAGGCTCACTTGACCTCCGCCATGGCCAGACGCCCAAACTGCCAGCCTGAATGTGGCACTGTCCTTCGAGGGGACCCCTTAGTAGCAGGTTGGCTACATTGGACGCCTTCCATGCTGGGAAAGACAGAAATTCACCTTCCCTGGGATGACTCGTATTCCAGGCAGGGATGTGCCTTTTCCCCTTCAGTGCCTCAGCGCTTCAGCGCCTGAGTAATTTACTCAGGGTGCACTACTATTCAGGGGTTTAGATGGTCCCACCCACTGAAACAAAACCTCTCGTAGCAAAACAGAACCAAGGGACCCGCCTTACAGCAAAGGAGGTGTAGCAGTGGGCCCCTGACCGTGAGGTCCTCAGTCACTATCTCATGCCACAGCACCAAGAAGCCACTGGCTTAGCAGAGCAGTGGGGTGGCCTCTTAAAGTTGTGGATGGGGCACCAGCTCAGAGATGACACCCTACAAGCATGGGGGTCATCCTCCACGATGTGTCACATACCCTAAATCAACAACCATGCTGTTCTCAATGAGGTAGAATGCCAGTTCTGCGAACCAAGGGGCAGAAGTCGGCGTGGTCCCACTCACCATTACTCCAGTCACTCGGGGCATTGGTGCTTCCTGCCCTACACCTTTAAGCACGGCGATGCTAGCGGTCCTGCTTATTCCCAGAGGGCATAACGCTTCTACCTAGGGACACGGGGAGAATCCCAGTGAACACTAAGCTGTCACTGTAGAATCCGTGCATCAGGAGACCAGCAGACAAGGAAGGGAGTTGCCATACTGGTGAGGGAAGTTGTCTCTGGTCAGCAGCAGCAGGCAGGTGGGTCAGCCAGTGTGCTGCTACACACACATGCACCATATGTTTGACACGCAGGTGATCCACTGGGACATCTCTTAGTGCTCCCCGCTGAGTTTTAAAGGTAAGGGGACAGGTATGGTAGACACAGCCTGAGGAGAGCAAGGTAACCAGAGGCTTACACCCTTTGGGGATGAGGATCCAAACCACTTACCCAGACAAGCCACTAGATTCCCAGGGAGAGAGAAATTGAGAATGGGGAGCAGAGGAGGGGGCTGGTGAGGATCAGTGCCAGCCTTGAGATCAACTGCAATGTCAGGGGCTGTAGTTCGTCCTACTAAGTCTCCCCGTGTGAGTTCCCCAGGAAACCAGACCAGGATCCTGCAGGAGCTGCTCCCAGAGAGCACAGACTGGCTGGACGCAGTGAACAAAGCTGAGCGGCTCGAGGCGCAGACGGTCGTGGGTGCTCTGCAGCTCACCCAGCTTCCCTGTTCAGAGCCCCCGCCACCTGTCCTCCCGCTGCTGGAAAGGCCAGCTGCTGAAGGCTTGCAGCTGTGCGCCTCGTTGGGAGCTGCTGCCAGCTCCGGGGCACTGCCCACACAGCAGGCCACCTATTCCCAGGGGCAGCCCTGCCAAAGGCATCATTGACTTGATTTCTCTCTCTCTCTCTCTCTCTGAACTAAAGGATTTCCCGTTCAGCTAGATTTCTGGGTAACCATTCTCAGGGTTTAGCAAGGAAGTGGGCTGAATATGGTGGCAGACGCGGTCATCTCTGCACCCAAGCTAGAGTAGAAAGGCCACATGGGCGGAGGTTTCCAGCCTTTCGAATACTCTCTCAGCCCGTCTCTGCAGCGGCACACCTGTGCCCCACCCCGCCAGCCTTGCGGCCTTGCTCACTTGAGTTCTCACCGGAGGCTCTGCCCTCCTCTCCTTCCTCCCCTCATGCCCAGATCCTGGCTCCGGGGGAAGGAGGCGGGTGTCTGCTCCTGACCTCGTTCATTTGATCTTCCTCCTTATCTCAAACCTTATCATTTCCTCCTTGGCAGAGTTAGAAGGTCTGTTTTCTGGCTCTGCCTTCTGAAGCCTTTCTTCTTCGGGGTGAGGTGTCAGGTGGCTCCTCCATCTCCCTGGAGTGTGGAAGGGTGGAGATTCTCTCTCTCTCTCTCTGTCTCTCTGTCTCTCTCTCTCTCTCAGAGGGTGTTAGGTGACAATGACCGAGGTAGAGCACAGCTCTCTGCGGTGGCTGGGCCTCTGTTCAAAGCGTGTGTGTCGAACAGTTCCCACAGGTGCACACTCCAGGGCCTCAGAGATCTGGTGCTCAGAGCCCAAGGGCTGTGATGCGGAGGGCCACCAGCATTACAACTGTCTAAATGCCCTGGCTGGGTGGCTCAGTTGGTGGTAGCATCATCCCACACACCAAAAGGTTGCAGATTTGGTGCCAGTCAGGGCATGCACCTAGGTTGAGGGTTCAATCCCTGGTTGGGGCATGTACGGGAGGCAACCAAGTGATGCCTCTCTCTCTCCCTCTCTCTCCCTCTCTCCCTCTCTCCCTCTCTCTCCCTCTCTCTCTCTCTCTCTCTCTCTCTCTCTCTCTCTCGCGCGCGCGCGCTCGCTCTCTCTCTCTCTTCCTCCCTCCACCCTCTCTAAAATTAAAAAACATCCTCAGATAAGGATTTTTTAAAAAAATTATCTAAATGTCCTTTTCTTTTCCTCTGACTCCTGAAATTCAGTCTACTGCCATTAACATGGGAAACTAAAGAGCACCAACCTCACAGAGAGAATCTTCTAAAAGCTGGAGCCCATGGCAACTTCCGGGAATGTTACATTCCCTTACCTTTGCGTTAAGTAACTTAATTAGCTGGAATTCAGTGAGCTCAATTGGTATGTTAGCAACAGAAAAATAATCACCAATATGACTGCTCAGAGCTTGAATTGAAAGCCTGCCTCTGCTCCTTTTGAACTGTAATTAACTTGAGTTTGTTGTGAAACAGAAATACGTTTTGAGTACCTCAAAGTGCATGAAGGATCTGAAGACCGTGCCTAGCTATGCCAGGGGGCGCTATGGCCCAAGATTTACGTTTTACTCTGAAATCTGGTTTGGGGCAAAGCAATTTTGAATGGGATCAGCCCAAACTTTTTTCTATTGACAACAAACGTAAAATGTTGTCTTTTAAAGGCTATCCCTTCTCTGTGCACAGAAAGCATTTTTCCTCTTTGCCTTCTATTCACAACTGTCCCATTTTCCCTCTCGTTCTGCACTCTCTCTTCTGATGTTTAGCTCTTATTTCAGTAGTTTCTCCCTTCATTTAATCTCTGTCAGCCCAATATTGCCATCAGAAACCTCCTTTTTGAGATAACGCATGTGCTAATTATATGTTCATTATTGCAGGGTAGGGGATGCCCAAGACGGCACACGCTGAACTCAATCAAAATGTCCAGGGGCCACATTTTCTGGACCCAAAATTGCTGTGTGTGTCCTGGTTGGCATGGGGGCGCCTATAAGAGCAGTCAGACACAGTGTTTGCACCTGAGATTGTAGAATAAAGTTCAGGTCACATGGTCTGCTGGGAATGAAGAGGATCTCAAAGTCCCAGCCTCGTGCGCACCCAAGAGGAACTCCCCACATGGGCTGGCGTGGTCTCTTCATTTCTTGGACCTAGGTGTCCTAACCTCAGTGTCCTGGCTCTGGATTGTATAATAAAAATTAGTACAGCGAGCATCTGCAGAGCGCCGAACTCATCATAGGAGTAGGGAACAAGAAAATGGGGGCGCCCCGCAGCAGAGAAAAACTAAACCAGGTGAGGTGCCTACCCCAAAACGAAGAGTGAGCAAAGAAGCCACCCATGTTCGGAACTGACCTGGTCCCAGAAAGCATGTCGGTACTTTTCTGGCCAACAAGCAGGAGAGACGTTTATTTGGTTTTCTTTAGTTGCTTCTCTATCCCTACCCTAACATCCTCGTCTTCTGACCTTTCTCCTGGCTCTCTGCCTGATCTGTGTCTTTGAAAAGAAGGCCTAGATTCTCAAAATGATAGGCCAGGAAAAGAGACCACGCTCCTCTCTCCCGAGCCCTGGAACAAGCAATGGCAGTCCCCGGGGCCCAGGGAGGCGCAGTGACTTCCCTGCTGAGAAGGGGCAGGGGCACGTCTCGAATGCAGCCCCAGGACACGGGCTTTCTCATCAACATTATGCTCCGGGAGAATTTTTAGGGCATTGAGAAAATGGTAATAAAATGTTATGTCCTTTCAGGAGAGACAAGAAGAGAATAAATGACTTATAGAAAAAATAAGGAGATAGAGGAAGATAATCGGGACAAGAGGAGGAGGAAAATGGAGAAAAGGAGAGAAAATAAGACACACCGAGGAGCAGGCAGGTATTCTGAGCTATACCGATACCACCCTCCAGGGCTAAGCTGAACCATTTAACGTAATGCTATGGGTTCCACTCCTGGGCATCTACCCAAGAGACAAGAAAACCCATCCACAGAAAGCCTCTTAAGAGAATGTCCGTAGCAGCTTCATACAGAATGTTCGAAAGCTGGAAACAGGCCAGGTGCCCATGAACAGGAAGATGAATAAACAAACTATGATACATCCGTTCTGTGGAATGCTGGTCCGACGCACCACTGATCCACCATCCCCCCCACCCCCCACCCCGGTGAACGTGGGTGAACCTCACAGACATGCTGCTCGGCAAAGGCAACCCGACACCAAAGGGTACGCACTCTCTGATTCCACTTAAAAGAAGAGCCAGGACAGATGGAACTGACCTTGGGGAGGTGGGCAGAATCAGGACAGTAACGGCCGGGCGGGGTGGCGGAGGACAGTGCTGGTGGTTGACTGGGAGGAGGCATAATCGGACCTGTCTGGTGTGATGGAGATAATACTCAGTGTCTTGATAGCGTTTGTGTTACACAGGTGTGTGCATTTGTCAGAACTCATGGGAAAATAGTCTTAACGATCAGTGCATTTCGTTGGGTGCAAATTTTATCTTTAGAGAAAAAAACCAAAATACTGAACTCTAGTTAATGATAATGTGTGCTTAAGTGTTTAGAGGTAAGGAAGTCAGCAATTTACTTTAAATGCATGAGAAAAAAGGAGATGGATTGATGGATGGGGAGGCAAAAGGCATGAGAGGAAAACAAGCAGTAAAATGTTCATCGTACAGTCTAGGCAGAGAGTATTTGAGTGTTCACAGTGAAATTCTTGCAACTTCTCTGCACATTTGAAAATTTTCATTAAAAAATGGTGAGGTCGCTATGGCTGGGTTGCTCTATTGGTTGGAGTGTTGTCCTGTACACCAAAAGGCTGCAGGTTCTATCCCCAGTGAGGGCACATACCTGGGTTAAAGGTTCGAGCCCCGGGTGGGGCTCGTACAAGAAGGCAACTGATCAATGTTTCTCTCTCACATCAATGTTTCTCTTTCTCTCTCCCTCCCTGTCTCCCTTCCTCTCTCTCTAAAAATCAATAAACATATCCTCAGATAAGGATTTCTTTTTAATGGTGAGGAAAATCACTAAAGAATATAGTACCTTTTTTTGGAAAAGAAAAGTTAAAATGCTGTGCATGAGGATTTTTCACTGGACTTTCCCCTTAGCATCGGTGTGCAGAGAGAACCACGTTGCTTGATGACTGCCTGTGCAGGAGGTTCCCGAGTCCGCCCAACTTTCCGAATCCCTCCTCCCGTCTGTTTACCACTCCCTCCTTCATGTACGGTGTTCTGCCTGTCTCATCTTTTCTCCCACTTGCTGTCAGATTTGTGGTTGATACGACCTTAGTATCTGATCTCTTGCCTCAATCCTGGTCACTGGCTTGTTCCAGCAATCGACCCGCCTCATGTATCTCCCCGCTCCCACCAGTCCGCGTCCCGGGAGCCGGGGTAAGAACGCGACTCAGTGTGCGGGGGAGTTCTCATGGGCAGGGATCTCTCGGGGTTCGGAGCCCCGGCAAGTGGGGCTTTCAGTGCCGGCAACCGAGCTGAGATGGTCGCCCTGGCATTGGCAGTTGATATTCATTCACAAGAGTTCAAGTGCATTTTTAAACCATGATAGTGAATTAATTCAATGGGTTTCACTTAGTACATAATTGTTTCTATTTGTAAATGTCTGATAATGTTTCAGTCAAGTTCCATAGATAAAATGCTCTAAAACACAGTGTCTCTTACCAAAAATTGGCTGAAAACCCACTATATTGTATAGTTCCTGGGAACCATACATGTGTGAATGAAGCAAAAACGTGGTCTGACCTCTAGCCTGTGACCTTCGCTCATGGGAGGCACCAGGCCCTCTGCTGGGGTGCCTCAGGGTGTGAGCTAGGACTCCCCCTCCGACCCTTACATCTCCCTCTGCATGCCTCTGCTCAGAGAGAAATCATACCCTTTTCTTTTTCACTGTGAATGAATGTATCGGTATTGATTTCCACAAACCAAATGTAAAAAAAAAAATTCTCTTTTCCTTACAAACTCATACAGTGACTTGTGTGTACTGTAAATATTCAATAAATAGTCACCTGGATGACAAAATTCAGTGTAAGTAGATAATGGATCTCGCCATTAAATTCCCATCTGGAACATAACCGTACCACCGAATGAAAAAGAATCCCTGATTCCACAACAATGGAAGGCCATTTTTTCTATGGATTAGGGAAACAAATAATTCTTATTTTTAAGTATCTGGTCTCCTGACTCGAAATGCCAGAAGCATAAATACTTTCAGATGCTGTGTCGAGGCTACTGTGCTCCCCGAGCCTGGATGGCAGGAATGGTTTCTTTCTAGTAGAAGTCAGCAAAATCCTTCCGTGGAGAGAATGGAAGGCAAGTCCCCAGCTTCCTGAATGTCAGATGTGCCCGCAGCATCCCCACCCCCACCACCCGCTGTGACAGGTTCTACAATAGAATTGTGATGTAAATGACAATCACTAGCATTTTGCTTGCTGCTCTCCTAAGGAACTTGCCACCTTGGATTTCTCATCCATCACACCCTAAACTTGCTCCTCGGTTTGCACACGCAGTGCCCTATACCCAGAAAGCCAGCCTGCCCTCCGCCCGCCTTGCACACCTCTAGTCATAAATGCCACGGCCTTGGTGAGGTGTCCCCCTGGCTCCCTCGGGCAGAATTAGGTGCGTTCTCCTGCTCCTGGGCCCCCGGCCCCCTTTTTCCCCACCCATACACTCCTGCTGGACCTGTTTTCCTGAAGCGTTAAGTCCAGTTATGTAATTCTGCTCTTCAAGCGGTTTCCGTAGGCATACACAGCTTCCAAAATGAGGGGAAATCCTGTATTATTTCGCTAGGGCTGCCATAACCTGGACATCCGAGATCAGAGTGCTGACGGGTGGGTTCTTCTCAGGCCTCTCTTCTTGGCTGGTAGATGGTGGTCTTCTCTCTTTGTCTTCAGGTGGTCCTCTGTGCACGTCTGTGTCCTAATCTCCTCTTCTTAGAAGGACACCAGTCCTACTGGATCCGGAGCCACACTCAATGACCTCGTTTTAACCTTATTACCTCTTGAAAGGCCCTATCTCCAAATATATTCTGAGCTATTAGGAGTTAGGTCTTCAACGTATGGATTTGGAGTGGGGGTGGGGGGAGAAACACAATTCAGCAGATAACAATTCCTCATTCAAAAACGAAACAAAACAATTCCTCATTCAGATTTCTTTACATGGCTGCAAATCAACATTTTCAATGCTATCAACCTTGTCTCCTACCCCAACTCATAAACTAAGCTCCAGGAAAACCACTCTCAGATAGTTTTGGAGAGTCTCACATTTTCTGTGTCAGGACCACTGCTCATTCTTATGGCCATTTCTAATTTCTGTCCATCAGAACTGTTCCCATCCTTCCAAGTCCTTCACAAATGCCATCTCCCCTCAACTTTCCTGTTTCCTCAAGGGAAGTGCTCTCCTGCTCCTCCTGAGTGGGCATCGGCTGCTTTGTCCCTCTTTGTCCATCCTTTGTCCATCCCTGCATCCTTTAGCTCCCCATTGTCTGAGGACAGTGACTTCTCTCCCCTTCCATTAGGTCTGGCAGAGCTTCCAGGTACAGAACTCCTGGCCGCAGGTGTGGTCTTGTGACCCAAGCTCAGCCAATCAGATCCGTCTCTGGGAGATTTTTCTCCTGAGTGGAGACAGAGGCAGTTGGAGCTGCATCATTGGATCCCAGCGTGCTTGACGGTTCTTGAGTTCTTCCTTTGGCAACCACCATCACTGTCCTGGTCCCTGTCATGCTCAAAACATAGGTTAAGCTCTTTTTATTTATTTATTTATTTTTTTTGCTATTCCGTGAGCTACCCAGGATCCTTCTAGTAAGCCCATTACTTTTCCTTCTGAAGGTAGCCAGTGTCCACCAACCAAATATCTCTATCGCTGTACTTTGAACCCCCAGAGCACGGTGCTTGTACATCTCCTAACACACTCGATTCTTCCTTTCATGAAATAGTGCCCTCGGGTGCCCTGCATTTCTTTGTTCCCTTGCTGCTTTCGGCATTCAGGCAGCTAGTCCATTCTGTTTTCATGGCCTTAATGGGATGTGATAAAGCAGAAAGAGGAAAAAGAAGTTTTCTACTGTAACAAAAATGACTCACAGCATAGACAAAAGATTTGGAAGTAAACATGATTTGTGGTGATGCAATCCCCCACCCACCCCTACCTGCCCAATCTTCCCAGTTCAGAGACTTCTCAGGGCCCGAAGTAAGAAGGGAAGAGGGCGAGTGTGGGGACCCAGAACCTGCGGAGGTAGTGAGACCCCATAAAGGTCAATGGACGGCGTGTGCGTCTCTTCGTCTGGGCTGCTACAACAGAACACCGCAGACTGGGTGGCTTATAAACAGCAGAAATGTATCGCTCCCAGTTCTGGAGGCTGGAGAGTCCAAGACCAAAGTGCCAGCACCTTTGGTGTCTGGCGAGGGCCCGACTTCCTGGTTCACAGATGGGTCTTTACACTGTGGATGTCGTCACATGGCGAGGGAGCTCCAGGGATCCCCTCTGTTAGGGCGCTAATCCTACTCATGAGGGCTCCCCCATGACCTAATCACCTCCCAGAGGCCCTGTCTCCTAATGTCTCATCACCTTGGAGGGTGGGATTTCAACTTACGAATTTGGGGAGAAGCAGGTATTAGCCCATAGCAACATGTTCAAGCATGGCTGGTGAGGGGCACACTGACGCCAGCAACCCAGAAAGGTCTAGAAGCAGCAAGATGATCAGAAAGTCGTAAAGGGACCACGCAGAGCAAATGGGTATGTCCCTTGGCTGCCTCCATGAGCTGGTAATGCAGAACCACGGGCCTTGGGTGTGTGGGCAACCAGTGCTGACAGATGGTACTGAGGACCGTAAGGGGCACTCCCCGATGCCTTAGGATTCTGTAACCCCTGAGAATCTGTCACAACCCAGAACATGGTGGGGATCCCCTCTGAGCTTATCAAGCCAGGTGAAAAGCGGACTGAAAACAGAAATGGAGTTGTTAAAGAGAAATATAGGAAGAAATTGTCCTTTCTTTCCAGAGGTGAATACTAAGATGGATAGCCCCGACTCACTTATTCCTGCACTCGTCTTATCCTTGCCGCTAGGCTGTAGCAGAGCAAGGGAGTAGCTTTCTCACCTTTGTGGCCCCTGAAACTGCCGTCTTGGTGACTTACGCAGAGACGACACTCAGGAAACACGCTTTTAGGTTGAACTGAATTGAATCGGGCACAGACTGGGCCATGCACGGCAGGGTTGGGTGTCCAACAACAGTGAGACAGTTATTCTTGATTTACGGGAAGGGTCCTGAACATTTTTCACATTTGCATGAGAAAGTGAAAGAGTTGCGTCAGTGGCCCGGCACCGCTGATGGGCTTTGCCTCCCCGGCCTAGCGAGGGCTGTTTGACCCCAGTGAGCAGAAGGAGCTGGCAGTGTCTCTCCCTCGTGGTCAGACAGTGCTTTCAGTTTTGCAAGACTGAACCACGGAGTTGTAGAAGTGGAAGAGATATTAACCAAACAGGCCAACGCTCCCCTTTGTAAGTGGGGAAAAAACTGAAGCCCAGAGTATGTGGCAATTTATCCGAAGTAACAGAGTCAATGAGAAAGAGCGAGCGTCTGTCCCCGCTGTCCCCATTTTCCCACCCAGCTGGCAATCCCACGACCTGCCCCTCCGACCGGGCTGGTGGAGGTGCTCAGATCTCTCGCTCCGTGGTCTCCATTTTCCACACTCCCAGCAATCCGGAAAAACGTCAGCGTGGATCAGGCCAAGGCTTCTGAGCTCTTTCTCCACCGGGGCTGCCAAGCTCTGCTTGAGAACCTTAGAAGGCTCCACAGACTGGTGCCACCGCAAGTTCACGGGCCCTCGAGGCTGCCACCCCCACTCTCTCAGTCCCCACCTATTTGTGTCCTCCTCTTGGGCAATTTTTGTGCTTCCCTCCATCTTTTGACCTCACCACATCTCCCCCGTACACCCAGCCCTACTGAAATGAATTCCTCAAAGCCCTTGACCCCCACCACTAAACCTCCACGTGCACCTACATCCCAGGTCATTCCTAGTAGCTGTGCGCTGAATTATACCTCTTCTCAAAGAGCTCATTCTTTGCTTTGTCCCTTCTCCGTTCCCTCTTTTACTTCTTCTTCTGAACCACTTGCCATCAGCACAAGAGCAGGTGCACACACGCAGTTCCTATTTCAAATCAAACAAACTTTCTCCGACCCCTTGCCCCATGTCCTCTTTCCGAAGCCCCCTCACTCCCTCTCCCTTCTTGGGTTCTCTACGCTCACTGTCTTCAACTCCCACCACAGTCTGGCCGTTGTCTATGGTCAAGGACAATTGTCCTCACCAGGGGCCTCACTGCTGTCAAGTGCAGTGGAGTGGAGTGTGCCAGTCCTGCCCCTGCTGGATGGCATTGACCCTGTTCAGCAGTGTCCCCCTTCTGGAAACGTCCTCTTCATTTCTGTGATGACGCACTGCTCTGGTTTTTCTCTGACTTCTCCCGCCACGTCCTGACGGTCTCTTTGTCAAGCTACTGTTCCCGTGTCCATTCCTAGCTCCCGTTGGGGTTGCTAGGCTATCTTCTCTGGTTGCCCTAAATACTGTCCCTAGGCTAATTTATCTACTTCCTTGACTCCAATTACAATCCAAGTTGAGGACTCCCAAGTCTGTATTTGCCAGTGCAGACCTGGACCTGAGCCCTGGATCTGTAATGCCGTTGGCTATCTGTGCACGACATCTAAACCCAGCATGTTTAAAATTAGACTCCTTATCTCTGCCCCCTCCGAAAGCCCTCCTTCTCCTCCCAGTGAAAGGCAACACCATCATCCTAAATCCTCCTCCCTCACACCTCCCAAAGTCACTGAATGTTCTCAAGCCCACTCTCCCAACATTCTTCAATCAGCCTACCTCCTGAGAGAAAACCATGGGGAAGTGTTTAAACTTGCTGCCAGATGAAGTGGGTTCAAATCCCAGATCTACCATTTGGTTATACACATGCCTTAGCCTGGCTATAGTTTCTTCATTTATAACCTGTGGGTGGTAATAAAGGGCCTTCTTCCTGCGGATGCTGTGAGGATTGAATGTGATGCTGCATGCGAGCCCTTGGAAGGGCATTTGGCACAAGATAGGCATTGGCCCTCGTCATAGTCCTCGCTGTCACTGTCCAGAGCCAGCCACGTCCATGCTGTCTTCCTGCGTAGGAGCTAGTCCTCCCCCCAACTACCATCAGAGGGATCTTAGGAAACAAAATTTGACCATGGCTCTTAGAGTAAATTTCAAATTTCTGAACATGGTTGAACTGGTCCTCTGTGATCTGGCCAGGAGCATCCTTCCGTATCTCCACCTCACACCCTTTCCAACATAGTTGTTCCAGCTCCTCCTTATCCTTCAGGGCTCAGCTAAACATCCTTGAGAAAGACAGGCTTTCTGTCCTTCCAAGTCTAAGAACTTCCCATCCTCTCTTGTCCGTAAAACTCGCCATTGAATATTTGTATGTCTCTTGCTGCAGCTATGAGCTCCACTATCTTTTATATTTTTTGCATTATTATTATTATTATTATTAAATTCTCACCCAAGGATTTTTAGAGAGAGGAAGCAGGAAGAGCGAAAGAGAAAGAAACATCGATGTGAGAGATACATCGATCGGTTGCCTCCCGTACATGTGCCAACCAGGGACCAAACGCACACATTTTTGGTGTACAAGATGGCATTTCAGCCACCTGAGCCGCCTGGCCAAGGTCATTGCTTTATTACCTCCACTCTAGATTATGAAGTCTTTGGCAGCAGGGGCCTCCTTTGGTTCACTGCTGGATCCCAAGAAGCTAGAAGAGTGTCTAGCATGTAGAATGGGTTCCATACACGTCTGCTGAATACATCGGATGATGTCTAGGCTATCGTTTTCTCGGCACAGTTGTCAGTTTCTTAGGCAGCAGAAAACATTGCAATCCATTTTGGAAACAGAATGCCCAGAAAATCTTCTTAAAATAATATATATAATCAGTTTTTGTTCAGAGATGTCTCACCTTGAGAAACCTTGTAAAACCTTCTCAGATGGCTTCTACACCCTCTATCACATCGACTGTAATACATCGTCATGGACTTGGCTCCAGAGACCCTGAACCTTGAATAAACCTTAGCTCTTCTTTTTATGGAAAGATTTTTTACATTAAAAAAAGCTATGGGCTACTTTAATATGAAATAATGACCTTAATCACAGTTGACAACCCCTTCTACTTAAAATTATTCATGAGATTCAAGTGAGTAGTTAATAAATTAATGACAGATTTAACTTTAAATGGTCTTGCCCTCCTACTGTTTTTGCTATAATGACTTGTAATATGCAGTAGCCTTTGTTGGTTTTAGGAAGTAGAAGAGAGTTTCTTTCATTTTAGAGGGTTCTTTTTAATTGTCTTTCCTTAGGCTAAAACCGATGAGATTCCAAAGGGGCATGTGTCACTAGTTATTATGAATAAGCATTTATTCTTTTCATATTAATGTCTGGGCATTTGACCACCCAACCCTGTTCTCTTTTCCCTTTCCTTCCTTTTTTTGAGGGAAAAGAAAAGAGGAAAATAGGGGAAAATATATAATATATACATCAGAGGAAGGAGAGGGATCTCACAACATATGGAGAAAGGAGGGTCTGCGTATAGGCTTACATATTCTATTAATATATGTGCATGATATGTGTGTGTTTGTGTGTATGTGTGTGTATGCATAAATACTTAGGATGTCTTAATGTGTTGATTAATTAACTTCCAAGGTCATCTTCATAAATGGGTAAAATTTCCATAGATGCATATGAATATATGAACGTGTATTCATGTATACAAGCACATATACATGATACACCTGTATGTTACCTAATATAGACATATATAAATAACATGTTGATATGCATGCCCTGTATGTGTGAATGCATAGATAGAGGGTGGGGCAAAAGTGGCTTCATAGTTGTTTGTATGGAAAAGTAATATAATAATTCATAAAATACAAGAATAAACTGTCTCATGTACTCACAACTACAAACCTACTTTTGCACCATCTATTTATACACAGATATGAATATAAATATAGGTGCATATATAAACACATGTGCATACACATAATGTATATATATTGTGTGTATATATCTATACACATAGGTATATACATACATAAATTACATGCATATACATGCATCTGTATATGTGTAATATACCTGTGTGTGTTCTGTATTACACACATGTGATATACCTGTGTATATTATGTGCACATATATTACATGCATGTATTATGTATACATAATATGAATATGCAAGTTCTGTCCAGAAAAAGTCCAGCCATTGTTAATATAACAAGAATGGGTTGTGCAACATCAGTGTAACCTGGCAGCAGAGGAGAGTGGACTGGAATGCACATGTGAGAACAATGACGACTTCACTGTACTGGTCAGTGGGGGGCGGTAGACACCATTGAGTGAGCATGCACACTGTGGTCATCGCATGCAAAATGACTGAGCGGTAGAGCAATGAATCTGCATCCAATTTTGCATTAAGCTTGACCATCCATCCCTCTGTGGAAACTATTCAGATGATTCAGAAGGCACAGCTATGGGCAACTGGTGATTGGCAGCTTCATTACGACAATGCACCCACTCATGCATCACTTCTCCTGCAGAGTTTTTTGGAGAAACATCAAATCCCCCAGGTGACTCAGCCCCCTACAGCCCAGATTTGGTGCCCTGTGACTCCTGGCTCTCCCCAAAACTAAAATCACCTTTGAAAGGGAAGAGATTTCAACCATTGATGAGATTCAGGAAAATACAACAGCGCAGCTGTTGGAGATTGTGAGAACTGTGTGTGGTCCCAAGGTGCCTACTTTGAGGGGCACTACTTTGCCTCCTACTTGGATGTGCACGCTGATATGGCAGCTGTCAGAATACAATCTAACAAAATTGTATGGAATTTGCTTTAAGAAAACTAAGCTCTACTAGAACCATCATGAGGAAGAAACATAATGGATTTTGGGGGCAACCCAATATAATAAGGGGAAGCTTATTTAGAAGGTGACAGGTAGAAGAAGTGAGCTGTAGAAGGAGTGGGCACAGAAAGGAGTTACAGAGGCAAAAAAAAAAAAGTGTCCTTGGAGCTTAGGAGAGAGAAAGGTAAAGGTAACTCCTCTGAGGGAAGAAGAGGAGGAGAGGAAAGGTACCAGCCTTGTTCCTGGGAGAGAGAGTGTACTAGGTCCTCCATCCTGAGGGCTTTTAATGGTCAGGGTTTTAGGGGGAGTCCTAGGGGAGGACCTCAATAGAATATTCATCAGCTTTCTAGGTGTGTCCTTTCAGGTTCGTGTTCTCCATTGACTGGCCAGCGCCGGGGAGCAGGGTCATTAGTCAATGCGGCTGGTCCTGATGTCAGCCATGGCATTGCTTGTCCGGTTTCGCTGCTTTTCTGGGCCTGGAGCTGAAGCACAACTGAAGACTAGACGCATCTGATGCGGGTCAGAACCTCATGGTCCCAGGGGCTCAAGGCACTAGGGCTCTTCTCCTGTCCCCTTGTTTGTCTCCCCTCTAAGGGGGTCTGACCTGCAGGACTAGCCACATGCCAAAGGAGGAGAGGTCAGGGGAGGGTCAGAACTGCATGACCAGTGATATGAAAGGTCAGGGGGTCTGAACCACACACAGAGATACACTGGGGGAGGAAAGGTCACCCTGGGGGCGAGGTCCTTGTTTTCTGGGTTTTGCCCGTTGATAGGTGCCCGGAGCTTTCTGCCCTGGGGAACTTCTATACCTAGCCCAACGTCCTTTCTCTGCTCATGCCTTCTAACTGCCTGCCCTAGAACCACGGGCTGTCTTCGAAGTGAGGGGGAAAGAGAAACAAAACTAATAAAATCATAAGTAAATATTAATGACAAGTGAAATTAATTACCAGAATGAATTTTGATCAAGCTTCTACAGGGTGGGTTTTGCTCGAGTGACGGCTACCTCGGGTCTCTTCTCCCCTGTCCACCAGGAAGCAAGAGAAGATCTTCAAGTGAGGTGTAATTGAATGAGAGCGTGCAGCCTTGGCCTGCTCTGCCAGGAAGAGGGGGCCAACCATAAGTATTTTTTCAGTGTCTCCACTGCCCTCGGAACACTCACCTCACGGAATCCTGCACCTCCCAAGCACTGAGTTGAGAAAACAACCATTCTCTCTATTTTTAAAAAGATTTTATTTATTTTTTAGAGAGGAGAAGGGAGGGAGAAAGGGAGGGAGAGAAACATCAGTGTGTGGTTGCCTCTCATGTGGTCCCCACTGGGGACCTGGCCCATAATCCAGGCACGTGCCCTGACTGGGAATCGAACCGGCGACCCTCTGGTTTGCAGGCCGGCACTCAGTCCACTGAGCAACACCAGTCAGGGCTCATTCTCCTATCAAGGTGGGAAACAAGACAGGAGTTTTTGCCTACTAAAAGGACAGCAGTCATGACAGACAAAGCATAGCTGAAGCCCGCTAACCAGTCTACCAAAGGAAGCCTTAAACAAATTTGCCCTCCACTACATCATTTTGATCATTTAAAATAATTATTGGCAATTTTTCTTGCCACTAACTATACTGAAAGGGGCAGGGAAGGGCAGAAGGAACTTACCAAAGGTAGCATTGCTAATATGTCCGTTATCAGATCTAAGAGAAAAACTAGTTAGCCCCAGTATCTGTTTTAGTCTCCCACACCAGGGCTCATCCTGCGCACCTATCCAGACTGTCACCGGTTCTTGTAAATAAAGTTTTATTGGAACACAGCCACAAACATGCATATAAATATGCATTCAAATATGGCTGCTTTCACACTACAACAGCAGAGTGAAGTAATTGAGACACAGGCCACATGGCTCAGAAAGCATAAAATATTTACTGTCTGGCTCTTTACAGAAAGAGTTTGCCAAACCCCGTTCTATAATAATAGAACACGCAGTGTTAAGCAGGTACACAGCTCCCCAGAAAAGAGACTTCATTTCTCCACCTCCCTGTTGCTGGTAGATGTAAGTGGAAGTTGGGCACCACTTCACCTTGAACGTGAGATAAGCTTAGCGCAGAGGCCGCACACAGCAAGTGGAGTGGGGAGGGCCTGGTCCTGAGGACCATGTTCAGCACTGGGACACTCAGCCCAGATTTCCAGGCGAGGCAGAAGTCAGTCCTTCATTTCTGTGTTTTGTCTCTCACCACCTAGTATATTGGGCATGCCCATTTCTATTTTTAGAAAGGGGAAGGGAAGGAGGAAGAGAGGGAGAGAAACATCAATGTGTGGTTGCCTCTCGTGTGCCCCCTTCTGGGGACCTGGCCCGCAACCCAGGCATGTGCCCAAGGCTAGGAATGGAAGAACCAGCAACCCTTTGATTTGCAGGCCGGTGCTCAGTCCACTGAGCCACACCAGCCAGGGTGGGGCATGTCCTTTTTTAATATAAAGTGCAGCTAAAGCTAAAGAGACTTTAAATGTATCTTCCTTGAACAAAAACACAGGTATCTGCATGGAACCAAAGAAAAAAACATTACTAGAGCCTCTTAAAATAATTCCAAATAAGTGACCTCCTGACCATTCAGCAAACACATCATTACAGAGAGCTGATGTGCTCCTTGTCTAAAGCTTTACGTTTTACAAGCTGTAATTTCTTCCTTTATCATCCTCATCCTTAATTGAGTGAGAACAGGATATTCTTTCTTATAATTATAATAATTATTAAACAAAGTTGTGAAGCCCTAAGTAATTGAGAATGTCAAACGCAAGATGAGCGCTTTCCTAATGCGTCCTGGCAAATTAGTGGGCGTTTCTTGGGGGAAAAAATCAGGGCCATATTGGCTGCACGTGGACTTTTCCCTCTTGCTGTTATTTTTAATGTTCTTGCCCTCATTGTTAAGTGGCAAAACTGTTCCATCGCAACAGGCAGGAAACCTGTGCCTGGTGACACAGCAGGTGTGTGGAGCACATGTTTGAACAAAATGCCTTTTTATTAATTTAATTAGCACCTGGGATCACAGGCTGGTGATGCAAGACCTGGAGGCTGAAGCATGGATGGTACAAAATCTCCCTTCGCCACAGTGAGCCTCTCCCCGGGTCTCATTCCCCCCGGCTTCTTCTGGTGTGACATCACCTGTCATTTATTCCCATTGCCACCTACCGGCTTTACCAATCTCTGTCTTCAATTAAAAAAAAGGGGGAAAATATAAGCCTTTCTAGAAATGTGGCAATCTACTCAAATATTTTGTTTTGTTTTTATTCGATGAGAAGGTGTTTGAGAGGACAAATGCTCAGTAATTTAGATGTTTAGTGCAGAAGCATAGAATTTAGGATAGTGAAAGATACCATTAAAATCACTTTACCTCAGCTCCTCGGCCTCTGGAAAAGGAAACCGAAGCCCAGAAAAGTGAGTGTTTTGTTCAGAATCATAGAAAGAGGTGGACTGGAAGACAAATCCTGACTTCTGACCCAAAGGATAGGACCCTGAGTTGGCTATGTTCGTGTGATAGGTTTCCACACCCCAGAGATGTCTCCCAGAAACCATGGGCCGTCCTGTGACGTGGGCTGGGGTAGGACGGCCGCAAGGCCCTCAGGGGAGGGAACTCTGGGATGCACAGTTTCACCGCTCAAAGATCCAGCCACCCAGAGGGCGATCAGAAAGGCCTATCAACTTAGCGACTGTGCCCACACAGGAAGCTGAACCGTGCGCTCTGGCAGGAAAATCTCTCAGAGTGAGACGACATTCCCTCCAAGCACCAGCCCATCATCACACACAGCTTTGCTGTTCTCTTATAAATGAGTACTCCGTAACAACCATCGTGTGGTTTTTTAAATGATTTTTATTGTGGAAAATTGTTCTTTTGTTTAAAGTGATAGAAAGTCAGTTCAAGCTGACCCAGGCCAAAAATAGGGAGGGAATTATGGGTTCTTGTACCTGAAAAGTCTAGGATGTAATAGCTGCAAACAAGGCTGGACTTTGATGTTCAATGACATCATTGAGAATCTCTGTCTGTCTTTCCATTCTGCTTTCTTCTAAGTAGGCTTCTTTCTTGGGCAGTCTCTGTGTGTGTGATGACCAGAGCCCCCCGGCAGCGACACACTTACGTCCAGGCATGTCCCCACTCCTTGGGTTTGGGGCAGCTGCCCAGACTGCTTGAGCCACAGTCCCGTTCATATGACAAACTCCTCACTGACCCAGAGCATATTGACCTCTGCCCCTTGACCTTCAGTAATACTTCCTGATGGCACTTTAGGCTATGATCATATACTCTTACCCTCTTTAGGCTATGATTATATAGCCTAAAGTATTTTTTGTTACAAAAGTATTTGTGGGAGAAATCTTTTTCCTGCCAAGCATATTACTGCCTCCTTAATATTTGCTTTTTAACCCCCAAAATGCTGAGCATAGTATTAAGCATAGAGAATGTGTTTAATAAAAGTGTACTGATAGGAAAATTGAACAATGCTATCTACCAAAAGAACTCGTTGGGTGAAAAGACATTGGTGATTTGGTAGCCAGGATCGTGAGTTATGTGTAAATGGTGCTTCTAAACCTCTGGTAGTGCTCAAAAATTATCTACTCTCTTTGAAATCTTATCTATAATATTAACGTGGTTTTCAAATGTGTCTTACAAAGATGGTGTCATGGTAAAATGCAAGTTACATCCTGTCCAAATTAACTCAAATTTTATATTGATCAGGTCTAATATATGAAATTTCGCTGTAAATTACAATTCCCAGTAGCGATTTTCTCTGAGCTAGTCCCTTAGGCCCAGCGTCCCCAGTGTGAACGCTGGCCAGACTTGGTAAGTGGACAGAATTACCCAACGGTAACTTCAGGTTAGATGGCCTCGAGGAGCCAACACTTCATGCTGGGTGTTGGAAGAGAGATCACCCACTGCTTAGGACGGAGCCTGGAGGTGGGGCATGAATTCCACGTGGAATTTCCAAGTCAAATGTGCAAGCCCTGAAACGGTTGACACCATTTAACTTGTCTTTGGAGGCCAAGTCATTTTTCTGGTAGAAAATGGAGACAATCATCACTTAATCATCTTAACATTCATATTACATGTTAGGAAAAGTCGTTGAGTCTCAAATGCTCTAATTATAGTGTCTTCCCAGCCACTTCCTCCCCTCTCACCAAAATAGCTCCTTAAAATTATGCTGGTCAGCTTCTGGTTGGAGTTCGCTGGTTTAAGTTACACTTAGACCATGTATCCCAAGCCCTCTCCCTTGGATTTTTATTTCTAAGTCTTGTTGGGCCGGCTGCCTCCAACACGTAGAAACGTGGTCCCGTGTTAAGGCTGCGTTTGTTACGGTGCCTGCCGGCACCCTCTCTTTCCTTCTGCGTTGAATCCCGTGTGGTTTTGCCTACGGGCTGCTCTAGTCACCCTTAAAATTATACCTAAATTGAATTGTGATTTCAAACACAGTCCCTCAGAGCAGCAAATAAAAACAAGAAATTAGAAGTTCTGTGCAAGTTCTGGCATGACAGTCATCGGAAGAAAGAGAAAAGGGTGCAAACGTGGAATTTAAGGAGTAGGTCCAGCTCCCAGAGGTCGTTAAATCTTTACACACACATGGAAAATGCAAACCATAGTCAAGTTTCCTCGACATCCCAAGGACCTACAGGATGTGATTTTGCAAGGCTGACTTTCCAAAACAGTGGAACAACTAGGCTTTTACGGATCAAAACTTTAAAATCCTAGTCTTTCTCATTTGAGCAGTTTGTGACAGATATTCTATTAAGTTTATAAGTGTAATTTGATCCATTTCTTCATGATTTGCAGTCATCCTTAAGAACGTTCTTCACCGCACTGCGCCATTGTGGCAGATAGCACAGGACAAAAATAAGTCTTCTTCATTTCCATTCAAAACCACAAACATTTGTGTGCTGGCCCTCCCTGCCAGACATGATGCTGACTTCTAAGAATAGGGACAAATGAAAGCTGGGTCCTCTATCCAGAGTTGCTCATTTTCACTGAAGGAGTGCGGGAGCACGGAAGATGCACAAGAAGTGGTCACAGGCGCCCGGCCTCGGAGGTGAGCAGGAACCAGATCATGAACATGACCCTGAAGTGCTTTACACCGGGGGCTAACCTGGTCAGACTCAGAGGTTCACCCTGAGGGCAGTGAGAAGAATGGACAGAGTGGATACCAATCTAGAGACAGGGAGAGAAGTGTGGAGAAGTCAGGTCTCGTCCAACCCAGAAATGACGCCAGCCTGAGCTAGGGCAGCCCCAGATTGGGAGAAGAGTAAAACCGATAGGATCTGACGTCTGTCTCAATGGTGGGATAAAGAGGAAAGAGGACTCTGGGATGACTTCTAAGTCTCTTGTTTCGACAACCAGGTAGATGATGCCACTAGCCAAAACGGGAAATCCAGAAAGAGGAAAAAGGCTGGGTTTGGTTTTCCATTCATTTATTCAACAAATATTGATTGACCTCCTCGTACGAGCCAGTCACTGAGCAGCCCTGTGGGTGCAGTGGTTAAGCCGAGGAGAACATGATCTTTGTCCTCTTCGAGCTTAAGGGTGACAGGTGACTGAGTCATCCCATAACCCTGCTTGTAAACTTCAGCTGTGAGGACTGCAAGGAAAAAGAGGACTTGGGGCTGTGGGGGATTGTCACCGGGGTTCACCTCCTCGGGGAGGTCAGGGCAGCTCCCCGGGGAACCCGTGTTAGCACGCAGACAGGGAGGACAAGTAGGGGTTAGCTAGGTGAGGGGGAGCAGATGGTCACAGAGGGAACGTAGGGCCCAGGGGCTCCATGCGGGGAGTGTGGTGTTTACAAGGCTCTCGTGAAAGCGCAGCGTGGCTAGAGCAGGGAGGGCAGGAGATGAAGCCAAAAAAGCGAGTGGATGCCAGACCACAGAAGGCCTTGGAGCAGGCCCGATGGTCAGCCGGTCCGCCTCAGTGGGGCCGTGCTGTCCTTCGGACAGCAGCATACTCCCGCACCAGTTGGTAACGAACTGCCCCGGCGTGCTCCCCACCCCTCCCCCAGGCCCACTGCCCTCTTCTGGACTTCCCCACGGCCTCGCGATCACAGGAGTACTACCGACTGCGTAAAGGGGCAGCCAGGGCAGACTTTTCCAATGCTGCTCCAGCCCTGACCCATGTGGCTCTGTTGCTTGAACACTGTCTCACAAACCAGAAGGTCACCAGCTCGATGCCCAGTCATGTACAAGAGGCAACACCTCGATGTTTCCCTCTCTTTCTCCCTCCCTTCCCCTCTCTCTAAAAATAAGAATAAATAAAATAAAATGCTGCTCCAAGACGCTGACACCTGTTCTGATGGTCAGCACCTATGCAATACTGGTTATTACGTATTTTGACTATTTTGATTGGGATGTCTCTTTCTGAGCCACGTAGGAGTTTATTCTTCGTTCCAAGAATAATGAGATGCATTTGAAGCAGAGAACATGAACAGATACGTGTTTTGAAGACGCCACTCCAATTACCAGGTAAATTACCCACCGGGGAGGGGCCCAAGTGAAGGCAGCTGGACCAGTTAGTAGCCTGATGTTCATCCTGCCTTCTAAGAACAAAGCTGAAGGACTCGCAGTACCTGACTGCAAGTCTTACTATGGAGGTGCAGCAATTAATTCAGTGTCGTACTGGCGTAAGGATAAACGTGCAATTGTGAATGGAATTGTCTTCTTGATTTCCCTTTTGGACTGTTTGCTGAAAGTATATAGAAATACAACCGATTTTTGCCTGTTGATTATAGATCCTTAAACTTTGTCAAATCCATTTATTAGCCCGAAGTTTTTTTGTGGATTCCTGAGAGCTTCTACGTATAAGATCGTGTCGTCTTTGTACAGAGGTAGTTTCACTTCTGCCTTTCCATTTGGGATGGCCTCTATTCCTTTCTCTTGCCTGGTTGGTCCGACTAGGACTTCAGCGTTATGTTGGATAGAAGTGGTGGGAGTGGGCATCCTTGTCTTGTTCCTGATCTTGGGAGAAAGGCCTTCAGTCTTTTGCCATTAAATGTGATGTTAGCTGTGGGCGTTTTATGTTCGGCTTTCATCACGTGGAAGAAGTTCCTGTCTGTTTCTGCTTCCGTTCTTGGGTGTTCTTATCATGGAAGGGTAGTGGATTCTGTCAAATGCCTTTCCTATATCATGTGTAGATGATGTGATGAGGACCGTGTTTTGTTTTGTTTTTTATTCTGTTAATGTGGTGTATTACATCGATTGATTTTTGTATGTTGAACTGTTCTGGAATTCCTGGGATAAATCCCACTGACCAACTGATTTTTTACTAAGTTATCAATGTAATTCAACGGGGAATGGGAAATTATTCAACAAATGGTACTGGCCCTGGCTGGGGAACTCAGTTGCTTAGAGCATTGTCCTGATATGCCAAGGTTGCAGGTTCAATCCCCAGTCAGGACACATACGAGAATCTACCACTGAATGCATGAATAAGTGGAACAACAAATCTACCTTTCTCTGTCTCTCTTTCTCTCTCCCCCTCTTCCTCTCTCTCTAAAAATAAATAAGGTAAAATAAAAATAAAGTATATACTAGTCAGCAAATAGTGCTTACAAAGTTGGATGTACATGTGGAATAAAAACAAACCTTGACCCTAACCTCATGCCATAATTTAAAAAAAAAAAATCTCCTATTTTCTGTGGGTCAGGAATGTGGGAGTGGCTTAGCTGAGTGGTTCTGGCTCAGGGTCTCCCTGAGGCTTCAGTCAGAAGGTCACCTGGGGACACACTCACCTGCAGGCGTGGCTGGGGCTGCAGGACGAATTTCTGAGATGGCTCACTTGCAGAGCAATTGGCAGGAGGCCCCAGATTCTCCCTCTTGAGTTTCTCCTCACGACCTGGCTCCTAGCTTCCCCCAGAACGAGCAATCCAGGACAGTGAGTGAGAAGTTCAGCCCACCCTCAAGGGGAGAGGAATTTGGCTCCACCCGTTATAGGAAAGAATACAAAAAAGTTGGTGGACATATATTAAAGCCACCATAAAAACATAAAATGTTCTGAAATTTAAAAAAATGTAAAAGAACATTAACTATGATGACTGCTCCAATTTAGAGGTTGAGATCTCTTTGGATGGAGAAAAGTGACATTCATTATATAAAATATATAATTTGATCTATTCAAATAATGTTCAGAGGATTTCGATAGGACCCACATCACAGCTGACTTTAAAATTAGACAGATAGGCACAACTCTTTGCATTCTTACTATGTTCTTTGAGAATACTAGTCAGAATGAAAAATTGATATATTCAAAAAATTATCTTTCAACAAAGTACTATTTTCAGATAACCCTATTTTTTAATTAAATTTACTTGGGTGACATTGAGTAATAAAATTATATAGGCTTCAAGTATACAATTCTGTTGGATAATGCTACTGAAAATAATTATAATATACTTTACACAGTCATTTACAGAAAGCATTCTCACCCAGCCTGCGTGGCTCAGTGGGTTGGGTGTTGTCCCGCACACTGAAAGGTCACTGGTGTGATTCCAGGTCAGGGCACATGCCTGCATTGTGGGTTCAGTCCTTGGTCGGGACATGTACAAGAGGCAACCGATTGGTGTATCTCTTTCACATCAGTGTTTCTCTCCCTCTCTTTCTCCTTCCCTTCCCCTCTCTCTAAAACCAAAAATAAAAATTTTTAAAAAGCTTAATTAAAACGCATACTAACATACTGAATATCCTAAATACAGTTGCAATTTGGAGTTTTCTTTTTACATTATTTATTAGCGTATTGAACTTCCTGCCTATTAAGTGTGTATGTAAAATATAAGTGTTGAGAACTTTAAACCCGGGCTAAAGTTGCATCAGAAACTCAGAAATTCTTGCGAAATACTTTCTGACACAAATTGTTTTTTTACATTCTTCTTTGACATCTACTTCAATCATCAGATTCTAAAAATTGCTTGCTGAGATCTGATTTGACATCATGCTTTTCTTACAATAATTATTCTCTGCTCAAATGGCTTGGCTAAAAACACCTTGGCCCTTTTCTTTCAGAAGTGTGTATCCTTAACTACTGTATTTTACCGTGTATAATGCACATTTTTTTGCCCAAATTTTTGAGGGAAAAATAAGGATTCACATTATACATGGGTAGTACTAATTCTGAATCTACATAAATATTTTTAATTCTTTTATTTATGCTTATGCATTAGAAGTGTAACTCTTGAAAGGCAACAATGATATCGGTATGCAAAATAATACCCTGGAATATGATAATTGGTTTTGTTTCTAAATGTAAATAAATAATTAATTAATTAATTAAAAATCAAAATGTAATATTATTTTTCTGAAAGTTTGGGCCAAAAACGTGGGTGCAGATTATACATGGCAAATACAGTGTTTCATCTTTCTAAACAGCAAGAAATCCTAATCGCATCATTGAACACAGCGGTTTTCCTTATACAGTATTTCCATTATATTGAACTTTCTTTTCCTCATCTTTAAAACAAGGCTGAGAAGCGTTGGTTTACCTGTGACTGGGAATGTACCTGGTGGGGTGTGTCGGGCACAGGCTGTGCCTCGGTGGTCGAGCTTCGGTAAAAATGGCGACTGCACCCGTGCTTGAAATTTACTCAGCAGGGGTCACAGGCTTTCATTCCATAGTTTGTCTTCAGGTAACATGAAAACGATTACTATTAATTTAGAACATCACGCACAAAACATGTCACATGCACTGTCCCCTTTGATCAGCACATCAGTGTTGTGACATGTCATCATTACAATCATTCTCCTTTTAAGGCACAGCGGAGACAGTGACACCGTGACAAGGCAGGAGGGCCCACGTCACGTTGCACATCACGCAATCCGTAAGTAGTAGTAGCCAGACTTAAACCTTGGGCTTTTCGTTCCAAAGTCCTGGATCTTCCCGCTGTAACAGGCCGACTCAGCTCCCGCCAGTAGGTGAACCACAGCTCTCGTTGCTGCGTGGCTGTGGGAGGGAGGCTACTGTCACAGGGACCCTGAGAGGGGAGTCTGGGGGCTGAGCAAGCATGGCAGTCTGAGTCTGTCTGCTCAGGAGGTGGAAGCCACACTGTAGGTTGTGTGGGGGAGCTGAATATAAACAGTTATTAAAGATGACAAAAGGGAGGTTACCCGACAGAAGGGAACTCTGGGTGGGCGAGGGAGAGCGCCCGTGGGAGGGCACACTTGGGAGGGGCTCGGATCTCACTGGAGAAGGTTCGGCCACCACCTCTCACCCCGGAGAGCAGACAGGTTCAGTGGTCTGGCCAGGCCGGTGCCCGTCTAAAGTTGCTGGGCCAGCAGTGGCGGGGAGAACGGGGCACAGGCGACCGGCAGCTGGGGCGTGGGCACGGAGTGAGAGTTTGGGAGCCAGCAAGGCGGGGCAGAAGGCCTTGCGGTGCAAGCTGTGTGTGTGTGC
>CM052549.1:79489309-79592539 GCA_028533065.1 Trachops cirrhosus
CGGCCACCACCTCTCACCCCGGAGAGCAGACAGGTTCAGTGGTCTGGCCAGGCCGGTGCCCGTCTAAAGTTGCTGGGCCAGCAGTGGCGGGGAGAACGGGGCACAGGCGACCGGCAGCTGGGGCGTGGGCACGGAGTGAGAGTTTGGGAGCCAGCAAGGCGGGGCAGAAGGCCTTGCGGTGCAAGCTGTGTGTGTGTGCGCCAGGAGTTGGAAGGCTAGTAGAAAGAACTGCCACTGAGCGTGTGACCCTCCGGGCCACAGGCAGGTGTGTGCAGGTGGCGTGGGGCGGGGCAGGAGTGGGCATACATGCAGAGGCGGTCCAGGTGCTGGCATGGCAGGAGCCCTTCAGAGCATGGAGGGGCTTTGGTCACTGTGCCGGGGGCGTGCAGACAGGCTGCGGCCAGGCTCAGACTACAGGGACACAGAAGTCTGAGTCTCCGATTTTAAGAATTACTTCAGCGATGATTAAACTCCCATGCATAAAGCACTTATTATTGATTCTTTCTTCTTTCAACAAAAACTTATTGACTATCTACTATGTGCCAAGTGCTGAGTTAGATGTTATTACCTGTGAGGCAGTGGACCAAAGGCGTGCATCTGGCCCTCAGGGTACCTTGAATCCACACACACAGATCAATGGCACAGAACAGAGAACCCAGAAACGTGAGCACACGAATAGCTCGACTAATTTTTGACAAACTTACAAAACACCTCAATGGAGGGAGGATCGCTTTCTCAACAAATGGTGCTGAAGCGGCTAGATATACTTGGGCAAGAAAAAGAAGAACCTCAACCTAAACCTCATACTGTATACAAGAATGAACTCAGAGTAGATTCCAGAGTTAAATGTAAAACATAAATCTATGAAATGTTTAGAAAAAACATGGGAGAGAATCTTTAGGATCTAGAGCTAGGTGAGGGTTCTTAGACATGACACCAAAGGCATGATGCATAAGAGGGGAAAAAATGATACATTGAACATCACTAAAACATCAGCTTTTGCACCCTGATGGGTGTGGCTCAGTTGGTCTGACGTCGTCCCGCAAAGTGAATGGTCACCGGTTTGATTCCTGGTCAAGGCACGTGTGTGAGAGGCAACTGATGGATGTTTCTCTCTCACACAGATGTTTCCCTCCCTCTCTCTCTCCCTCCCTTCCCCTCTCTCTAAAAAATAAATAAATATTTTTTCCTAAAAATAAAAATGAAAACCTTTGCTCTGCAAAGGACCGGATTAAGAGAATAAAAAGGCAAGCAGACTAGAGTCTAGGGCAGCAGAAACACAAGCAACAGGAATCAACTCTATGGTGCAGGCCCAAGCAAAATACTCCGAGAAGAACAAGGTAAGCCAAGGGAATCTGGGAAGTCGGAGAGGTGATGACTGAGCCGGGATTTGAAAGATAAGTAGGATTGCAACATTTGGTCCCAGGAGGAAGAAGATTATCCAAGGCAGAGCGAGCAAAAGTTCCAACGGGGGAAAGCGCAAGAATGTTTACACAGTGAGTGAGTAGCCCAGTGCAGATTTCCGTGGACGGGTGGAGAGGAGAGGAAGTGAACCTAGAAAGGTGGTTTGGGGACAAACTGTGCAACCGAGTGCAGTGGGGAATAGCCCTGCTCCCAATAGCTTATAGCCAGAAAACGTTAAGTACAGTGAGAGGCACAGAGAACCCTGGCAGGTGTGGTGTCCAGGCACCCAGAAGAATGGGATTATTTGGCCAGGGGCCGTCCATCATGCCAGGTGCCTATCTATCTGCTCCCGGTGGCCCTGCCTGGGGCGGGGCACAGGAGTGAGGGCTGTGCTTCCTCTCTGGCTTTCCCTCTTCTGCCCTCTGTCTTAGGCACGGGATGGGTGAGGGACCTGTCTGCTTTTTTCCCATGGGAGCATCTTCCTGGCTTCTTTCTCAGACAGAGGGTGGCTCTGGAAAAAAGCTCACCTGGAGCACATCCAGTAGGATTGGCTGTGCTCTGTGCAAGGTAAGAGCCATACCTACTTCCCATTCTGAACGACAGTGCAGCATTTCAGGGGCTGGGGGAGAGCAGGTCAGTTAGCAAGTGGTAAATTCTTTTTTTTTTTAAGATTTTATTTATTTATCTTCAGAGGGAAAGGGAAGGAGAGAGGGAGAGAAATATCAATGTATGGTTGCTTCCTGTGCATTCCCTACTGGGAACTGGCCTGCAACCCAGGCATGTGCCCTGACTGGGAATCGAACCGTGATCTCTTGGTTCACAGGCCCGCGCTTAATCCAGTAAGCTACACCAGCTAGGGCACAAGTAGTAAATTCTTTACTTGACTTCTCAAAACTGTGGATACCCTAGGATAAAAAATAATCACTTTATTTTGACCGTCAGAGTCTTACATCCACTCTTGACTTCTACTCACCCAATTCTGTCAGGAAAAATGTAAGCGTCTGGGGTGCAAAGTAAGTTTTATCCCATTGCCCCTTTCTTCCAGGTGGCTTGCTGGTACGTTCAGAATTTAAGTCCTTTTGCATTATTCAAGTAGCGTTTCCTAACCTGAAGGCAATTAGGTCAATTAAATCTTCCAACAACTAGAGAACTGGATTGCTGGATAGTTACCTAGCCTTAATCTTGTGGTAGAAAGAGTTTTTGGAAGGAAGGAGGTGGGGAGAAATAAAAGTAAAGCATCGTGGGCAGATATATGGGAAGCAGGGACTGGCTTCCCAATGAGAGGGAAGATTGAGTGTTTATTTTGGGCAATGGGTTGCTGATTTCCCACCTGTCTTATATGACTTGCTCCCCTACCAGGTTATTCGGGGGGTGTTAGTAATCACGGTTCCCACGCTGGGATTTCCCCCTTGGTGAACCGCTGAAGCTCTCAGAAGTGTATTTGAATGCCGATGGCGTCCATAGGGAAGCCCAAACCCTGCCCATAGCCTTGTCGCTGCTGAGATGAAGTATTGGCTACTGACAGTGACCCATGTGTCTGGGACGTCATCAGCCAAAATGAAATGTGGTCCTCGCTGCCCAGCGAGAGTTCGGTTTCTGAATGCTCTCCACCCGCAGAGGCAGCCAGGAGCTCCCCGCCCAGGTTCCAAGTCTGAGTTAAATGCAAGCTCTTAAAACCGGTCAGGAAAATCATGCAAATTCAAAAGAAGTCTCCTCACTTGCCATTCCACAGGGAAAAATTAATGGGAGGAGCGTAATGTAATTCCCCCCATAAAATGGCAGTGTAATACCTCTTTTGGTTATTATCTACTCATTGAGAACTCCAGGCTGTAGGTCACTTTAGTGTGTCTTCCTTTTTTTTTTTTTTAAATCCCCAAAGTGAATGTTGAGTCAAAAAGCAACTGACCTCACAGACAAAAAACCAAGCTCAAAGGTCATTGGAATTTCTCAAATTCTCTGCTCACGTTGTCTAAATACTATCGCCATTCTCTCCAATACATCATGCAAACAAACAGTGCTGATGGGCTGGAACGTTTTTCCTGGCAGAAATGCAGTATGACCTGGAAAACACACTTCATCAGTCATGACTAGAATGTTCTCTCCAGTTTACGCCAATAAAAACTTGGAATAATCCAACATATACTTCACACATGTTATTTTACACACAAGAAGAGTGGCTCAGAGACTTAACCCCATTTTTGGCAATCAGGAGAGAAGGGTCCCAGGTGAGAGGGGACTTCTCAGGGGCTTTGGCCAAAGTGATGCAAAAACATCAGGGCAGAGAGAGGGGAGAGGAGAGCTGAAGAGACTTCCTAGAGAGGATGAATGGGACCAGGGACCCGGTAAATGATTCAGATTTCTTCAGGGAAAGAAAAAGGGAAGAGGGTGTTCCCAGCAAAGGACACAACCGGGAGTCCCCAAACTTCCAGGGAGATCCACCTGGCTGTCCAATGTGACTGCAGCAGAAAGTCCCGGAATGGGAACTGGGAAGGGAGACGGAGGTGGTGTTGTGAAGATTATCGCTAAGTGTCTGCTTACGGAATGCGAATCCACTGAGGGTTTCCTAGGAGAGCTAGTACAATGATGACAGTGATATAGCCGTCCTGTAAAGTGTGTCCTATTCCCATTTCACAGATGAAGAGACTGAGGCCAATGAAATAACATGGTTAGTTTGGTGGAGCCAAAATTTAACCCCAGGTCCTCTAGCTCCAAGCTCATGCTACCTTGCTTGTTGAGGAAGTGGTTATTGTGCTTTGTTTATTTTTAAGATTTTTACCTTATTTTCAAGAGAGGGGAAAGGAGGGAGAAAGAGAGGGAAACATCAATGTGTGGTTGCCTCTCAACCAGGGACCCAGCCCGCAGTCCAGGCATGCGCCCTGATGGGGGATCGAACCAGCAATCCTTTGGTTCTTAGGCCAGTGCTCAATCCACTGAGCCATACCAGCCAGGGCTGATTATTATGTTTTAGAAGGGGACTTCTGTGGCTGTGTAAGGGTGAGCTGGAGGAGAGACTGGAGGCAAGGAGACCGGCCAGGAGGCCATCACAGCAGCCCAAGCGAAAGCTAACCCAGGCCTGCATTTGACAGGCCTTACTGAACAGATGGATGTGGAGGAGAGAATAAAAACCAGCTAAGGTGTCCAACTGGAACGACAGGGTGGACAGTGCTGTCAACATCAGAGATGGAAAACAAAGGACAAGATATAGGATGGGTCAGTTGGAGAAGAAAGAACAATGGGCTTTGTTTGAGGCCAAATGATTTGAAATATGAAAGATGCTCAAGTAGAGGGATCTGCAAACTGGTAGAAAATCAGATCTGGAGTTGGGGAGAGGCTGAGACTGAAGACAGAGATGGAGGTGGATACTCTTTTTTTTTTTCAATCCTCACGCAAGGATATGTTAATTGATTTTAGAGAGAGTGGACGTGGGGGGACAGGGGAGAGAAACATCAGTGTGAGAGAGAAACATCGATCAGTTGCCTCCTGTACTTCCCAACCAGGCGTCAAACCCACAACCCAGGTATGTGCCCTGACCAGGAACCGAACCTGCAAACTTTTGGTGTATGGGACAACCCACCAACCAACTGAGCCACCTGACCAGGTTGGAGGTGAATACTCTTTAGGGTCATAAAGCTTTAGCCTCAGAGCTCCTCCAATGCAGGAGCCCTCCCAAGCTCCTGGCAGGGGGTTGGGTGGGTGGGGTGGGGGATGGGGGAGTGGCTCTGCCTATATAGTCATGTCATCATAAGTATTTGTAAAAATTTCAAAACTAGATTGCTATAGCTGCAATTATTAGAGACGATAACGGTCACCTCTCTCCACCCGGCTTCGTCTCGCTCACCTTCCCCTGAGATCCAGTGGCACTGGAGTGCTCCAGGCATCTGGAGGAACCTGCTCAGGGTGGGGCTGAGTTAGGAATACCATATAGTCTGGGATTAATAGGATACATCTGTGGTTCTTCTGCATCGTTAAATTATTGGTAGCCATCCTAGTACAGAAATTTCCTTAAGGAACACCCTCGCCCCAAGTTGTATAAATATCAGGTACCACGAAACTTACCTGATTCCCTGGGTTGAGTTAGAGGTGGTAATTTGTTATAATTGACTATTGAAGCCATAGAAACGACAAGATTGCACAAAAATAGCATGTGGCAAGAAAAGATTGCCGGGAATACAACCTTCGGGAATCCACACTTAATTGGTGGGTGGAAGAGAGCGAGACGAAGACAAAGTTATCGGATAGGCTGGGAGAGCCGTGAGAGCGTGCGAGTTTGGAGGCAGAGGATGGCTAGTTTCGGGATGCAGGGAAGGCAGGCGGAGTGCCAGATGCAGAAGAGCAACTGTTGAATTTAAGAGGTCGGCAGAAATGGGCTGAGGCGTCCCTAGGTGGTAAGAAACTTGAGGCAATGAGTGTAAGCTACTTTTAAAAGACACAAAGTACCACAGCAAAAATAGAGTTAAAAAATAAATAAGGGAAGTAAAGTACCATTTGCTGTGACCCGGGTATCCTGCTCAGTGCTTGCAAAGCTTAATTTTATGTGTCCACTTGGTTGGGCCACAACGCCCTGGTATTTGGTCAACCATTAGTCTGGATGTTTCTGTAAGAGTGTTTTTTGAATGCTACTAACACTTAAATCAGATTGCCCTCCGTAATGTGGGTGGGCCTCGTCCAATCAGTTGAAGACCAGACTAGACTTATGACTGACCTTCCCCAAGTAAAGGCACTTCAGCCAACAGATGGCCTTTGGACTTGATCTGCAGCGTCAGGTCTTCCCTGGCACTCCCGCCTGCTGGCCCACCCTGCAGATTTTGGACGTGCCAGCCTCCAAAATCACATAAGCCAATTCTATAAAATCTGTCTGTCCAAATAGATATTTATATCTAGATCTAGACTGAGCTCTAGAGCTAGATTTCTGGTTCTTTTTTCTCTGGAGAACTTTGACTCACACGGTCCTGCAGGGATACAAACTGTTTAAGCATGTCCTCAAGAGGCTCACCGGGGGGTGAGGGGTGGGGTGGAACTCCCATCAGAGCAGCAGGAAAGGTTTCACTAGAGAGACTGAGGTCAGAGTGGGCCATGAGGGACGGACCGAATCAGGTAAGCAGTGGTTGGGGGAGAGCAATCGATAGGGAAGGCGCGGCTGGATGAGGAAACGCATGGAGCCCTATAAGGCATTCCCGGAGTCCAGCTGGGATTTAGCTGGGTGTGTAAAGCAGGTCCTTGCATTACATCATTTCACGCAAGGTCATTTGATTATAACGTTGATGAGGAAAAAAATGAATTCCCAGGTGGGACCACTCTGTGTGTGGGGTTGGCACATCTCCCCCTGTCTGCGTGGGTTTTCTCTGGGTTCCTCCCACATTCCAGTATAGGTGGATTTTCTGTATAGGTGACTGGCATGTCTACATTGTCCCCATTTTGGGAGTGTGGGCGTGTGAATGACCCCATGATGCAAGGGCACCCTGTCCAGGGTTGAGTCCTGCCTGTACCCTGAGCTTGCAGGATGGGCTCCAGCCACACTTGACCCTGAACTGGAATAAGTGGGTGGAAAATAACTATCACGGTTTTATTAATCTTTCTTAAATATGTGTATAGTTCACACTTATTTCAGCATTTAATATTAGAAATGTTCGGATTCTTCATTTCAGTATTAGGAACGAAGTATTCGTCATTCTTCCCGAGGGAGACAGGGAATTATTACAGGTCTGTGAGCAGGGAAGTGGCACGACTGGGCTTCACGGCACAAACAATCCCAACTCATGTGTGAGTTGGGTTCCTACCATTCCTTCAGCGTGCAGTGTGCCCGGCACTGCGATGAATACCGTGGACACCGTGATGAAAGGAGCACGCATTCCGGAGGGAGTGGGAGACGGAAGGGAAAATTAGAACGCAGTGCTGACGAACTCTCTAGTAAGAGTAAGTACGTGACGGCTTTCCTTCTTCCGCTGTCGTGGCGCCTGGGGAGGTTGCGGGGGAACAGGACGCCTACAGCGACGATGTGTCTGGGCTGTAAACGGGGTCTCCGCAACCAGAGGGAGCGCACGGCTCTTCTTAAAATGGAAGGTGTTTATGCTCGAGATGAAACTGAATTCCGTCTAGGCAGGAGATGTGCTTCTTCTGTGCACAAAGCAGAGGGCAACACAGTGACTCCTGGTGGGAAACTGAACCAACGCTGAGCGACCCCGGGAAAGGTGGCTCGTGCTCATGGGAACAGTGGCATGGCTGGGGCTGAATTCCGAAGCAACATTCCTGCTGAGGCTGTTTAAACACAGAATCTGCGCAATGCTGTGCCCCGCAAGGATTTAAACTTATTGGAGAGTAAATACACAGCACTGACTGGTGTGGTTCAGTTGGTTGGGGGTCCTCTGGCAAAGCGGAGGATTCCCAGTTGGGGCACATGCTGTGGTCGCAGGTTCGGTCCCTGGTCAAGACGCAAAGGAGAGCCAACTGATGAACGTTTCTCTCACACGTCGATGTTCTCTTCTTCTGTCCCTCCCTTCCCTCTCTCTAAAATAATAAAATCTTTTTTAAAAAGTTAAAAAAAAAAAGAGTAAGTACATGGTATACAAGAGGGGCACCTAATCCACCTACAGGTGTGGGCCGGGCGAGGTGGGGAAGGTCAGAACAACTTCTTAGGAAAGGGGATTTGGGGACAGTTTTCTGGAACTCTGAGTAATTTTCTCATACAGACCAGGTTGAGTCATTTGAAAACGAGTTGCAAGCTCATGTGGTCCAGGCTAATAGAATGTTACAATGGTGTTCAGGTCCCCCAGGCCAGACCTCAAAAGCTTAACTCAGGCCTTGTCTGCTCTGGCTCAGTTGGTCGGAATGTTGTACTGTAACCAAAAGGTTGCAGGTTTGATTCCCGGTCTGGGCACTTATGGGAGGCAACCAATCAATGCTTCTCTCTCCCATGGATGTTTTTTCTCTCTGTCTAAGAAAGCAATGAAAAAAATGTCCTTGGGTGAGGATAATAAAAAAATAATAAATATTAATTCGGGACTCTCTTACAACAGTCTTTTCTGTCATATAGTTTCCCAAAACAAGATGCCTACGACTTCTCAATACGCAAAGTCTAAAACTGGCCAGATTAGGTTTTTAAATACTGTATCTCCTTTCCCCATTCCCTTCTCTTGCTGCCCTATCTACTCCTAAGGACGCCTGACCCGAGGCCTTCACCCTGCTCAGGGGGACTCATCGTTTCTTCCAAACCTGCCGTTCTCCCAGCGCTACTGATTTGTGTTTAGAAAGCAGGCAGCCGGGCTGAGCTCTAGTTGGTGTGTGAATGACTCCCAGGCTCTGTTATCCTCCCAGAGCTATTTGGGCTTTTTTTTTTTTTTTTTTTTTTTAGAGAAAATACTAGGACTCTTTAGTGGAATTCAGCCAATAAAAACAAGACCTTTGTGTATCGGCTTGTGTAGGCCATTTATGAGTCAAGAGTTCAGAAGGTAGGGATATCCCGTCTGTCTTCCCCATTCAGATATATTTAGTTTGTGACTTTGGGAAGTAAATTTCTGCTTCCTATTTTTCTATCAAGTTACATTTAGCATCATTAAAATGTTGTTTTAAATTTCATGGACCAAAATGAGCTATGAAGATATTTTTTCTCATGAACTAAAATAGAGGATTTAAAAACCTACTTCTTCAAAGAGATTGATGACTCATTGTCCTAAGTGGAAGAAATCATGATATTATTTTATCTCTTCCCTGCCTCCTTTGAATACTAAGCTGGTTGAATTACTCTATAGAGTTAGAGTGCATGTGTAGTTACTTTTCTAAGGAGAACTGGTTGTTCAAAAAATCACATGAATGTGTATTTCATAATTTGGAGTTGATAAACAAGTGTAATCTTTTTACTGAAACCCTCTTCCTTAACATACACTATTTCCCAACAAACAAGACTTATTGTAATACGTCATAATGTCAATGCCAGAAGTTTTAAGGTCATGACATTCGAAACTTTAATGGAGGAAGTAGTTCATTAAATCGGTGGTTCCCAAACTCAGGTCACCAGACTGGCCCTGGGTAGTTAAATAAACATTATTGTCATCATTCTCCTCCTCCTCCTCCTTCTCTTCATAGGTAATGTTTATTGAGTATTGAATTTACAACATTATATGAGATACTATCATCACCCTCATTTTATAGATGAAACTGAGACACACAGAGATTAAGTACCTTGCTCTAAGTTACCCAGATAATAAGTAATAAAGCCAGGATATAAACTCTGGCAGGCTCAAATTTCCTCCCTGCCCCTTCCCATCCAATTTTGACTCAGTTGAACGGAAATGGGCCCTGGAATCAGTATTCAAGTTCCCAGATGATTCTGAAGCAAAGACAGGTTTGGGAACTACCACATTAAATGAATTTACTTGGCACTGGATGGCTAGTTCCTTACGTATGTCTTAGAAATAATAGCTCATCTGGCTAGTCAAGTGACGCAATACCCTTTCATTTGATTTGTAAACAAATATGTTTGAACAGTCTTCAGTGCTCTTCAGGCACAATGCTGAGAGGCCTGGTGAAGTTTAGGAAATAGTGTCTAACCTGCCACCCAGGTCACCAGGTTTAAAGGCACAGGAGGCTAGCAGGGAGCGATCACAAAAGCCTGGGTGAAGGTACAAAAGGGGCTTGGGGGAGGGGAGTTGTGAGCGGATCTCAGAAAAAGGAGTTTGATTTGCAAAAGCAGGAAAGGTGGAGGGAACTATCTCTGTTAAGGGAACCAATGGCAACAAGCATTTGTAAATGGTGATCCCAGGCCAGTATCTGTGGGCCAGCCATAGGCCCATCAAGACTGGATGAAGCTGAGAGTTGTTTTGGGGAAATGCCTGGAAATAAATTTGGACGAGTGAGTTAGGACAAGATTATGGTAAACCCTAAGTGCCAGGTCAGAGTTTGGACTGAACTGGTAAACAATGGGGAGCCACTGAAAAGTTTGAAAGGACAAAGATACCATGTTGAAGGGCTCAGTTTGGAAAGTACCATCTGTATTTAGTCACTGCACAGGCTGGAAGGATAGAGATCAGAATCAGGAAAACCAATGAGAAGGTTAAAGAAAGAAGCAGCATAAGTGTGGGAGGGCATCACAGTAAAGTAGTGGATATACTCCTATTCGGGAGTCAGGTTAGGACACTGACCAAGCTGAGTGATTTGGAGCAAACTGTCTAACATCTCTGGGTCTTAGGTTTTCTGACTGGGAAGTGGATGTGAGGGGTTAATATCTGCCCGCACAGACTGACCAAAACAAGCAGAAGATTTCCCTGGGGTGGGGGGCGCGGGCTAGTTTGGGGGTGCAAAGTCAGTGGATCAGGATATTAACTTTTCAGGTCTGTATGACTTAGAAAATGTTAGTGTGATCACCAGCCATAGGGGAGGCCGTGGACCTCCACTTCATAAAGATAGAAAAGAAATGGAACTCACAGTGAGCGTTTCAGAAATTGTGCTGGAATTTTAAAGGAATCACCCTTCACTTATGAGGCAGATCTTTTTTATCCTGATTTAACAGTTGACTTGACTAGAGCAAAAGATAGTAATTTGAGTCAGAATATAAACTACCCTCTGCCTAAATCTAAAGCTTGGCTCTTTGAACTTCACCATATTACTTTGGACTTGTAAAGTTATATATATATATATATATATATATATATATAATATAAATATATAAATTTATATATAATATGTATTTATATATTTATATATAATTTTTATATAAAATTTATATATTTTTATATAAAATAAACTTTTATATAAAAGTTTATTTATTTCTAGAGAGAGAGGAAGAGAGGGAGAAAGACAGGGAGAGAAATGGTGTGCAAGAGAAACATCAATTGGTTGCCTCTCACACGCCCTCAACCGGGAACCTGGCCCAGGCATGTGCCCTAACCAGGAATTGAACCAGCGACCATTTCATTAGCTTTTGGGTGTGGCACCCAAACAACTAAGCTGCACTGGTCAGGGCGTATAGTTATATTCTATATCATTGGTTTGGGCCTGATAGTCTAGTTGGAGACTATTTTGAACTTTGATTCTAACACCTATCAAGTTAATTACCCCTCCAAACTTTGGGTCAGTTGGAAGGGGGACATGAATTTTGCTGAGATGGGGAGAGAGCTGGAGGAAGACTGTTTTGGAGTAAATGGCCTCAATCTGTCAGGCAGGAGGCACGGTTGCCCACTCAGGGTGGAAGTGCTGGAGAAGCAACCTGGTTGGGAAGTGGCCGTAAAGTCCCCGGAGTCGTCTAGACTGCTGAGAATGGCGGAGGAGCAAAGGACAGAAGGAAGCGAAGAAGCAGAAACTGAGGCAGGGAGAGGAGCAGACCATGGCGCAGGTGGCCTAAATACTGCCAGTAAGCCAAAACACAGAGCGTGGAACAAGCAGGAAAGGGGAAGTGGTCCCACTGGTGTCCTGTGATAACTGTGGGACGTCACAGACGAGGAGACCTTACTGAGTGATGAGACTGGAGAAAGCAGAGAAGACAGAGACAAGTTCTCTGAAGAAAGCACAGGCTCCACGAGGGGAAGAAACGTGGATATAGAAAAGGCCATCGTCCACAGGGACAGGCCTTCCATTTTTATTTTTAATCTTACCACGTGCCCACAAACAATTGTGAAAGGCATCTAAATTTTCTTTTGGCTAGGTTATTTAGACGTACAGGGTATGAACCGAGAACTTGAAACCCTTGCACAGACTGAGATTACATACTTTGGTGACAAGTACACAGAAATGCAATACTTCTAAAGATACTTAACCGATGTTGGCAAAAGACCACATTTTAACATGAGGATCTACATGTACCAGTGGGATAAGTCTTCCAGGAGGAATCCATGTGGCCGAGGAAACAGTATGGACTCTGGGGGTGGCCTTCTGCTCAGGACCTAGGGCCTAGGACTTCTACCCCAAGGTGGTACTAGAACTTCTGTACTGTTTTGAGTTTGGAGGAAAACAGGAAGTGACATTCTTCATGTCGTTTGCCCACATAGGATCATTTGAAATCTTTTCTTTTTCGTGAAATCAGCTGGCTCTCTGGTAGGCTGTGAATGAACCATGGTATTAAAGCAGGAGCCCCTTCAAATCCATGATTTCTCCAGACTCTGTCACCATAGCAAGCCGGGGGGGCTATTTGTGCTGCCAAAAATCTGTAGTTAGAGTATTTCCAGTACCCCAATGTGACAGTTAATTTCAAATGAATGCAATTAACTGCTTCAGCCTACACCTGAAAACAATACTGTTTTAGTTACACCTCATAGCATCCAATTATATAAGTCCTTAAATTCTGTTCTTGATTCGCCTTTACAAAGATTAATGGTAAAGTGATTCGATGTCAATATTTGCAAAAAATAAAATAAGCGGGGGAGGGGGTGGAAGTGGGAGGGGGTATAAGGGGGATAAATGGTAATGGGAAAAATACAATAAAAATTTTTTTAAAGTTGATTAAAGTTGGAAGCGGGAAGCCTAGTATAGTTTTATTTTAGAACCGATTTTCATAAGACAGCAAGAGGCTCAGGTAAGCTCAGGATTGCAAGTGCTGAATGCTAAGGCCTGCAGGCGTGGAGTGGACTGCTCGCTTCTCCGAGGTCTGCGTCTGATTTTCAGGGTTCTTCCCCACCTCTGACTGTCCTATCAGCCAGCCGGGGACACTGCTTGGTGGCTTGTCCCGGTCTGGGAGGCATGGTGATTGGGTGTACTCGTGTTCCTTGTGGGTTCAGGCTGGATATGGGGTGTGCGCGCCGGAGTGGGGCAGGAGGAGCTGTAAGACCCTCTCCTTAACTCTTTGAGGGCACTTTCTCCAGAGGCTGGCGCCTCCCACCTAAAAAGGTGACCCCTCCTCGTGGGGTCCGAAGTGGCGGGAAGCCGGGGTTTTGGAGGCGGCCCAAAGGCGAGGGAGGCTGTAAAACCTGGAAGAGGATCCGGAGCGCCCGGCCCGGGACGGCGTGGGGTTCAGGGCCCGGCCTTCAGGTAGAAATCAGCCGGGCGAGCGGCGGGGGACCCCAGGGCAAGGGCGGCGGCGGCGGGAGGTTTCCGGGCCCCCCTCCCCAGCGCTCCGGCCGCTGGGGCGATGGCCGCGGCGGTTTCCCGGCTCCCCCGCCCCCGACGCCGCCGGAGGGGCGTTCCGACCCTCCCCCACGCGCCTCTCCCCCGCGGGAGCCGGAGCCGGTGAGGCCGGGAGGGCGGGGAGCGGCGGAGCAAAGGCGAGAGGGCGGAGGTTGCGCGGTGCAGGCGGCGGCGAAGACGGGAGGAGGGCCGGCCGGCGGCGGGCGGGCGGGCGGGCAGGGGGGGAGGAGGAGGAGGAGGAGGCGGGGGCCGTGTCGCACGCAGCTCCAGGCGGGGCGGCCCCGGCGGCTGAGGGACGCAGCTAGACCTTGGCGGGACGGGGATTTAACCGGGGCCCGGGCCCGGCGACCAGGCGGAGACGTCGCAGGAGCCGTTCCGGCCGCAGGGAAATGCGGGTGAGTGTGGCGGCGCCGGGGCCGAGGGGAGGCGGCGCAGGCCCGGCCCGGAGCCGCGGTGTCGCAGTGACGCGGCCCGCGGCGGCCGAGCGCAGGCGCCGGGCGAGGCCTGAGCCGCCGAGCCGCGGTCGGGCGGAATGGCGGCGGGGACGGGGACCCGTGGGCGGAGGGCGCCGCGGGCGGGCGCGGAGCGAGCGGGGCCGGCCCTAAGTCACCGCGGCCGCGGGCTCGGGGTCGGGGCGGCCGGGCCCGGGCCACGCACCGGGAAAAAGCCCGATTCATCGCGCCCGAGGAGGCGGCCTTGTGGGGACCGGGCTGGGGCCGCGGAGCTGAGGCAGTTCGGCCGTGCGCGCCTCGCCTCTCGCCCCTCGTGCGGCGACCCCCACGGGGCGCCCGGCCTCGTGCCCTTCCCCCGCCACCCCGCCCCTCGGGGGCCGCTCCTCCCCTACTCGTGCTCTCCAGTTAGCCCAGGGCCCGCGGAACCGGCGGCCGCCCTGCTCCCGGGCCCCCGCCGGCCTTGTTGAGACGGTGCAGGTCGCTATTATTGGGTAACAGGCGCCCCGCGGCTGGGTTCTCTCGGGGGAGCGGGCCGGGGAGGCGAGCGCGGCGGCGGGACCGGCCGAGCCCCGGGCTCCCGCGAGTCCGGCCGGGCCTGCGCCGCGGCTTCGGCGCGCCCCCGGCCCGCGGCCCGCGGGAGCGCGCGCTGACCCCGCAGGTAACCGCGCGCGGCCCCGGGGCCCCTCTCTGCCCCCTGGGACGCCACGGGCCGCGGACGCGGTGCTGGTCTGGAGAGGGAGAGGCTTTACGAGCCTTCCTCGAGACGAATTCCCCAAGTCAGGGTTTTCCCTCAGTAGCCAGAGCCCGCTGCCAAAAATAGGATTCTCTCTTCCGATTGGAGGGCTGCTGTCGCTTTTAGTTCGTAGTTGAGGTTACTGGTAAGTGCAACTACGGAATCGCATCAACTTACTCGGGTATTTATTTTTTGTGTGATAGTCCTTCCCGTGGAGGTATTAAAACGGCTCTAGTTAGGGGTGGGGTGAATGGTCGCGCAGTGTTCGAAAGGCATTTATCGGGGTGGCACAAGGGGAATCAAAGTCACTTTGACTTCTAAGCCCCGAGCTTCTGGGACCTAAACATACCTTAACAGTCCGCAGATGTGTGCAGTTTTAAGTTTAACACTCCATTTTGGGGCCGCCCTGACTAGCTGATATTCTGAAATCCTGGAGCGTTGTAGGGTTAGGGTGACTTAGTTTAGGAGAAAAACTGGGTGGGAGAATTTTGTGTGCGTGTTTAAAAGGTTCTTGGGTATTAGAGAAATATTGTACTGGAAAGTTAGGTGTGTCGCTTCTCGTGGTGATCGGACATAGTTTGCTTCGCATTTCAAGTTTGGAAGCCGCCAACACAAGACCGGCTGCCTTTAACTCTATTATGCCCATTTTTGGAGGTTGCAGGAGAGTGCTCATTAAGTTGGGAGGTGTGGCCGAATTATTTTCTAAAAATATTAAACTGTTTTTTTTTCTCTCACTGGTGTCATCTTATAAAAACTGTTTTGCCAAAGAGGGGAGAAAAATATCCTGTCAGGACTTTTCACCAATTTCTGAAGTCGCCTGCCACAAGCTCAGGTCCCTCGCAAGGCACACCCCACCCCCTTCCTAATGTGTCATCAAGAGAAGGAGGGACAGATGAATGCCCGAGCTGATTCTGCAGTTTTCTTAGCTCTTACAGCCCTAGACTGCTTGCCTCTTACTGATGATCTTCCAGCGGTAATTAAGTTCCTCTGGATCGGCAGTTTCAGACTGAGTTCCTTGAAGGGAGGGGATAGTCCTTATTTATTTTTGCACCCCCAGCACAGCAAAGAACTTGGTCATGGGTCCCTCAGGTGTTTCTTGAAAGGATACATCTCCTGGAATAATTCTGACCTAGTGTTTGACCACTTCTAGTTTTGGCTGCCGAGAACAGTCGCTGCCCCCACACGGCTTAAGGATGGAAGCTCTACCGTGACTGTTGTTACAGCCCCCCCATATCTAATGCAGGGCCCCGACAGGCAAAAGCCCACGTGTTCTTTAGCTGTGGCAGTGCAGGACAATGCCAAGAAAACAAGTTGTGAAACTTTTTTTCCCCTTCAAAAGTAGCTCTAAGGTGTAGATTTTATTAGTTGCTTTTTGAAACAAGATTGGGGTCTTTTTGGCAGTTAAATATGATAGCCTTGCCTCTAAGATGAAATCCTTGGGTGGCTGAGGCTCTTTGCTGTTGGAGAGGTGAGACAAACCCCACGGTGGTGACAGCTCCCCCAGGGCCACCCTCCGTGGTCCTGAGGGCCTCGTGTCAGGAGCCCACTCCCAGTGTGCCTTCCTCTCCGCCCGGAAAGCGCGAGTGGGCGAGCTGCAAACCGAGGAGCTGTTGCTGCCGATCTGCACACCTGGGGATGTTTGTGTTTGTGTTTGTACCCGTTGCCGTCTGGCCTCCCCGGGTCCCCACGCCTCAGCGGCTGAGGCGGGCCACGTACAAGGGCTTTGGGAGAAGTCTGGAGAAGAGGGCGTGCCATTTTTAAGGACCAAGTTGAAATTTACTTTGCTTTTTTGATATCTGGTAATTTTTCAGTGAGGTGTGTTTTTTGTTTGCTTTTCAAAACAGAAATGAACACTAAATGAATAAATCAAACTTAAATAAAATCTAAGTTTACTCTGTTACTAAGGGCTTTTAAGCACCCTGTTTATAACATACACATTTAATGTACACTATAAACAAGATAATTTAACACTTTTAACACTTAATGTTGTGCTTTTTTAAGTTTTTATTAACACAGATGTCTTTTTCTGGCTTCTGAAAAAGCCGTGTGTTATTTTTGTTTAGGCATAGAATGCTTTGCTTTGAGGAGAAGATGTGAGGTCTAGCTTGAGCTTAATTTTGCTGGATGTTCATTTCAGTCTTTGTGAAAGGAGATGGTGTTTCAATGGGCGCTGTTTAAGATTTCTTTGTGGGCCTGGACCTGTGGATTCCGTGGCCATTGTCATGGCTTTTAACAGTGGCAGCATTTGGAACACTGTCCTATAAAGCATACTCTTACTCATGTTTGAGAGTGTGAAGCCCAAGTCTCAATTACTCTTTGACAATTACTTAAATTTTTTCCCTGGGGAAAGAAACTTGGCCAGAGTGAGCAGAGCGCCCTCCCCAGCGGCCCCTCCAGGCTGCCACTCAGTGCCCCTGGTCCAGGCTATCCCATGCTGCCCTCTGCTCTCACTCACGCCCCCTTCTCTCTGCCATGTCCCCTTCCTGTCCGTGAAGGACCACTCCTATAAAAAGGCTCATCTCAGCCCCTACCCCTGGCCCGCCCAGCCCAGGCTAGGAGATTCCCTGGGGTCCCATGAGCCCCTGCCTGTGTCACTGTCCCAGCGCTTAACCCTTTGACTGGACTACGTGGTTTCTCCCGGTAGACAGCCCTCCTTTAGGTCAGGGACTGCAAGGTGCCCATCTGTCCTCGGTGCCCTAACACACTGCTCACATCAGTGCTCACCTAACTCCTACTTTGTCCGTGGACGCCCTCCCACTGTAACGCTTTCCCAAGCCCACGGGCGCTCCTATTGGGCCCCCTTACACCGCACAGGTGGAGGCACAGGCTGTGAGCGGGTCGGTCAGGCCCCGTGGGCGGTGGAGCCTGGGCCACAGGAGGACACAGGGACTGCAGGTGGCGGCTTCTAGCCAGAGCCTCCCTCAGCCTGGGGGGCATGTGAAGGTGGCAGAGGATAAAAGGTCAAAATGAAAACGCCCCAGGGATTGATATCTGACCGTTGATAATCGCGACAGAGTTCATCATGCAGAACTTGGTTGACTGCCAGGAATGAGCTGCTTCTTGGTCTTCATTGACCGGTGGACACCGAAGGAGAGTAACTGGGCACTGATGGGGTAAAAATGAACATTGTGAGACTCGGGGCCTGGGGTTTAGTTGGGTGGGAAGTTTGTAAAACCAGTTAAGTGTTTAGCTCTAACAAGCTTCAGTTTTTTAAAAGTCTCAGAACTTGTTTTGGAAAACATTGTATGAAATGTGCGTGTATGAAGTGTGTATGCGTGGGTGAACACATTTTAATTTCAGGGGGGTGAACTCCGTGCTTTTAAAATATTTGGCAAAAAAATTTAAGACCCGAAAGATAATACAAATGATCTCAGGATGGAGAAAGCCTCTCGAAGCATCACACCAGAAGTAGGAACTGTGAAAGAAATGATTTGTTTGCTTACTTTAAAATAACTGAACTTCTGTATGTTAAAAATGCCATAAATAGAATTCAAAGGCAGTGATAAACTGAGAGAAATAATTGTAACTCACAAGCAGATTTACTTTTCTTGCTATTCTTTGCTTTTCTTGCTAAGGAAACATGAAAAAAAACTTCAGCTGCACTAGCAGTCCTCCTAGAAATGCAACTCAATAAGATACTGTTTTTGTTTTTTTTTTTAATTTTGGTGTTCGTTAAAAAATGAGCCCCTTCTGGTGAGGGTGCGGAGAAATGAGCCTTACTTATACATCACTGGAAAGAGAATAATTTTGTATGATTTTTCTGAGAAATACGTAACAAAGGCTTATAAAATATGCAGGCACTTTGGAATAGCCAATCTACATCTAAGGTTTTAGTCCAAGAAAACATAAAAAATGACAAGTAGATTAATATTCTGTCATGGGTACACTGTTTAACTAATGCCCTCTTACTGAGCATTCATTTTCCTTTTTTTGCTAGTAAGGACAATGATTTCAGGATTGTTTAGATACTGTCTGTAATTATTCAGTGAATATTAAATGACAAAAACATGCTATACAACAAATAATGTATAAAACATTTTTTTGGTGTAATTGCATTTTAAAAAGATAATAAACCAAAATGTTAATAGTGATTATCTCTGAGCAGTGGAGTCATGGGTTATTTTTAGTTTATTCTTTTTTTCCTTCCAGTTTTTTTACAGTGCACATGTATTTATAATACAGTGGATTAGTTTCTAGCCTCCTCCCCCTCCCCCCGAAAAAAAGGCAGTAGAAGCACTGGGTCTCCTTGGGAACGAATGAGATGTTTTCACTTCGTTGGTTATGGGGATCACCTGGTGTCCTCTTTGCTTGTAGGTCCCTTCCCAGGTGTGTCCTCCCCTCCCCTGGGGGTGAACATCTGACTTCCGGCATGCTGTATTTCCTGGGTCGGTTTCTCCTTCCTAGATCTAATCTGCCCATTCTCTCCCCCATATCTTAATCTTTCAGCTACTTCTGGTGCCTTCACGTTTCATGCCCTTCATGAACTGTCTTAATCTCATGAAATGCACTTATGTTTGGGTATTTTATTCAATTATAATACTGGATTATGTACTGATAAATTGCCTTTGTGTGGAAGTTAGTGGTATTGCGAACTTTCCCTTTTTGCTCATTACAACTCTTAGTAGATACATATTTAAGTTAAATGTTTAAACCTGTATGCTTAAGAACATAAATCTGCCTTAAAAGTTAAGGAAAAAATTCTTTTGGTGCAGTTTGTGCTATAGCTTGGAAAATGGAAAGGTCACTGTTGATTTAAGCAGTGTATTCTAAGTGACACAAATTAGTGACGCTGTTGGAATTACGAGAGAACAGGTGCACAGAAATGTGTCCCCAAATGCCAGGGGGAGAAACGCCTTTACTGTACAGAAAGTGGCTAAGTATACACTAACAAAAATAGGTGAGTGTGCCTGGAAAACAGCAGAGGTCGGGACCTGGGAGCAAGGCCAGGGCGCTGGCCCCTCCGCCCGCAGTGCTCAGGACCGAGGCCTGCTGTGCTCGGACTCGCAGGAGAGGTCTGAGATCCTGGGTGGGTGCCCAACCGGCCCGCAGACGCGTCTGTCCCAAGTGGAACCCCAGGAGTAGATAGAGCTCCAGGCCCAGCTCTCTCCCGCCTTGAGCCCCACACCCCTGTTGGGGACCGAGGAGGCGTTTGGTTTTGGGGGAGGTGGAGGAGAAAACGTCTTAGAGCAGTGTCTGCTGATTTCTCCCAGCTCCGCAGGATTTACTTGCGGGCTCCTCCCAGGTGTGATAGCGCCATTCATTCCGCACCCAGAGTGTGCCTCGGACCAGGGCGAGCACCTGACAGCAACTTTGGAGCTGCTCCCCCAGCCCGCCTCTTGCAAATCCCTCACTGTGGACACAGGAGTCAGTCATGGGGGGGAGACTCCTGAGATCAGAGGGTCTTCTGTGAGACAAAAGGGAAGGCTCAGGACTGGGGAAGACACTAAGCCCGTTGAGCAGTTTTGCCTGGAGTCAGCTGGTACCTTTGTGAATGTCGCGTGTGGGTGACTGCCCCGTGTGGGTGACTGCCCCGTGTGGGGCTGTGGGGCTGGGCTGGTTTGGTTTGGTTTGGTGGAGGCATACTGGTGGAGCATATTGTGCCTGTGATCACTTTGGACACTGCACTGTTTGTTTGTTTGTTTGTTTTGGTCACAATTATTTTTATAATGTAGGGGAGGAAGATATTTCACTTCTCCCCTAGTTAAATCAACATGAGCCCTGGCTGGGTAGGGTCAGTTGGTTAGAGCATCGCCCTGGTAAGCCAAAGTTGAGGGTTCGATCCCCCGTCAGGGCACATACAAGGATCAACCAGTGAATGCTTAAATAAGTAGAACAAGAAACTGATGTTTCTCTCTGTCCCCCCTACCTTTTCCTCCCTCTCTACCCCTTCCTTTCTTTCTAAAACTAATTTAAAAATTTTAAAAAAAATCAACATGAGACTAACAAGAGAAAATAACTGCATTTAATTCCATGCCTGTGTATGGGAGACCCCAGTGCATGAGAGGGTCGGGGGCAGAAAGGTAGCACGAGTGGTGTGTGGCGGTCTGAGCGGAGGACGAGGTGGGCCCGCCCCGGGCCTCCGAGGGAGGGGGGCAGGTACAGGGTACGCGCAGGTGTTCGGTGCTCATGGAGAAGTCAGCCCTGCCTCACATCTGGTGATGACTCGTACTGTGGGCACGGCCCCAAGCTTAACCTGTTGAAGGAGAGGTGGGAGTTCCCCGTGAGCCACCAGGACCTCCGCTGTCTTCAGCCCACAGTAGCCTGGTGCCAGAGCCGCGGCTCCGGGGAGGCCCGCTCCGCGTCCTGTGACTAAGAGAGGAGCTCAGCGGCGGCACTTGCCGTGCCACTGCGTTCTCCGCGTGTCTTTGTTTCTCTGCGTAGGGCGCTGTCGGCCCTTCTGTGTCCTGTGACATGTAAGGCGTGGGGGGAGTCTGTGAACAAGTTCAGGAAATGCTAGGTTCAGTATGTTACTGTACATGCATGTATCCCCCTGCTCTTACAGGGAGATCTGCCTCTTACAGTGTGTGTGTGTGTGCGTGCATGCATATGTGTGGATATAAGGTTACCCTCGATTTAACAGTATCCTTTAGGGAAGAAAACCCTATTCCCATAGTAAAGCACATGCTGATTTTAGAGCCTCAGAGTGTGCGCAGTCAGGAGACTTGCAGTAGAGACGTACGTAGTAAATCTCTGTTCATTTTCCCTGTCTTGGGTGGGATGCTGGTAGCATCTTGAAACACTAGTGTTCTTTGGGAGTGTGAGATCCTAAGAGGTAGAGTACAGGTGTAGTTTCTAAAACAAACGCTTCACTTTACGCCTTGCTCAAATCTAAGGCGTAACTGCTGTTACAGGAAGGATCTAAGACCAACTCAGTGCGCACTCGCGGATGGGCACTGACCCGGGACTCCAGAGCCGCTACAGCAAAGTCAGAGCTTGCGTCGCTCGCGCTTTCTCGGCGGTGTCACTGTAAGTGACTGCTTCGTCACGTTAACTACAGAGGTACTGTTTCAGTTGTTTTCTTTAAAAGTCTAAACTGAGTTTGAAAAGCTTTCAGTCCACTGGAACTCAGACTTTCCTTCCCCTCTTGAAGGTGCTCTCTTTCTGTCCTGATTCCTTTCTCCTGCGTTGCTAGCCCAGCACTTTCCAGAGTGCACACTTCACATGCCGTGTGAGGTGAGATTTGTTTGGGAAGTGGAACCAGGTCTGTTTTCTAGAGCATTTTGGCCACCTGAGGAGGGGTGTGATGTGCCACGTTTTCCAAACTTCTGGGCCAGGGTACCCTTCCTGTTGCTTGAGTGATGTCTTGCATTAGCTTCTGTGGAGAACGCTCTGCTCTTCAGTTCTCTTTTCTGCTGTTCACGGACATTCAGGAGATACCTCTTTGACTTGCTTCTCTGTCGTAGCTTTTTGTTGTGGTGGATTTTTTCACTTACTCATCTGGCCCTTGTATCCTCGTGTCTCCTGTACTCAGGGTTTGTCCTGGCCCCCATGACTACGACATCTGTCCCCAGCGGGAATCCAAGTCACCATGACTTGGCAGAGTGGGCTCTGCCCCCAGCGCTTGTCAGTCCTTCGCCTCACAGCCCCACCTCGTCCCCTCAGGCTCCCAGGGCACAGCCCGTCCACCCTCGCACGGCCGCAGCCTGCTGCGTGGTCCCTGACGGCGCCTGCGTGTCGGTCCTGGCCCTCCGTGCCCTGTCCCGGTTCTTCACGCTGGGAGTGTGATTGAAGGAAATGTCAGTAAGGCAAACCAATTTGGGGGAGCTCTGTAAACTTCGAGATTTTACTTACAATAAAGGGTAATTGTAGGAATTTTCATTTGATAGGCTGATATGTGGAGACTGTCTGTGGTTAAAGAATTCATAGACTGTAACCAACAAGTCATATGTTACACTAATGTTTCCTTTTGAAAGTGTGGATGTGGCATTAAGACAAGCGTCCATGGCTTTTTATGGAGCTGTATGGGGGGGAGAGTGTGTGTGTGTAACTAGGATAGTAGACTGACTCCCTTAACAGTTGTATTGAAACACGATTTCCTGGCACGTCCTGATGACTCCCTTGACAATAGGGAATCAAGAACTGCAGTTTGATATTAAAGAGATATTTCCCCAGAATGCAGAGGGTGCGTTTGTTTTGTTCGGCCTCGTGTAGACAGAGTGTGAGTGCCTGCTCCGTGCGTGCGACCTGAAAAACAGTCCTCTGCTGTGCTGCTTGGTATAGGTCACTGCATTTATACTTTGCAGAAACTGATTTGTTGGCAAAGTTTTGAGGTTAAATTTTATTTTAGGAAGTTAATCGTGTTTGGAAGCCCAAGTCCTCTGAAGTGTCCTTTTTTGTATGTGACTTACTGATATAAAACTACAGGGAAAACCTGGATTTTGTGATTTTTGCTGTTCTTTTAAAAAATAGGAGCTACATTTTCAGTGGGAACATGGTTTGATAGTTTTCAGAAATGAGCAGTTTGGAGCATAGGCTGGAGGGCCTTGCCCGCGACAGTGCACTAGTTGACGTGTCTTGACTCGGAGTCGTTCGGTTAAAAAACAAGTAAAAATTGCTAAAGCTTGAGTCGCAGGTGAAGCCGTTGTGTGGGTTTTGTCAGGTTTCCCCTGTGCTGCAGATACGGCCAGATCCTTCTGAGTGAGAGGGGCAGGTGTTTTTTAGAAGCCCCCTCCTGCCTCCACAAAAGCCTCTCACTGAAAGTAACTGTCAAATGGCATGCTTTCCTGAGAGGGGAAGCTGACCCCCCAGACTGAGAGACTGCATTTACTTACTCTTGACGGACCCAAGCCCAGGTTTAAACGCATACCGTGCATCCTGTACCTCCCCACACCTTCTCCCCGATATTTATAATGTCTGAAAATACTGTGTTTGCAGTACTTGATGTTACAGTAGCTGGTAAGGACACTTGCCGCCGGGGGCTTGTGACCAAGTGCAGCGCTGAGCGGGAGCACAGACGGGGTGCAGGTCGCTGGCGGGCGGGCCCGCGGGGGCAGCGGGTGTCAGGCAGCAAGCTCACCGTGACCCTGGGTAGCAAGCAGGCCCGTTGTCCATCCACCTGAAAGAGGGCCTAGGGAGAGTAAATTGGTAAATTGTATTCAAAACATATCAAAATGTGAAAGCTCCAAATAAGAAAAGAAGCACGGTGTGGGAAGGGCAGTATCCTTCGTAAACCGATTTGTGGTGAAATGGGAAGTGTCTTTCAGAGGTCATTTACGTAGGGCAAGTTGCTGATCAGAATTACTGAATGGAGGGTTAACTTGTGTGTGTTAGTGGAAAGAAAAGCAATGAAAGGCTTGAAAACCTGGATTCGGTGGGTGCCTTCTTGTTACCTTAGAGATGTGGTAGCTTTCCAGCTCTGCCTCATTGGCCGCTACTGCTGCGAGGCTCAGCACTCACCAGCGGCGGGCCAGAATTCACCACACGTGCGGGAAATTCGGAAGGACGTGAACAGAACTGTGGGAGCCATGGGTTGAAGCTTATTTAGATGACAGTCCCAGCATGCGTAGTAGGACAGTGCAGCCTTTCCTGGAGCAGTCCTCGTGCCTCTGCCTGGCCAGGAGAGGCCAGACTTGCCGCCTGCACGTGACATGGGACTGTGCCTTTCCAGCTGAAGGTCGTCTGGATCTCCACCCTTGGTGGCTTAGGACGCTTCCTGTGGCACCACCATCCTGTCATCCCAGGAGGGAAAAGCAGCAGCTTGCCCTTCGTACTTGTGAATCTGCGAGAGTGCTGTGACCGCAGAACCGAAGCCGTGTTCTGGGTGCTGGTGCGCAGCGAAAGCTCTTCTGTCCTGGGTTCCCAGACTCGGGCTCCGCAGGACAGCGGCTTCCCCGTTAGCTAGAGGGTCTGCAGGACACCTTCCAAGCAGGCATTTTAAAGCATTCTGTTACAGCAACTGTATTTGGTGGTAGAGTGAAAGACTCAGATGAGTTTTAAGAAAGAGTGAGCTTTCAGAGAAAATCTGAGCTTTCATTTCAGCAAGTGCCCCTGGCTGGATCCCCAAGTCCGTCAGAGCATGAAGCTCACCGTCCTGGTCCCGGAGGGGCAAGCGGGTGGGAACTGGGGGAGTACTGGCCCTGGTGTTGTCAGTTGTCAGCGTTTTGTGAACTTTTCAGGCAACGTTAACTTACTTCACTCTGACTTTAAAAAGCATGTTTGTTTTGACATTTCCCCCCTGAAGTTTATTATTTAAGTACCATGCTGGAAATTTCAAGGACATCTAAAAGGCCTTGTAAAAGTGTTAATGTGAATGTAGCAAGTGCTTGCTATGTGTCAGGTACTCTTCTGAATATTTTGTTTACCTAATTTGTCTTCCTCACAATAGCCTCATAAGATATGTACTATTATTATCTCCATTACAGTTAATTATAGGGACAGAAGGGGAGGAAGCCTGTGAGTTGAGGAGCCAGAATTTTGAAGTTCCACAGATATCCCCATACATTTGAAATGATCATGTCAGCCCTGGCTGGTGTGGCTCAGTGGACTGAGTGCTGGCCTGTGAACCAAAGGGTCACAGGTTCGATTCCCAGTCAGGGCACAGGCCTGGGTTGCAGGCCAGGCCCCAGTAGGGGGCGTGTGAGAAGCAACTACACGTTGATGTTTCCCTCTCTTTATCCCTCCCTTCCCTTCTCTCTAAAAATAAATAAAATCTTTTTAAAAATGAAAGATGAAACGGTCATGTCATTGCGTAATGTGGCTCCATGCTCCTTGAATTGTTTCTGCAGTAAGAGATGCATTTTGTAGGATGACCCCGTACTCACACAAACACAAGTGAAATCAAAGATGACTGAAGAACCCTTTCCTTATATTCTAAGAGCTCTCTTCTTTCTGTTTCACCATTTGAAAAGTTGCATTAAGTCACTGTCATGGCTCACATGTTAATAGATCATAGTTCTCGATTTGAAAAATATACATAGTGTAGGTAATCGGGACCAAACCTAATACTGCCCTGCCTTGTTTTAACGTGAATGAGAATGTTTGGTAATATGATATACACAGGCACCGAGCTAGATCATTGAGCAGAGGTGTTAGTTAAAGCTGAAACAGACCTGACATTTGGTCCTCAGCAGTTAGAAGCAGTTTATGGGGGATAAGCTATCTAGTGCACCCGTGAAACATTAAGTAGCAGTGGTCCTCTGCAAGGTGTCACGTTTTCTAAGGCAGTACATACCAATGATGCTCATGGCACCCTCCTTGGAAGTCACATGGTAATTAAAGCAGAAAGGATTTCTGTGCCGACTGAATGAAGATTCAGTTTTGAATTGAACAATATGTAAGGCTCTGCGTGCTTGTATGTGGGTTTTAGGAATTAAAACGGCCCTCTTCTATTAATTGTTCAAGTACCAAATCTAAGAGAACAAAAACAATTTCCTAATACTAAGATGTTCATGGAACATTCCCACTTAATGACAGCTGGAATTTGTCATAATTGTAAAATTGTGTGTGTGTAAGGCAATGAGTTGGATCAGCACATTTCTGCATTATATGATTAGGACAAAGATTGATCTCCAGTGGAAGGCAGCTACACTAATTTATTCAGTAAGTTTAAGGGCCTGCTAATTTCAAAGCTCTGCTGGCTTTTAGAAAGTGGAAGACGCACATAGAGAATTAAACTGCAAAGCTTTAAATACATTTGCTCTTAACCTACCCCAGAATGGTGGTTCCTAGCCTTCTTTCTTAATATTTTAAAGCCATATGTTTTACAGGGTTTTTTTGGCTTGTTCGAATAATTGTATTTCCCTTACTAAACTTCATACGTGAAGTAAAGGTGTTATTCTCCCCCACATTTCTCGGCACTGTTACTATGCTGGTAGAGATAAAATGACATGTCATTAACTGTGTTCAGCATGTTCCTATATGCTGATGGGCTGGGTGGGTTTGTTTTTTGTTTGTGTGTTTGCAGTTTTTTGTTTGCTTTTTTTTTTAAGTATGATCAGAGATGTAGGTTTGTCCCCGGATATCCGGAGCAGCAAATTCACCAATATTTCTGGAGCCCCTGAAGTGCGCCGAGGCATCGCTTGGTGCTGTGGGTTCGACTGTGAACTGAGCCCCTGCCCCGGCCACAGAACAGAGCCCACAAGTCAGAGTATTGCTTCTCTTCAGTCTGGAAGTCCCAGAGCCAGATGCCCTGTTTACCGAGAACCTGTAATTATTGATCTGTGTCCTTTTTTAATAGAAAAAGGTATAAATTCAAAGTCTACTTGTTAAAATATCGGTTATTCAGATAGCAATAATTAACAAAGCAACCTAATTTTGAATTAAGAAAAATAGGCAAATATACTGTTTGCTGTTCGATACTAGTTTTTTGTATGCCTGTATTTTCTAGATTGTGAGATACAAGTGTATTTCATGAGCAAAATATGAAAATCAAAAGTAAGCCTCTAATTTTTTGTTTTTGTTTTGCTTTTTTTAAAGACTTGATTTTTAAATTGTAGGTTCACAGCAAAATTAAGAGGAAGGTACAGAGATTTCCCCTAGACCCCCTGCACTCCCACATACACAGCCGCCCCCATTGCCAGCCTCTCTGGGCTCTGTTTATCTGCCCTGTTCCCAGACCATTGATCTTTGTAGATTTGCCTCGTTTTGCCTTTTCCGGATGTCGTATAGTTGGCATCCTACAGTATGTGGCCGTTTCCGATTAGCTTCTTTCACTTGGTAAAATGCATTGAAGTTTCCTCCAAGTCTTTTTGTGACTTGCTACCTAATTTACTTTTAGTGCTGAGTAGCGTCCCACTGGGGGTGCCACAGTAAAACCACTCACCCACTGAGGAACGTCTTGGCTTCTTCCAAGTTTTAGCAATTATGACTAGAGCTGCTATAAACACCATGTGCAGATTTTTGTGTGGACATAAATTTTCACTTCATTTGGATACATACCAAGGGGTGTCATTGCTGGATTGTGTGGATGATAATAAATTTTTTTTTTACAGGAAGTGTTTAACCAAAATTAAAAATCGAATATTTTTTTAAATGGTTGCTGGGTCATACAGCAAGAGTGTGTTTAGATTTGTAAGAAACCGTGAACTGCCTTCCGAAGGGGCTGCACCATTTCGCGTGCCCACCAGCGATCAGTGCGAGTCCCTGTGTCCCCGTCCTCGCCAGCACGCGGTGGTGGCCGGGTTTCGGAGCTCGGCCTCCCTGCTAGGTGTGCAGACAGCGGGATCTGGTTTTAGGTCGCATTTCCCTAGTGAGGTGGGATGTGCAGCGTCTTTCAGTGCTTGCCCGCCGTCTGAGTATCTTCTTCCGGAAGGAATTGAGTGGTCGATTTTCTTACTGAGTTTTAAGAGTTCGCTATGTATTTTGGCTAACGGTCCTTTATCAGATGTGTCTTTTGCAAACACCTTCTCCTACTGTTGAGCTCGTCTTCTCCTTCTCTTCACCTTGGCTTTCACAGGACAGAAGTTTTTAACTTTAATGCAGTTCAGCTTACCTGTGACTCCTCTGCCCCTGCCGCTGTGTTTTACCTACAGAGGCCTCTCCGTCCACGGCCGCCGGGGGCTCCTCCGCTGTTGTCTTCTACGTGCCGCACGGTGTCACTCCCTGCTGTTTTTGAGGAAGGTTTTGTGGACATTGCTGGACTAATGTCCAACGTACTAAAGTTGTCCTTTTGCTGGGTTTTAATTATTTTCTTACTGAAATTAGGTGAATTAGATGGGTCTTCAGAGGTCGTCTCCTGCTACCCCATTATTTTTTTAGAGGAAGAAAGAGCTGTCAGTTGGAGAATTCCTGCTACGTGCCAGGCGTAGAACCAGCATTTTTACACATGATGTCTCATTTGAGTCTTTACAACTCTGAGAAGCTGGTTTTCAGGTCTTTCATTTAAAGCAAGTTGGCACAATTAGAACCAGCATCAGGAGAGGCGCCGAGGGAGGTCTCTTCTCTGGAGTGGCGGGCGAAGCGTTTTCTAGCCCCCCTCTGGGGTGATCTGAGTTGGGGGTCATCTCAATGAGATCCCTGTGTCCGAGGGCAGTGGGAAGCACGAACGCAGGCAGAGCGCGGTCAGCTTTATGTCGGACTCTGGACCCAGGGTCACACCGGTCAGTTGTGAGACACGCGCAGTTTTGTTCCAGGCTGCTGCTGTGGATGACTATCGGTTGTACGTTAGTTTTGGGTAAGGGTTGTTTTGGAGGTTGATGCGTGGTAGTTGTCATGCTTTAATTATAAGACTGTAATGGTTATTAGGGGTCTGTACCTGCCAGCTTTAGAATTTAAAAGGAAAATCAAGTCTCACCCCTACTTCATTGTATAATGGCAAATGGGCACTATAAGTCGCCACTTACTGTCCTAGCCAGTCTGGAATCCTGTGACACAGGTACTGGGACAGGCTGGTTTCTGGTGGTTTTCATCAGTGACAAGTCCAGCATCTTCTCTTATCGTTCTGAGGGGACCGTTTCCACAGCTTTGTGACTTGGCGCCCACGCTGTGGGAGCTACGTTCTCAGAGGCCACTGTCTCCTGGCGGGCACTCACCGCCATCAGTGGTTTTTTCATAGTAGACCTTCTCTCCTTCTTTTAATTCTTTTCTTTTTAATGGATGGTGAACACTGAATCATTTCATTAATGATTTTATTTGTTTGTTTGTCTATTTATGTTTGGGGGGAAGGAGAAAGGGAGAAGAACATGGATGTGTGAGAAATACATCGATCAGTGCCTCTTGTGCGCCCCCTACCGGGGACCTGGCACACAACCCAGCGTGTGCCCTGAGTGACCTTTTGGTTCGCAGGCCAGCACTCAATCCACTGAACCACAGCAACCAGGGCTAGACCTTCTCTTTGATTTATTGCAGACCTTGGACTCTGCCGAAGACTAGAAGTTTCATAAAACCACCCCTCTGGCTTCTGTTTTCTGGCCTCCAGGCTGCGCCCTGTGTGCGTCCTTCTGTAGTCTCTCTGTCTCCCCCTTTGCCTCTCCCTCTGCACCTCCCCTCTCGCCCCCTGTCTCTCGGGGCAGGAGGGAAGTCGGGACTCGTTTGCCCGTGTAAAAATAAACTTGAGTCTGCAAGTCTATTAAATTCTTCCTGTATGCTTTAAGGATTTTATTTGCATTAATGCCAACAATTTTTGCCTTTTTGCACATTACTAAATTTATTTCTTCAGGTGTGACTTTCCTTTGGGCTACATTTCTAAACTGCCTGCTTAGACATTTCATTTTGGTGTTAATTTCTTAAAAAATCATTTCACATTTAACATTTAAAATTAAGCTCTTCATCTTCCTGTAGATTTAGGCTTCTTCACATAACTTACTATTGAAGAGAAAGTCTCTTAATAACATCACCTTTCTCTTCTGGGTTGTTTCTCTTTAACTTCCTTTACCCCTCGGGTTTGCCAGCATGAGAATTTTTTTAAAGAGTGTTCAATTTATTGATACAAAGGTTTCATATAGATAGATGTAGGAATCTCTGGATGGTCATTTAACCCAAAACTGCCCCTGATATTGTGCTTGTGAGTTGGTATTTATTCACAATTACAGCGTTGCCCGGCATTACCTAAAACAGGTACAGTCAGTTGGTTGAGATCCTACTTGTCGGATATGGCTCACAGATGTTTTTATAGCTTTTACAGTGTAACTTTTTGGGCTTTTTGTAAACTGTAAAGGTTGTCAACTAAAGTGTAGCAAACATGTCCACCTCTGAGAATTACGTGCTAACACGTTTGACACATTACCTCTTTAAGGTCTAGATTGGATTTGTACCCACTGTACTTTCAGCGTATCGCTGAGTGTAAAGGACACCGGTAACAGCTGTTGTGGGGTAACGCAGGGGCATGCGATTTCGTGCGGGCCGCGCCGGGTGCTGCTAAGACGCCTGTGCTGTTGCCCCCTTTCGTGACGGGAGGGACTGTCAGCGCAGTGAGAGGTTGGGGGAACGTGAGGGGCCGTTTTCTCCCATCTGCGTTCAGTGTCTCCAGGTTCCCGTCCACGGGAGTCTCCCTCGACTCCAGCTCCTCCGCCCTGTGTCTGCCCCGCTCGTAGGGAGCCATTTGTAGTTTCTGGTTTGTCCTGCCACTTTGTTCTTTTCGAAAAGAAAAACACGTAGCTGTACGGATTTACTCGCTCTGTCCCACCCCCACATACAAAAGAAACCTTGCCTTTTTCAGTTACGTGTCCACTAAGAAATCACTGTCATTATTGTCATCAGTTAGTGGAGCTCAGCTTGATTCCTTTTTACAACTGCATGAGGCTTCATTGTGTGGACACACATACTTAGTCCTCTGTCCCCTCTCAATGGATTTTGGGTTGATTTTCAGTCTTTGCAATGATTCAATTTGAGCTTATTATTTGTGGTTTGGGCCAGTTTATTTGGGGAAGAGACTCCTAGGAGCGAGATTGCGGGTCAAACGGTGAACGGGTCGGTAATGTCCTCAGGTCAGCCCAGCTACTACTTGTGTCACCAAGCACTCCCACCAGCACCCCTCAACTTGCTTGGAATTGCTAGTGTGCTTTGTGAAATTCTGGAACCCAGAGAAAAAACTGTGGAGGTTGAAAGTACAAGTCTGAGAGACAGTCCTTGTCATCCTTAACTTGTTCCTCACCTGAGCCAACGTGTCCCTTTGGCTCACTTGCCGTGATCCCTGCGAGGTGTGGTTTTAAGCTGAGTGTCTAAGTTGAGCCACGTCTCCACCCTGGCAGCCTCCCGGTTGGTTGATTGCACTGCCCGTAGGGCCCTCTGTCATCCCAGTTCCGCAGAGCGCGCAGACCCTCTGACCTTGTGCCGCAGCTTTTGTCTGCACCTCTAGCAGGGCAGTAAACCACGTGTGCCACCTGACAGCGCTGGCGGCTCCCACTGAGCCTTCTGACTTACACTGTCCCCTGTTTATGTCTGGAGTCGGAGAATGCAAGAACCACCCCCCATCGCCGTTCTTAATGCCTCCTTCCCATGGAGCACTCCGCATTGCTCCCCTGCGTGCTGAGGCCTCTGCACACGCAGAACCTGGGCATTTTGTAGAGATACACGTCTTTCCGTGAGTGAACTGAATTGGACCCATAAACATTTGTAGATAGCGTGCTTTAAAGCTGTTTTTTTTCTTAACAGCTTTATTGGTGTGTAATTCACATACCATAAAATTTACTGGTTTTAAATGTATAATTAGGGATTTTCAGTAGAGTTCGCGTTGGGCAGCCATCCCCACAGTCCGGTTTCAGAACGTTGCCATCGGCCCCGGAGGCCCTTGTGCCTGTGCGTCGTCAGGCCCCGCCCCCTCCCCAGGAAGCGCTCACCTACTTGCCGTCTCTGCGGTTTGCCTGTTCTGTAGATGCCAGATAATAAGTGGAGTCCTGTCGTGCGTGGTCCTTGCATCTGGCTTTCACTGGCATGATGCTTTGGAAGGTCATCGTGCTGTCGCATGTGTCAGTACTTCATTTTCCATTGCTGCGTGGTACTCTTTTGTAGGGCTGTGTGACGTATTGCCGATCCATTCCCACATTGATGGGCATTGGGTGTGCCTGTCTTTGGCTAATATAAATAAGGCGCTGTGGACGTACATGTGCAGGTCTTTGGGTGGACATACATTTTGTTTGGGTTGCTAGAGACCTAGTAGTGGAATTGATGGGTGGTGTGTTAAATTTGTGTTAACTAATCTCGTTGTCCCATTTTTTTCTCCCCTTTATTCCCCTCTGCCCTGCACCCCTCCTCCCTCTAAAATCTTACCCCCCCAACCTTAGTTCATGTCAATGGGTCATACATATAAGGTCTTTGGCTTCTCCATTTCCTATATTGTTCTTAACCTCCCCCGTCTCTTTTTTACCTACCAATTATGCTTCTTATTCCCTGTACCTTTTTCCTCCCTTTCTCCTCCAACCCCCTTCCCACTGATAACCCTCCAAAGGATCTCCATTTCTGTGATCCTGTTCCTGTTCTAGTTGTTTGCCTAGTTTGTTATTGTTTTTTTAATTTTTTAATTTTTTTAATTTTTAGAGCGAGGGGAAGAGAGGAAGAAAGGGGAGAGAAACATCAATGTGTGGTTGCCTCTCGCACGCCCCCTGCTGGGGACCTGGCCTGCAACCCAGGCATGTGCCCTGACTGGGAATTGAACTGGTGACCTTTAACATTTCATATAATAAGGGCTTGGTGATGATGAACTCCTTTAACTTGACCTTATCTGGGAAGCACTTTATCTGCCCATCCATTCTAAAGGATAGCTTTGCTGCATAGAGTAATCTAGATTGTAGGTCCTTGCCTTTCATGATTTTGAATACTTCTTTCCAGCCCCTTCTTGCCCGTAAGGTCTCTTTTGAGAAATCAGCTGATAGTCTTATGGGAACTCCTTTGTAGGTAACTGTCTCCTTTTCTCTTCCCTCTTTTAAGATTCTCTTCTCTTTAATCTTGGGTAATGTAATTATGATGTGTCTTGGTGTGTTTCTCCTTAGATCCCACTTTTTTGGGACTCTGAGCTTTCTGGACTTGCATGTCTAGTTCCTTTGCCAGGTTGGGGAAGTTTTCCTTCGTTATTTGTTCAAATAAGTTTTCAATTTCTTGCTCTTCCTCTCCTCCTTCTGGCACCCCTATGATACAGATGTTGGAACATTTAAAGTTATCCTGGAGGTTCCTAAACCTCTACTTATTTTTGAATTCTTGTTTCTTCATTCTGTTCAGGTTGAATGTTTATTTCTTCCTTATGCTCCAAATCGTTGATTTGACTCCCAGTTTCTTTCCCTTCACTGTTGGTTCCCCATACATTTTCCTTTGTTTCACTTTTCATAGCGTTCACTTTTTTCTCTATTTTGCAACCATACTCAACCAATTCTGTGAGCATCCTGATTACCAGTGTTTTAAACTGAGCATCTGATAGGTTGGCTATTTCTTCATCGCTTAGTTCTATTTTTGGAGTTTTGATCTGTTCTTTCATTTGGGCCATATTTCTTTGTCTCTACACACCTGTTATGTTGTGGGCAGAGCCTTAGCAATTTGCCAGGGCTGCGTTGTGGTGTTGTCTGTGGGGGAGGGGTCCACGAAGGAACAATGACGCTTGCTCAGCTCTCAGTGGGCTTTCAGTCATTTAGCCCCCTGTCCCTAAGCAAATTGGACCCTTGTGGTGCTGATTCACAGGTGGATGGATTTGTGTATGTTCCAGGATCCTGTGGGTCTCTCCAACAAACTCTATTGTGAGACTGGGAGTTTCTCCCACCACTGCAACCCCTACAGCTTTTTACAGCCAGAGGTTTTGAGGCTTTATTTCCCGTCATTGGAACCCTGGGTTGCATGGTGTGTCTCGCTGCCCAGTTGTTCCTTCTGGTTTACCCACACGCAAGTGTGGGACTGCCCACTCAGCCGGCCACTGTCTTGTCGCACGTCCTCGCCACCCAGGCTTCCTGTCTCCGCCACTCTTACCAGTCCAGATGAATGTGTCTGTAACTCCTTGGTTGTCGTCCTCCCATACTGCTCCATTTTCTGGCAGTTCTGGTTGTTTTTTATTTTTGTATTGGTGGTTATCCTTCTTTTTGGTTGTGTGAGGAAGTGCAGTGTTTCTACCTACGCCTTCATCTTGGCCGGATGTCTAATGACTAACTTTGAATGAAGACATAAACAATGTTTGTATTTAAGCAGTTCTTACACATTTAGGTCTCTGGCATTTGGCTTCTTGGTTGTTTGAGAAATAACAGAATCCATTTCCAATTTGGGCATGTGTCTCTGTTGCTTCTCTTATAGCCATGGATTTAAAGATTTTGAATGACTTTAAGTAGAGACTAAACTCAGCTCTTGTCCTAGAAAGCCATTTGCTAAGATATTAATTGGAATTTTTAATGCTTGTAATCTGTAATTATTTGAACTTAATTGTAATTACGCTCTTCTATATAGAGATGGGATGATATGTTTACATTTTATAAGTAAGTATAAATTTTGCAAACCTTTAATTTCTTAATGAAGTCATGTAGGCCTATCTAAGGGTAAGTGCCCTTCCTAGAAGATACACACTAGAACCCTAATTATTGAACGTGCAAATAAGTGGTCTGCATCTAGAAGATCTTTAAGTTCAGATTCCTTCTTGATTAAACAAGTGAGATTTAAAAACTGTTTGCACTCAGCCCTGGCCAGGGCATGTGCTGGAGGCAACCATTTGAAGTCTCTGTCTCTCCCCACCCCCAAAATCAATGAACATGTCCTCAAGTGAGCATCTTAAAAATAAGTAAAAATAGTGAACACTCAAATGCTAATTAATGATTATTTAAATGAAGTAGAAAGCCCTAAATAGTTTTGGGGATGTAAGTATAAATAGTGTCCAGTTCGTGAACTCTCTGGCTCTGCGTGACCTGTTGGTTTGCAGCCCTTTGGACTTATTGCTGCACAGTGTCATCCTGAGGCTCTTGCTTGTCTTTTGCACGCGCCCCTGGGAGCAGGGTTGTCACTTCGAATTGCAGTGGAAGTCTTGGTAGCACCTTTTAGAGTAGTAGCTCACCTTTACCCTCTGCAGAAACAGCTTGCCGGGGCAGGGAGGCCGTGGAAAGAATGTGGCTTTGGCATCACATGCTTGGGTCTGAATCCTTTCCACTTATTAGCAGAGTGTCCTTAGGCAAATTATTTGACATCTGTGAGCCTGAGTTTCCTCGCTTGTAAGAAGTAGACAGTACCATGCCAAGCACATGGTCTTGTGAGGGTTCGGTGAGAGGAAATACTGCAGCTCCCGCTGGCACAGAGGCTAGCATCGGAGCCTCCAGTGAACGTCAGGTCCTCCCCTCACGGAGTTGGTACACTGACGTGGAGCCAGCGGTTCCGTCTGGGGCTGGGTGCGGGTGTGCGTGCGGAGGGGGCCCGCGGGGGGTGGTCGTGGAGTCCGCTCGCTGAGCAGAGTGAGTAGCTGTGTGCGTGCTGGAAACGCACCTGGCAGCGCGGAGGGTGGGCTGGAGCGGGAGAGACTGCTGAGCGGCGAGTGAGGAGGCTTCTGTGTGACCCGTGGGGAGATCCCAGCCATCCTGTCGCTCCACCCACAGGAGTGTGTCTCTGGTAAGCGTGGTGTTTTGTTTTGCTGTTTTAAACAAAAGCACAGTGGAACCGTGGCGGCCAGTGCCTTAACCAGACCTGTCCTCTAGGGTCATGACAGCGTCTTTCCGTCTTGCCGAGGGCACTGCTAGCCTTCTCGCCCCTCGTAGAAGTACTCTTTTTTCTTCCCTTCTTTTTTAAAGATTTTATTTATGTATTTTAGACAGAGGGGAAGGGAGGGAGAGAGAGAGAGAGAGAGAAACATCAATGTGTGGTTGCTTCTCACCCGCTCCCCAGCCAGGGACCTGGCCTGCAACCCAGGCATGTGCCCTGACTGGGAATCGAACCAACAACCCCTTGGTTCACAGGCTGGCGCTCAATCCATGGAGCTACACCAGCCAGGGCTCTTTTTTCTTCCTTTTTAATCTTTGTATAAAAATGGTATCGGACTGTATGGTTTTTCTGTCACTTTTCTCACTCAGGGCTCTTTTTACAGTTCATCCGTGTCGTAGTGTGGATGTGAGGTTGACCCACTTGGTGTGTGGTCTGCTGTGTGGCTCTCCAACAGTGTATTTGTGAGTTCTGTTGCTGGACGTGCAGGTGGTTCCCACGTTTGGGGGTTTTGTTGTCGTTCTCACAAACGGTGTCGCAGAAGCACATGTCTGCATATTTCCTGGTGTGCATGCACTGAGTTTCTGTGGGTCTGAACCGTTCGTCTTGCTGGTGGTGTGCATGCTTCAATCAAGTCTTACAAAACAAGCAGTGGCTTGTTGAGTAATACCCAGGATCATTGGCATTTTAACCAGATTTAAAATGTCACTAAACTAGAAAAGGTAAACTTATTTTTATCTATCTATTTATTTATTTAATCCTCACCCCAGGATATGTTGATTTTTAGAGGGGGGTAGGAAGAGAAACCTTAATTTGTTGTTCCACGTATTTATTCATTGGTTGATTCTTGTATGTGCCCGGGATCAAACCTACAGCCTTTCAGTTTACAGAACAACACTCCAACCAACTGAGTCACACCAGCCGGGGCTTCTCTGATTACTTTAAAACTTACAGGTTCCTCCCCTGGAGTAGAAATGCAATTATGTTCATTAAAGTCTTAAGAATTTATGGTTTACCAGTTTTTCTTACGCTTTCCCCCCTGATCTTATGCTTTGTGTTTGTGCTTATAGTGGTAGGAAGCTAGAGTTTGCAGGAGTTACTATGACAAGAAGATTCTGTGATTTTTTTTTCATGGTGCTTCCTCCATTGACTTCTTTCCTTACAGCTGGCAATGGTGAAAGTATGTCTTGACTTTTGAATGATGACTCTTAGTTGCAGTGGTGTATTTCTACCCTGCATAGAAGGTGGTGGGTAGGGGAAAATGAAGTCTTAACAACTCATGTCCCCGTCTGTTCTGTATGTGGGAATTGCAGACTTGTCAGAGGCTCTGCTCATGCCCCTCCCTGTCGTCTGCTCACCACCAGATCTCAGAAGTTCAGTGGACGCTCTGGCACCAGCTCGAGGTCTTCTCTCCACTTCCAGCCCCCATTATCTGGGGCGATCCAGGTTCTACGTGGGCGCTCCCTTCTGATCCCAGGCCTGGCCCACCTGCACTGCATCCAGAGTCATCAGTTCCACTTCCAGCCACAGCTTCCCGTCATTTACCCCTTGCTCTTTTCCGTGGGAGAATGGGGGCATCCTCGTTGTACATTACATCCCCTTCCAGCTTTCTTTCCTCTGCATGGCCAAGGTTCTTAAAGATGGTCTGCATTTTGGTCCCTTCCAACCTGTTCTATTTTCATTTCTGCCCTTTAAACCACAGTGAAACTGTCCTTGCTGAGGTCACCAGTGACATACATGAAACTAAAGCCCGAAGTGTCATTTCAGAAGTCATCGTGATGATGAAAATAATATCTAGCATTTATGAAACATGGTGCTGCCTCGTTTAATCCTGACCCCTGGGTAATTAAGAGATTTCCCCAAGAACATACAGAAGTAATGGCAATGACCGCTGTTGGGTCTGGCCAACGGTGGCCTCTTCTTCCTTAGGCCTCCAGGAGGGAGAGGGGTGGGGAGGCTCTTACTATTTGGGGCTTTAACTTTGCAAATACAGGCTGTGGGTTCCCCATCATCTGGTTAGTTTCAAAGTGTTCCTCAAAACTCAGTTTGGACTCCTCTTTCTGTAATTTTTCTGATTCACCTGGTTTCAGATTGAAGCAGTGCCTATCAGAGATGATTACAAGCACCACAGAATCGCCCTGTGCAGAAGTAAACCACCTGCGGCCGATCTGTCCCCGCTCCAGTGTGTTCTGTCCCTGTACATGATCCCATAGTCGAGTCACCTTACAGCCACGTGCAGACACTTATCATACCTACGCACTTCAGCAGGAGAGGAGGACTTCAGGGGCTGCTCATCGCAGTGTCTCCAGGCTGGTCCGATGGTAGTGGGTTATCAGAACTCCGCCAAAGTTAGTGTCGCTGAAGAGTAGACACCTAGAAGCTCTTTAGCCGGGGACTAGTTTGATGAACAGTAGACTGTTACAGAGCTCACAAACACAGTGAGGGGTGTTTCGTTGTGAAGTGAGGTGTATCTTGTTACCACGTGACAAAAGTTGCAGAAGAGTGTGTGGTTGATCCCAGGAGTTAGGAATCAGTAGCGATCAGCACAGGTTCCTCTTTCTCTCTTAACTGCGGTGTTCCTTGAAACAGGGATTTCTTGAAAAACCAGTCACGTTCAGGAAAAAGTACTCTATGGCCAAATCAGTTTGAGGAGATACTTTATATTGTTTTTCTGATGGAAATTCATAAGACATGTTTGCTTATTAAGGCCTCTGAAGTCTTGTAGCAAACACAGCATGTAACTTCACGGAGCCAGCCAGCATTTCCCAGACGGCCTTCGTGTCCCGTTAGACGGTGTCCAGTTAGTGCTCTTCTGAAGCAGCCCTTCATTGCTACTGAAGCTCTGGCTCACTGATACCAGAGAGGATGTGTTTGTTTTTCAGAATTTGTAGCTGCTAGTTCACACTTCTACTCTGTGAAGGAACTTTATACACTCTTCATCTTGAGAAGCAGGTTGTTTGACTAGCGCACGGTTTGAATTGTTAGAGTTTGTTTAATGTCGATCATGTTGGCTTTCGTGTCCCCTTGAAACAAGAGACTTTTCCCTGGGACAAGTCCTTAAGCACTCAGCCTCCCTTCTCCATCGGACCTGCTTACAGGGGCTCTTGTGTGCTTTCCATCGTCCTCCTTGCCGGGGAGAGACGAAGGTGGGGGCATTGGGGGGAGCTGTGTGCGCGTCGTCAGTCAGGCTTCACGGCCGCTGGCTGGTGCGAGAAGGTCCTGCTGGTGCTGCCCTTGGTGGGTTGCGCTTTGTGCCTCGGTTTCGTGCACTTGCCAGTAGTGAAGTGGAAATCTGCAGGTTCTGCGTCCAAAAACTTCAGTGTCCCTCCTGGGTGCCCCTGACCACGGCCGGTAACCCCTGTAATGCCAAGGGTCTGTGAGGGTGGGCCCCTGGTAGTGCAGGCTTCTCTGCTAGGTAAGTGTGCAAGGAACCCATGTGTATCGGTGCACCAGCGGGTTTTGTTGTGAGAGGCTGTGTTCAGCTTCAGTGAATTTTTTTCGAAGACTCTTTCAACACATTGGCTGATTTCACGATGGGTGATTTACCAGGGCACTTGCCCACACTGCAGAGTGTTTAGCAGTTTCTTAGTAAAAACAGCATGACCCCCGTGCCCTGCCCCAGTTTACCCAGTATCACCCCAAGGGACTTTTTCTCCCTGCATGAAGTAAGTCCTCCAAAGGACTTTCTGCCGATGGGGAAGAGGAGAAACAAAAAATGGCATTAGCACTAAAAGACATGAAAACTGACAAGTTCAAAACTGTTTTGAGCAGTGGGGAAAAACATCTTGATAGGTGTGTTGCATCAAATAGAGAGTACTTTGAAGGTGACTGAAGTTTAAACAATTTTTTATCAATAAATTCTGGGGGTCTTTTAGGTCCCCCCACATATATACCAGTGTTCTTCTGAAAACTGCCTGATTTCCTCAGTGTACAAGGTCTGTCCAGAAGGTACCCAGCCATGTCATGTGAAAAACAGAGACATTTATTGAAGAAGATACAAGAAATATTGTATATAGGGCAGTGACACCTCAGTCCCCTTCAAAGTAGGCACCTTGGGACCTCACACAGTTCTCCCAGTCACCATCAGCTGACTCGTCATATTTTCCTGAATCTCATTGACAGTCTGAAATTTCTTCCCTTTCAAAGGTGATTTTAGTTTGGGGAAAAGCCAGAAGTCACAGGGCTCCAAATGTCGGCTGTAGGGGGCTGAGTCACCTGGGCGATTTGATGCTTCGCCACAGAACTCTGTGCCGGACGTGATGCCTATCAGGTGCATTGCCGTGATGAGGCTGCCAGTCACCAGGCGCCCGTAGCTGGGGCCTTCTGAGTCATCTGACTAGTTTCCGCGGAGGAACACTCAAGCTTCATGCAAAATCAGATGCAGATGCATTGCTCTCCTCTCAGTCATTTTGAATGTGAGGGCCACACAGTGCACATGCTCCCTCAACGGTGTCTTCCACCCCCTCTGTAGAGTGACAGCGTCCTCGTTCATGTGTGTGCAGTCTCATCCACTCTCCTCGGCTGCCGTGACTTCTCCTTGGAGGCCGCACAAACCGTTCTCCTTATACTGGCGGTGGCTGTACTTTTTCCGGACAGACCTCATATATGTTGTTTAGTTTGTTTTTAATATCTGTTGGCTTTGTGGCCATCCTAAGTCTTTCAGCTGTGAGATGTCATGTACTATTAGGAAAGTATTTTAACTCTTAACTGAAAAGCATTTGAACCTTTCTGATTTTTCATGAAGTCTGCTTAAGATTCTTGACAGATTTTGATGGCCCAGTTATGAAATGAAGAGTTCATAACTTGTAAAGTGGCATATTTCTGAAAATTCAACATTGACTGATAAGCCAGTCTTTTATGGGAACCTATATTGTATCTTACTGTCCAAGCAGGGTTGGTTTTTTTTTTTTTTTTTTTTAAGATTTTATTTATTTTTTTCAGAGAGAGGGGACGGGAAGGAGAAAGAGGGAGAGAAACATCAATTGTGTGGTTGCCTCTCAAGCACCACCTACTGGAGACCTGGCCTGCAATGCAGGCATGTGCCCTGACTGGGAATCAAACCGAGAACCCTTTGGTTCACAGGCCTGCACTCAAGCCACTGAGCTACACCGGCCAGGGCTGCTCCAATCAGTTTTACAATTACTTTAATTCATAAAAAAAGATGCATAAGCAGGTTAAACACTCACAAACACACCCTAAGGTGGAAAACTCCATTCCCAGCACATCTTGGGCCCATTTGGACACCCTGGTAGACGCAGAGGTGCCAGCCTGGGGTATGTGGTCCGCAAAGCGGCCAGCAGTCACTCTGCCCGGGCTCCCTCAGAGCCAAAGGCCTGGCCCTACAGGGGGTTTGGGGGGGCTGGTCACAGTCCAGGTTCCGCCCTTCACCCCACTGGCTCCATCCCCGAGAGCACGCACCTTCCACCCCAACTCTGTCCCACCGCCTCTCCAGGGAGCCCAGCCGGGACAGCAGCTCACAGTCGCTGTCAGTATGTGACCACCCCTCTGCACCCCCTGCCTTAAGACATTTTCCTGTTGTGCTTGTTTGGAACGTTTGCTTTTAGACTTAGTTTTAGATTTCTTTGCTGCAAAATTGGCGATTAGCGTTTAAGTATATAAATTTGAGGCTCTCTGGGCGGTATTGCATATATAAGGTTATCCTCTTTAAACTTCTCAGGTTAAAGATAAGGACATGGATTTTTGAAGCCCTCCGATGAACTGTGAATGACGTTTGGGTACTAGGTGGGGACAGCTGGGGGGAGGGAATGGGTAGACTGGAAGAGAGAACACTGAAGCGCAGCAAAGCCAGGGAGAGGAGAAGCCTTCGGTTTTCACCATTGAACATCTTGTCATATGTGACCTTTAAAAAGCTGAGAGCCTTATGATTTCACTCATTTGTGGGATATAAAAGTGAACTCGGGGACACAGGCGGTGGTGTGGTGGTTTCCTGAGGGAGGGGTTGAGGGGGTGGGTAGGGCCCGATCAACACTCATTGACGGAAGATGGTTCGCCTGGGGTGGTGGGCACAGTGCAATGTACAGATCTTGTGTCATAGAAATGTGCACTTGAAACCTACATGATCCTGTGAAACAATGGCACTCCAGTAACTTTAGTAAAAAACTTTTTTTAATGCAAACCTAAAAAAAAAAACAACTGAGTGGAATGTGCATGTAAACTGAGGTGTGCTGTGGTACCACGTCTCCATGCGTGGAGCAGACACAACACGTGTGTAATGAAAACTTGACGTTTAACATGAAAAGGTTGTATTGGATCCCTTAAGAGTGTCCGTGAGTCTTGATGAAGAAGACTCGCAACTGAATCAGAAGTGTAGCGCCAGGAAGAAAGCCCTCAGAGAACGGCGGGCGCTGGCGTGGGGCTCGGACGCGGGGGGGCTCTAGGAAAGACCCCTGTTGACTTTCTTTGGGTGTGGAGGAGTGTTGGTGTGATAAGTGGTGTCTTAACTTAATCCTTTAGGTAGGCTGTTCTGATATTTGCAGTCCTTAGATTTTTAATCCTCAGATTTTTTAAAATGTCAGGCTGTTTTAAAAATTCAGCTTTCTTAAATTTCAAACTGTTCAAACTGTTTGAATAGATTTAATATTGATACAGTTAGGGCTGATTTGTTAGCTGTTTCAAACTGTCAGCCTTTTTAATTAGAGCTCTTTGAGTTTCTAAAATTAATAAATATCAGTGAATCTGGATTTTATTCCTGTGGCTCTTTTAGTGGTTCCCCTGTTTACTGACACCTTAAAAATGAAAGAACCTAAAACTCAGACCAGAGTGTTGGGGGTGCTGGCTTGAGAGCCCAGCGCTGGCTGCGGCCCTGCCCCTTTCCGGCGGGCTCTCAACTTGTTGGGTTGCTTCTGGGAGTCAGGCTCTTCATCCGTAAAGGAACGGTCCAGAACCATCTTTAAGGTTAACCGCTAATCTTCCTCGACTGTAATTGGCTCTTAGGAGCAAATACTTTTGGTGTACAAATGCATGGTCCATACAGTTAACCGTTTACAATACGTTACATGCCAAAATCTTACCGGTTAGTTTCTCAGAGAGATGCTTTTCGCATGGCATTGGTGTCCTGAAGGGAGCCCAGGTCCGTTTACTATTTAATAGTGCGTATTAGTAGTGCATGGCCAGGGCCCAGGACAGCGCCCGGTGCATGGAGCTCCCTACCGAGTGTTTGTCAAGTAAATTATAATGGTCACTGAATTCCTGTAACTCTCAGAAGTCTGTTTAAACTCCGTGTTAAACTATGTATACATTCGCAGTGACTAGGGTCACATAAAACATTAATAATTGAAAGAGCAAGAAATAAACTTTTTAGTCTAAAATCTAATATGTGAAAAAAAGTTTAGAAGAAACAAGATGGAATTTTGTAGCGGTTCTAAAGGGGAATTTGGGGCAAGTTCAGATGCTCGACAGCACTGGTGTGTGTGTATTTCTAAATCCTTTAAAAACATACAGCTTTCAGTTACTTAATTTACCCTTTCATTTATTTATGCAAAACATTGACTGAGTGGTGTGCCAGGCTCTGAGCTGGGTTCCCCAGTTCTGTGGTGAGCGGGAGGGATGCCCCTGTGCCTGGGGCCCCCCTCCCCGGGGCAGTGAGGCTGGGGCCTGGAGTTCCAACCTTGAACCTCGAAGGGACAGTCCTGTGAAATGGGAGGGCCCGAGCCTTGTCAGGGAGCTCCCTCTCGGGTCTGACCTGGCTGGAGGTGTGACTGGAAACAGCTTGATGAAAAAGGAGAGGAACTTCCCGGGCAGCAAGGGCAACAAATGCAAAGATTCCCGGGAGTGGGGAGGAGACCGGCATGTCTAATGTCTAAGAAAGGGGGGAAGGTCTGTGAGGCTGGGCCCGAGGGGACGACGGGCAGAGTTTGGTCAGAGGCCCGCGAAGGGATGGGACGGAAGAGATCTGATGGCGCCGTAGTAAGGACTTCTCTGCCTCACAGGACCCTGCCCCCCTTCCTGCCGCCCCCGCCATTGCTGTCAGGATGACGGTCCAATCAGACCTCTCGTCTTAGGCTCAGCTGCCATGCGAGGGGTAGATGGGGAGGTGGTGGGTGTCTGATTTGTGGGTAGCTGGCTTTGACACTTAGTAAGGTGTGCAGCAGTGGTGGAGCACGGAGTTCAGGGGCCGGTCTGGAGCTCGGTGTACACCTGCTGGGCTTGAGACTTCAGGAGGTGTGACCAAGGCACTTGGGTGTGGACAGGCCTGGAGTTCAGAGAAGAAACCCGGGCTGGAGAATCTAGGTGGTCATTTCCTCTTAGGAGGAAATTAAGTAAGTGCCAGCGAAGAGGGTGTGGGTTCACACAGGTGATGCCATCGGGCGGTACCACCCGCACAAAACAACCGGCGGCCGTCTGGTGGGGGTGGGAGTGACGTTCCCAAGGTAGACGGAAGGAAGCTCGGACTGAAGTTGTATTTAGGGGACATTTGCTGAATTGGTAGTTCCTTAAAACTTGAGGGAAGTCTTGTTGGACATTTTTGTTTTCCACATTTGAACATACCTGTTTGACTGTATGACATAAAATACTCTCAGGATCTCGACTGATGTTTGGTTTTCGTAAAACGTTAAGTCCAATAGCTTAGATGACGAATACTAGAGGTGATTTAGGTTTCGGTACTTCAGACTTAATCCCTAAACGTGACTTCCTGTGCCCAAGTTTACAAAGAGCTGTAACGCCCTGAGGCTGCAGTAGTACACGCTGGGGTGACTCACACCTGCCCTGTCAGGTCGACAGCCTGCTCTTACTGTTCTAGATACCATTTACCTCCCAACAACATTCTTTCTGGCACCATCACAACACCTCAGTGCTTCTGAATGTCACATTAGAAATACTTATTTAAAAACCTACGTATTGTGATGTGACGTACATAGACGATCCTTAAAGTATGTCTGTAGTATGGCATGTGGGCAGGTGCTGACTTAGTACAATATTGCATAGCTAAGGCCCTTTATCTGTGGACCCAAGATCCTGGAGCGTTATAAATTGTATTTTGCGGTCGCTTCGGACACTTAGAAATAATAGCAATTATCATTTGTTAGGCATTTACTATGTGTTAAATATTTTGTGTACACTAGCTTAATTAAACTTCACAACTATTTAGGACAATGATTTGCCCCACTTTGCAGACTAGGAGAGGAGATCGAGGTTTGGAGAAGGGAGAAGTTAAGTAGTTACCTGAGACCACATACCTAGTAGGTTGGGGCCGAGCTTCAAACCCAGCTCTCCCTGAATTCAGAGAACATTTGAAATTTTGCTAAGTCTTAACACATTCCCATCTAAAAAGAGAATGAGCATTGCCCTTTACCTTTAGCCTCACCTGTATTTGCAATTTACCAATGCTAAGTGAAAAATTATAAATATTCACAGATAGCTAATGAGAGTGAATGGTTTTTCCTATTTATTAGCTATTTGTTTTTCATTCTGGGGATTTTTTTCTTCTTTCAGTTTGTCTTTCTGAGTGTCACCTAAGTAATATCCTTGAAGGTTTGATACTTTTAGAAGACAAAGGAAAGGCAGTATGTTATTCGTCCCTGCGCAAGTTTTACCCAGCTTTTCCGTGGGCACTAATAGTCCTCAAGATTTCAGCTAAATGTGTAAAGAATCATATTTCTGTAGACATGTCATACAATAGGAGTGTTTCCACATACAAAGGTAACTAATCTTAGGATTAGCATGGTGCTAACGCCTACAGACCGAATACTTCTATCAGTGTGTGGCAGGTACCCTAGTCCCCACCCCAAGGTGCTGAGAAAGAATTAATTCATTCACTTTATTTCTCCTTCAGGTTTGCCTGCGATGAGATTTCATTCTCCACAGTTAAAGGACATCCTTTCTGGGCTGCCGTGAATAAATTTGGAATGATACTGCATATCTTCGTCTGATGGAGAATTAGCCACACCTCGAGTGAGGGTCGCTGCACTGGACACTGTCAGAACACTGCTCACGATGTCGGCGAACAGGAGTCAGAACCCGCACGGGCTCAAGCAGATCGGCCTCGACCAGATCTGGGACGACCTCCGAGCCGGCATCCAGCAGGTGTACACCAGGCAGAGCATGGCCAAGTCCAGATACATGGAGCTCTACACGTATCCTGCCGCGGGGGCCGGGCTGCATTGGCTTGGAAGTCTGTTTGCTGGTGTGATCTGTGGATGGCTGGAAATTCCCGTCGCGTCTTCTCTTTCCAGCTCAGCCTGTGATAAAACCCCGAGTTCATTTTTGGCTTTAAAATTCAACTCATTTCCTCTTTCTGAGTTTTTTGGACAGAGGTGAAACTGGCTCGTCGGTGGTCTAAAGTTGTGCTGTTCAGTGCAGTGGCCACAAGCTCCCCGTGGCTGCCTGCACTCGAAATCATGGAAATTGGGTGACTAAGGAAAATGTTAGCTCCTGTGTTGCAGTAGCTGTGTTTCAAATGCTCTGTAGATGACAGACAACCTGTCTCATGGCAGAAAGTGCTGTTGGAGAGTGCTGGTTAGGGCGGGGGGGGTGTAGGTCTCCCTGGGGCCCATGGGGCGGAGCAGAGGGGCCGCATCAGAAGTGGTCTGGTGCACGGAGCTGACGGTCGCCCTCTGACCGACCCCTGCCTGGAGGGTTGCCGCGCAGCATGCAAGTTCTACTCTGCGCCCTGTTCACAGGTGCGGTGTCCGGAGCGCTTTCCAGGAGTTGGTTTTGCGGTGCGTGGTGTGCGCCTTAGAGGCTGTGGAGAGTGGAAGAAGTTGAAGTTCAAGCTGACTTACTCGAGAGCAGATTGCTGCTGATTTGCTGGTTCTGGGAGTTTAAAGTTGCTAGTTCAGTGGCTATCTAAGTTTAAATCCATCAGCATCAATGATTGTCAGACTTGGTTATGTGATATTTCAGTACGCCTTCAACTATGCTAATATTTTAGAATCTTAAAAAAAGTAATATTTAAATAGATATGAAACTATACATTCTTCTCTAAATTTAAACTTTATCGTACATGTGAATATATACTCATAATGTGTATATCCACTTATACTGTAGAATGCTTTTTAGAAAGGTAACAGCATTAGTGACTGTCACTTACTATAAACTTCGCTCTTTTCAAGGGCACAGGGCCGCAGTTTTCAGTGTGTTCCCTTGTGCAGCCATAACTGCTGTCTAATTTTAGGGCAGTTCTGTCACCCCTCAAAGAAGGCCGGTACCTGTTAGCAGTCACTCTCCACTCCCCTCCCCCGCCTCTGGCAACCCCTGACCCGCTCTCTGTCTCTCGGAATTTGCCCGTTCTGGACATGGTATGTACGTGGAATCACCCGTGTGTGGCCTTTCGTGACTGGCTTCCGTCACTCAGGATAACGTGTCCGGGCTCGTCCTTTTTGCAGCAGGTGTCGGCGCTCTTCCGTCCTCCCGGCTGAGCCGTTGGACGTGCCGCGCGTTTGTCCGTTGGCCAGTGGTGGCGTCTGGTCGTGTCCACGCGGGGCTGTGCGGGACAGAGCGGCTGTCAGGAATGCTGTGCGTGCGTGTGTGTGGGGCCTGCGTTCCAGTCCCCCCCGGTCCACACGGAGGAGCGGGATCGCTGGGTCCTGTGACGCGGAGGCACTCTAAGCAGCACACAGTCTTTGCCAGTCGGAGGCTGGTGTTCCGCTCCAGAGGGCGGTGGCTCGCTGGGCGTGACCTTTTTAATTCTTGTAAGTAACAGAGTTGAAGATGGTGATTCCACAGGTGGGACAAGCGCTTGGTCTGATGTCTGGTTTGCAAAAAAAGGGAGCATCAGTGTGGAAAGCTAGGAAATTTGGTTGATTTGTCTCTGGGGAATTTCTTAAGTAATTTTTGACTAAATGAGATTGGTCTTTTGCCCAATAGGATGTTTTCACTCTTAAAACTTGAAGAAAGTGGAAACTTTGTACGCTTGCAGCAATTATTGAATGCTTTTATTTTACAAATAATTAACAATTTGTGGTTGTTCTGATACCTGCAATTTTAATTATTTTAGGAATGCTACTCTTGAGTGTTACTCTTTGCCTTCATACATTAATTAAGAGTGGAGAATCTGACTTTAGATCTTTAGGTATTATTTATGGAACACAGGCACACTTTGAGTCCTGTTTGTCAGGCATTGTGCTAGGGACCGCCTGCATCTTACTGAGAGCTTACACTGCCCAGGGGTGTTGGTGGGAGTAACCCTTCTCTCTTGGTATCAGAAGCGTGGTCTCCAAAAGCTCAAGTAACTTGCTAGTTGTTACAACAGCTGCTGAGAAATGACCATGCCTGAACTTGGTGGTGTGAATCTAGAGACTGCCCTTATGCACTGTATGTGGTCCTTAGGTGGTGGTGGTGGTGGTGGTGGTGACGGTGACTGATTTTAGAGAGAGGAGTGGGATTTGGGAGTGGGGGGAGAGAAACATGGAAACATCCATTTGTTGTTCTACTCATTTGTGCATTATTGGTCCATTCTTACATGTGCCCTGACCGGGTTTTGAACCCACCATCTTGGCATATCAGGATGATTCCCAAACCAACTGAATACCTGGCCAGAGCCTTCACCTGCATTTTCTATAAGCTTTCAGTGTTATTGTCAAAAGTAGAACTTTGAGTCGTCTGACACATTTTTCTGGAGCACATCGTCACTTCCATTTAAGTCATTTAAACATACGTAGTACTTCTTAAAACTGCATTGCTATTCCTGCAGTTTCAGCCCAGCCTTAGTTTGCATACCAGCTTTTTAAAAGGTTTTCTTCTTACAGGTGTACATTCAGTCTCCCATGGAACCACTTAACTGCACCGCCCTGTAAAGTCATCTCCTGCAGGCTCATTTACAGGGACATCTGACAGTTGGGACTGTGAGGTCACATTTCAGGTTTGGAGGCACTCTTGGTCCTGGGGAGAAGGACGTGTCACATATCTGGGGTCCCTCTTCGGAGTGCAGCCTGGCTCCTCAGGGTGGGTGCAGGAGCCTGTTGAGGAAGGCCGGAGTGGGAACACGGGCGAGAACTAGAGGGGAACCCTTGTCTCCCCTGAGTCCAGCTGGCAGCTGACAGCTAGGTTGCTCCTTCGTTCATCCTGGAGAACCCTGACGTGGGTCTTGGAGAAAGTAACCTGCCTCTGGCTGTGAAGCGGTGTGTTTTTTTTTTTTTTGCACCGTGGCTGTTTGGGACAATGGGCTGTTAACTCAGCGTGAAGGGTTTTCCTGATTTCAACTCCAAATGGCAAAGGAAAGGAAGGGAATTTGGAGAAAGAAAAGGAGGCGCCAGAGCTTCTGCGGTCAGAAGGGTCTTGTTCACTTAGCTTCGTTTCCAGCCCCTTCCCAGAGGCTTCCTTTCCTCCGAAGGCTGAGCCCTGAGCCCGTGCTCCCACTCCCTGCCGGTCTGTGGGGCACTTCTGTGCAGTCCCAGTGTTCTGCCCTGTCCCCCGTGTGTTTATGTAGTCATGGTGCAACGAGGGCTTTTCTTTTTGCAGTAGAGTAATGGGAGTATTCCTGTGCACGTGGGTAGATAACAGTCGGTTTCCTTACTCTTGAACTTGAAATAGGAAATGAAATCTCTTACCATTTTTGGACACTGTTCTATTTCTGGTGTCAGGCCTGGGTCCTGCCGTGGAGCAGACCCTTAGAGGGGGAATGCGGCGCGAGGCACGGTCCCGTGGCCTGGCCGTAGCGCCCGCTCTCGTCCAGTCCCGACCCCGGGCTGTCTGGTTTTGCAGGGCTCCAGGTCTCCTGCCCACATTTCCAGGTCAAAATCCTTCTTGTCTTCTTTTCTGTTTTTCCTGCCGTCATTATACACCTCGAGTCATAGTTTTAGTTTCCCTCGGAATCAACTTAAACTTCTGTGTTGGTGTCTTTCTCTTTTTTTCTATCAGCATACGTTCTCGTAAACTTTGAGGTTCTGTTTTTCTCCTTGCAGTGCTGTGAACTGAACTTAGTTTATTCTGTTCTGTTAGCCTGTCTTTTCAAAATCTTTTTCTCCAACTCGTACAGCAAGGATCGCACTCGGCTGCACTAGGAAGTTACCACAGCAGCACCTTCAGGATTCGCATTTAACCAGTGCCCTGACTTCAGTGGCACGGTTCGCAGTCCCTGGGCGGGGCTCTGAGTTGTCAGGAGGCATACGGGGAAATGCTCAACCTCATCATTATTAAGGAAATCAAGAATTTTAAAAAACGTTAACCTACCCGGTTGAAAGGAGTTTTCAAGAAGTGACTGTAGCCAGTGTTGGCAAGAGTGGGGGGGCGGGAGCTCTGCAGCCCCCTGGGGATGGGAGTTTGCTCAGACCTTCCTGGGGAGAACTGCAGAGACATAAAGACATAGAAACGTGCTCTGGTCCGGTGGTTTTGTGCTCTGTGTTTTCAACTTTTAATTCTGTCCTAAGGAAATAGTTGTATTCAAATTGTACGTGCAGAGCTATTCAGAATGCTTCAGTAATAGGAAATGGTGGGAAGCAACCTCAGCCCTTAACCATGAGGATTTGGTATTTAATGGCCATAAATAGTCATTAAAGCATATTAAATAATCCTTGATACGTAATAATGTTTGCAGTAAGAGAGAAAGCAGGTTATAAAGTGGTATATGTACTGTGAACCCCCAGCACACCCTCTCTGTTTGTGGAAAAAATTTACCTAGCACCACTTTGAAAGAGGTGATTTGTAGGTATTGGGCTTAATTAAGGATGATTTTTTTAATGACCTATGCTTTCTAGATTTCCAGTACATAGCGTGCATTTTAAAGTGCAGTTTATTTTCCTTATCAAATGTTAAGTTGTCTCTACTTTTCACTACTGAGCTGGTACTATTCAAGTAGTTTTTAGGATTGAGAAATTGTATCTATCCTTGAGAAAACCCACAGAATTTACAGTTATATTGCATCGTTGCCTCTAGAACTGAGTTTTTGGTTTTTATTAGTGTGAATATGGTATATTCAGCTTTTTATTTTGTTTTTCATGATGTATATACTCAGAGCACTGTGAGTATTTGTAAGCAAATCTCGGTTTTTGTTTTTGGAACCCGCTGCTAGGTGTGAACTGATTTGCTCTGTCAGGGATATTCCCGTGCAGAATCCTGCCTGACCACAGCCTGGAGCAGACTGAGTTCTTTCATAACTTTGCAGACTGCTGTTGCGGCTGCGGGTGGGCCCGGTGTCTGGCTGGTTTGTACAGGTGGTCCACGTGGTGACGTGTGAGAATGGGAAGAATTTTTAGTTTAACTTTTAGTGCAAATCTTTGCAAATGATCTTAATATGAGTTCGTTGTTGGAATTTCCACGCTGTGAAGTCCCAGTTCCATAAGAAGTAGCAGTAGAAAATGGTTCTGTTCTGTTTAGTTTTGCTTTTTTAATTGCATTAACTTTTAGAAAGTGAAAATGGGGTTTAAATTTTATGGTAACTGAAAGTCTCAAATTGGTTCCCCTCGCCACGTTAGATGAGGCCCCGTGCTGTGGGGTCCCGGAGACAGCAGGACCTCTGCAGCTTCTCCGGAGCCTCTGCGTGTCACCCAGAGTGAGGCCGCGACCACTCCCAGAGCAGGAAGGCCTGCCCGGCCCCGGCCCCCAGGCAGGGAAGGCGTTCAGGAAACGTGCGTGGAAAGATGAGCGGTCGGGTGTGGCTTTGCCCCGGTCTCTGTGCATTCGGTGGGACCCCTCCACACTGACTTGTCCCTACAGCTCTGCATAAGGTGCCTTGGCAAGCGATTGAACGGCTCCAGGGTGCTGCGGTGTTCGGCCCGCCTCGGAGGCGGAGGCAGAGGCAGACCTGGCTCCTCACCACAAACTGCCGCTCCCCACACCGTCCCCACCTGCCTTCCGGGAACCTGGGTGGGCCCTCAAGAGGACCAGGTGTCTGCTTCCAGAGATAGCTTCCAGGGCCTCTTCCAAAAAGAGCCTCCAGTTTGAAAGGTCAAATACGTGGGTTTGCCAGGCCTTAGTATAAAACAACTAACCCAGTGTCTGCTGAATGAAGCGTCTTTTATTGCTTCTTACGTTTTTAGTTTATTTTACCTCTTGGTGGTTTTTCGTATCCTTATTTCTTCTATATTTAACTTTTCCTCTTTAAAAATTTTTTTAAAATATTTTACTTATTTTTTAGACAGGGGAAGAGAGGGCGAAAGAGGGAGAGAGACATCAGTGTGTGTGAGAGAAACGTCAGTTGACCTGGGGACCTGGCCCACAACCCAGGCATGTGCCCTGACCGAGAATGGAACCGGCGACCTTTCAGTTCACAATCTGGTGCTCAACCACCGAGCCATACAAGCCGGGGCTTAGTTTTTCCTCTTAATCTGTTTTGTTTTTGTTTTAAAAATATTTTTGGATTTGACCATTTTCCTCCTAATTATTGATCTTATTTATTTTGTTTTAATACTCATCATAGAAAGTAAATGATCTATTAACATGTAATGGTGCACGTGTTGGAATGGTGGGTGGCAGTGTGGCCCGTGAGGGGCAGAAGGAGCCCCGATTCCTATGGACAGAGCAGCTGGAGGCCCAAGGCAGGAGTTACCCACCCCGGAGTCTGGGAGGGCGCCCGCTGCAGCGTCCTTCAGCCGAGGACCGGCTCCCCTTCCCGACAGTGCACTCGACGGCCATGGGGCTTTCTGTCTGGCCGCTCCCTGGAGCCTGCTTTTTTCTTTTCCAGGAGCGTTTCCCCACGTGGTGGGGTTGGTTTAAAGCCAAGATGTAAAAACTAGGAGGCGAAGGTGGTGGGCCGGCACAGCCCCGCCGGGTCTGCCCAGGGGTGGGCCGTGCTGCTGCCGTCGGTGCCATTCTTGTGTGACAGGTGGTCGCTGCTCCGTCAGAAGTTCACCCCTGTTTGTACGTAAACCGGGCCGGCATCTCACACGAGGCGCAGGCCGAGGCTGGACTCTTCCACGGCTGGGCACAGCTGCGCAGTGCGGGGGCTACGACTGTTTCCCGGAACCACCGCGTGGGCTCAAGAGTAGATGCATTTGGGGGCTTGCTAGCATGCAGTCTTTTGTTTCTAGGTAAGAACCTTGTAAAGTAGAAGAAGTGCAAAAAGGCACACCGGGGAAGGATCGTGCCCTCCAGGTCTTACGTCCCAGCCGCCCAGGCAGCCCGGTAGCCAACCCGCTGGGGTGCCTCCGCCCGTGGGTTTATCCACGCTGGCGCACAGCAGATGAGTGCTTGTGTGTAATTTGGAATAACCTTCAACACAAACAGTTTCCTAGTGGAAAGGAAACGCACCTGTAGGGTTTTTGTTTTTTGTACATACGGCTCCCTGGTCATTGATCCTGAAAGCGAACTTGGCCTGAAACGCCCCGGCGAGGGAACAGAAGCGGTCTCCTGACATCGCGTCACTTTGCGCCTATACCTAACCACCTGCGACTGTCCTGGCGTGGTCCGGAAACAAGCGTCTTTGCTGGAGACCGTGGGGAGTGCGCTTCTCCGTGATTGCTTTGGTGATGTTTGGGCTTCCGTCAGAAATAGGAGCTGCCTGAACAGCTGGTCCGGTTACCTACGTGCCGTTAGAAGTGCTGAGACCAAAGCTGCGTTTGGCAGATGGCGCTCCGAATGCGTGATATGTTTATTTCTAAAAATTCATAGTTAGGTCGGGGTTTGGTTTGTTTTGTTTTTCTCCAGTAAATTTTAGGATTCTGACCTGGATATCGAAATTTTGTATGCTATTTTACTTCCTTGTTCTGTAGATACTTATTCTGACTTATAGTTTTATTTTTCTGTTATGTTTCAGGCATTGTTATAAGCTATAACTCACAGGCCTGCTGGGTGACGTGGAGGGGGTGTGTGCATGTGAGGTGGCATGCCTGCGATGGGGAACGCCGATGGTCTCCCCTTGTCATCAGGAGTGCCCGATGGGCGGTGTGACAGCTGGCATCGCAGAGGAGATGATGGGGGGAGGAAGTTTCAATGCTGCCAAGGCTGGAAAGTTTCGTGAACCCACGGACTTCGTGTGGACCTCAAGGGATGGCGATAGACAAGGAGGGGAAGATGGGAGGTCTTGCCAGAGGGAGAAGGGTGACTGAAAGTGGGAAGTGACACTCTCCGAGGACACATTAGGTAGCTCGGAGGGCTCTGTGCAAACAACTAGATGACTTGGGTAGTTCAACCAGGTGGTTAAAGGACGGTGCCGGGTTCTGGTGAATCTTGAAAATCAGGTGAGGTGTTTTTTTTCTTGTTTGTTTGTTTAGTCGTAGGCCCATTGGGATGGGTATATGACTTTATATAAACAAATGTTAATGTGGAAACCAGGTGGGATTAAACCCCGAGATCAGAGGCAGGGAGAGAATAATTCAGGCATGACGTGCACGGTGAGCTAGGGTGATGGCCATAGAAATGGAACATAAAAGGAGCAAGTTACTGGGCGTCTGCTGAGCTGTGTTTCAGCAGACTTTCCCATTTGTGCCGTTACCAAAATGATAGTAAATAATGTTTAAGTCAGTGAAAACTGAGAACAAGAGAACGGGCGTTATAGATAAGAAAGCAACAATTCTTTTTGGGGGATGAGAAGCTGGTGGAGGCAGGGTACTGACTGCCAGGGCATAGTAAGCCTCAGCGTAGAAGGCACTGAGAAGAGGGTGCTGGCCACACGGCCCCTGGGCCTGCAGCATTGGGCAGCGCCTGGGGGGCGAGGGGTAGGTTCAGAATCGTCTTCTGCCCCCAAGTACAGAACACGTGACAGCCAAGAAAGCCTGTGTCCCAGGCGGAACTGGTCCTGTTATTTAGGGCACTTAGAGTGGGACCATCTTAGAATTGAGGGATAGGGGTCTGGCAGAGGTCGGCATGAACAGGAGCTATCAGCAGAGTCCATGGTAGAAGGTGAGCAGTTAGAGTGATGGGACTCGGTTCCGTATCCAGATACAATGCTGGTGCTGGACACAGCGCAGTTCTGGGAAGACGGGAGGCCCTGAGAAGTAAAGCCACTTACCAACATGGGCGAGAGGGCACAGCAGGGAGTGGCCAGCTCCCAGGTGGGTGAGACCCAGAGCGGGGGCCCACCAGCCCCACGCAGGCCAGTGGCATTTCCACTCGGTCTTTCAGCACCTTACCACTAAGGATTAATGAGTGGGGAAAGGACAGAAGAAACAAACAGACTGAAAGGGAAGAGGAAGACCCCAGTGACACAGGGAACAGAAGAGGGTTGTAAAGATTACCGTTGTCAGATATGAGAAGCTTCTTACGTGGCTGTACACTGGGAACAGGACTGAAAGAAAACTCACGTCTGAAATGGTAGCTCACGTGCTAAAAAGAAAAGTAGTAGGATGGCAAGGAGACTTCAAAGGAAAATAAAAAGGCAAAAGGTAAAAGGTATGGAGATCGAGAGGTAACCCAGAGGCCCAATATCTGATTGTTAGGTAGTAATTCTAGAGAAAAATGAGAGATTCTTAAAATTTATAATATTATGGAGAATATAACAGGAGATACTAAATCTGCAGGGTCCAAGCTAATGAAGAGAAAGCGTGACACCCTGGACCAAATAACGACGTCTCTGTGCAGAACCAGCGGGTTGAGCTAGAGCCAGCGAGTGCCTGGAGTAGTGCTGCCCCGCGGGCCTCACGGGGGTCCAGCTGCAAGTTCCCACAGGAGCAGGTGGTGGGGGGGCGGGGAGCCCTGGGCTGTCTTTACCAGGGCAGGTTAAGGAAGAGCAGCAACAAGGGTGACACCCGTCCAACCGTGTGGCCTCTCGACACAGGCAGCCAGAGCACTGTTACAGTAAGTCTTACAGAAAGGACTGGAGTCGTACACAGGCTTTTTGTTCAGTAGTTTAGCCCTAGCCCTAACCCTAAGGCTTTATGTCTTTGTTTTTAGTTTTAGATAATAAAGCATTCATAATTATCTTTGGCTGATGACATCAGAGAGTCAACTGGTTTTATGTATGTATTTTTTTAATCCTCACCTGAGGGCATGCTTATTGATTTTAGAGAAAGGGGAAGGGATGCAGAAAGAGGGAGGGAAACATCCAAACGTTGCCTCTCATACGCTCCTGGACCCAGGGACCAAACCTGCAGCCTAGCCATGTGCCTTGACTGGGAATTGAACCTGCAGCCTTTCAGTTTATAGGACAGTGCTCCAGCCAACTGAGCCACACCGGCCAGGGCTTGAAAATTATATGTTATTATGTCTTGGACTTTTCTACCTTTTATTATAAAAAACCGGAAACATAGAGAAAAATTGAAAGAATTTTATAGCGAAGACCCGTATTCTACAGTTACCATTTTATTGTACTTGCTTAATGGCATAGCTCTCTGTCCTGATTCCCCCTATGTATCCATCCATCTTATTTGATACAGTTTAGAGCAGGGGTGTCAAACTCATTTTCACCGGGGGCCACATCAGCCTCGCGGTTTCCTTCAAAGGGCCAAATGTAATTTTAAGACCGTGTAAATGTAACTACTTAACAGTTAAGCGAGAGCTCGGCACTGCTGCCGGGTGGAAACGAGGTGCCGGGCCGGATGGAACAAGGTGGAGGGCCGGGCTCGGGCCGCGGGCCTCGTGTTTGCCACCTATGGTTTAGAGTAAGTTGTAGACATTCGCACACTTCTCCCTAAATACTTAGGCAGGTACATCGTTAGAGTTGGATACTCCTTTATGGTTTCCATTAGCACTTGTCTGTGCAACCTAAAGCCGTGCCGAGATGGAGAACGTGATCGTCCCCCGGGAAGTTCCTTGTGCTCCCCCGTCCGTCTGCCTTCCCCAGGGCCGCTGCACGTAATACAGCGTACAGCCCTCTTCGTGTGAGGCTGCGTTCACTCAGGGTGGTTTTGAGATTTGCCCGCGGTGCAGCGAGCATCACTAGGTGTTCCGTTTTCATTGCTGGGTGACATCGTGTTGTGTGAATACAGCGGTGTTTTAATTCATTCTTTAATGATAGAGACCTGGGCTGTCTCCGGTTTGGGGTGTAATGAACAAAGCCACTATGGGCATCCAGTGCAGTTCTTTCCGTGGGTGTAATGTGTTTGTATCTCTTGGGTAAATACATAGCAGTGGGGTTGCTGGATGGTGTTTGTATGTATGATAATACTAGGTTGGCCAAAAAAGTCTGTTCAGTTTTTTCCGTAAAGTAAAAGACATTTTTCATTTTCACCAATAGCTTCATTGATTTTGGTATTTTGAGTAGTGTCGGCTCTCTCTCACGTGGTATAATGTTGATTGTTCTCAGTTAATGTCTTGATTTGATCGCTGTCAACTTCAGCTGGTCTACCCGACCGTGGAACATCATCCAGCGAGAAAGCTCCAGCACAGAATTCGCAAACCACCTCTGACACGTTCGATCAGTCACGGCACCTTGTCCACACGCTGCACAGATCTTTTTGTTTTGTGTTTCAGTTGTGTTTTTACCTTTCTTGAAATAATAAAGCATAATATGCCAGAAATGCTGCGTATTTTCTTCCATCTTGAATATTAAAATGGCTACACAAAAATTCACCAATTTTGATAACTTTTTTTAATGCACGCTGACACGACAGCTGTCACAGTACAGTCTAACAAGATTGTTTTGCATGACGGTAAAGGCCACGAAGCACTACAGAGCCATCTTCCAGAAGAAAACAAAGGAACTGTCTGGCCAACCCCGTGGTTCGTCAGAAAGCGGCCGACTGTGCCCGAGTGGCTGTACCCCTTGGCGCGTGTACAAGCAGTGTTTGAGAGACTGCGCGTGCGTGGCAGCCTCCCCAGCCCTCGGGGTGTCCGTCCTGGCGGTTTTAGCTGTTCTCGTGGGCGCGTGGTGGTGTCGCACGGCTTTAACCTGCGGGTCCGTGACGAGTAACGACACTGGCTGCCTTTTCACTTGCTAGCTAATTATTTATGTATCCTCCCTCCGCACAGTATTCTAGTGTTGCTGTTTTCTTCCCATTTTTGGATTGCTACACGTGTTACCACCGAGTTGTATGAGCTTGTTTGGGATATGGTGTTTCGTAGGGTGTGTCTGGCTGGTGTTTCCTTTCAGTCTGGTGCTCGCTGTTTTCCTACTGGTGTCTTTGAGCGAGCCGGTACCTTTTATTTTAAGGAAACCCACTTCGTTTTGTTTTCTTTTGTAGTTATGTGGCCTATAAGAAACCTTAGCCTAGATCACAAAGGTACTGACTGTGCCATCCTGCTAAAGCTGTGTAATTTGGGCGCCTACACTTGGGTCTGTGATCCGTCCTGAGTTCGTTTTGTGAGTGTCGTGAGGTGGGGCCGTCCAGTTACGCCAGCGCCATCCGTGGAAAAGGCTGTTCCCCGGCGGGTTGCCGTGGCGCCTTTGTTACAATAAATGACAGTTCTAAGTATGCTTCTATTTCTGGAATTGTTTCATTGACCTCTGTACCCATCCTAAAGGAATGCTGTGTTACTGATTTGATTTCTGTTTTGTGGAATACTGTGTATCTACATTCTGTGGCATGTTGGTCGGTGTTTTTATTTTTTGTCGTTTCTTAATTACTGTAGCATTAGGAGAAATCTTAAAGTCAGGTAGTGTAAGGCTTCCAACTTTGCCCCTCTCCTCCCCTGCCCCCAGAGATTATTTTGATTGTTTCAGGTCCTTTGCATTTGTGTAAATTTTATTTTCAGTTTGTCATTTTCTACCCTGAAAACTGCTGGGATTATGATTGGGACTGCATTGAATTTTCTAAAGTGAGTTTTATTGAGATGTAACTGACATGCCATGGAATTACTCATTGAGAGTGTGCGTTTCACTGGTTTTAGTATATCCGCAGACCTGTGCAACTACCACTGCATTCAGTTTCAGAGCATTTTTTATGTACACTGTGATTATCACACCCTTACTTCCCCATGGCCTCCTGATACACTTTCTGTCTATAGATTTGTCTGTTCTGAGCATTTTGTATAAATAACAATCATAATATGTGGTGTTCTGGATCGAACTCTGTACGGCCGAAATTTATGTGTTGAAGCTCTAACCCCAGTTTTACAGTATTTGGAGATGGGGCCTTTGTGGGGGATAAGTAAGATTAAGCGAGGTCCTAAGATAGGGCCCCAGTGCCACAGGATCGGCGTCTTTATAAGAAGGAGGGACGCCAGAGAGCACTCCCTCTGAGGACAGGGAGGCGGCTGCTGTCTGCACACCTGGAACAGAGGCCTCCCCGAAACCCACCCTCACGGCACCCTGGTCTCGGACTTCCGGCCTCCAGACCTGTGCAGTGCTGTGATGGTTTGCTAGGTAAATACATACTTGTGATAATTCCTCTGTGATGAATGCTTATAGGTGTAATTACTCTATTGAAAAGAGTAGAATGTAAGACTTTCATGTATTTTCAGTTCTAGAAAAACTGTAACAGTGTGCACTCTGACCCTCCAGTGGTAGAGGCCCCTATTCTCCTGCACGTTGGCTGTCTCTGTCTGGGTTTGTTTGTTTGTTTTTTTAAGACTGTTATTAATTTAGTGGCTGCAGGTTAACATACTGCTAAGAGACAGAGGTCAGGCTGAACTAGATAGCCAAAAAAATTCCCCAGATGCAAACTAGAGCTGGCCGCTAGGTAAAAATTATGAGTCTCCGTGGCAGCTTTTGAGGATTGGGCAGGGCGTGGGCTGGAAAACGGTGGCCACACAGAAGAGGAGACAAAGCCTGTGCCCAGGCGAGTAGCCGAGGCGCACAAACAGCAGCGTAAGACACTGTCATCATAAAGCCGGAGCTGCTCCTCAGAGATCATCCGACACAGGTTTTTAACTGAATTTTCCTGGGGTGGTATGCATTGACATACGAAAACACTGAGACATAAAAGTTGAAAGTAAGGAGGTAGAATATAGGTATTTGAGGAAAAGTCTAACCAAAAGATAGGAATAACTATATTAACATCAAATATGATGGATTTCGAAGGCGCTGTTGTTAGGGGTAACACAGTTACTTCCTTTCGATGAAGGAGTATCATTTCCAATTATATTCACCAGGAATGTAATTTTAAGTTTGTATACTTACTCATAGGGCCTCAAAAGATACGACAGATATTGTAAGAAAAATTTACAAGTCCATAGTATGGGAGATTTCAATAAAAAAGTTTCATAGTTATTATAAACAGGCAAATAACCATCAGTATAAAAGATTTGGAAGGCAGAGCTGTGCGTCTTGCTCTGATGGTCCAGACAGTCAGGAAATGGACGTGCTTCTTAAGCACATACATGCACAGAAAGCCCACACCAGTCAGCTCTGCGTCTCATCGCATTTTAAAGACACTACCAAAAAGGCAACGTTTTTAGAATTAATTTAAAAATGAAATTAAAAGTTTTCTAAGGTAAGAAGAACAGCCTTTGGAAATCGTAAAAAGTTCTAAATAATTGAAGTAAGAGAACTAATAGTGGAAAAAGGAAAATTTAAGTGAATAAAGGAAATAAATACCAGACCCCAGTGGTGCAGCCAAAGTGGTGTGGGGCAGGAAACCTGTAGTTTTCAAGCTGACATTAAACAGAGCAAAGAAGCAGAGAAATTACAGCGCTAAGCAACCAAGACAAGGATTTATAGAAAGACAACAATTGTAAAGAAAGAAGTAAGTTAAAAAGAACAGAAATGAACTCAAGATAACACTTGAAAATTCATAAATCCCAAACCAGTTCTTTAAAAAGACTAGTAGACTAGCCTGTGGCAAAATCAATCATAAAATGTATTTAAGCTTCTTTTTTTTAACGGGAAGACTAAACAGCGGGGCAGCATACTTGAAACGTCCAAGTGGCAAACAGCGGTACTTGTGGTGGGGAGAACAGACCCTGGACGCACGGTGTGCGCCCCGTGGCTCACCCTCACGTACGGTTTGTGCTCGGGGATGAGAAGCCTCGGTGTGGGAACCAGACTTAAAAGAAAGCAGAATCGTGCCAAAAATCGGAGCCCACCAAATGACTGTTAGCAGACTCTGTCAACGAGAAGGGATCAAGTCTTGTAAACCTGTACCGCGTAGCATGTTGCATAGAGCTGTAGCGGCGCACATCCTAACCGAAACAAACAGCGTAAGCAGGTGTGCCCGTTACAGTCTGTGTCGTGTGCTCGAACACGGAAGGTAATAAAATAGGAAAGCATCCACGGGAGTGACAGAGACCAAATCCTGAGGATCTTTGCCCCTAGGTACAGTGGAGGGAGGGGAACTCAGTTATTCCCAGCTACAACTGTGCTACTGTATTTCCTGAAACGTAGCGGGGATTTGGACGAAATGAGACAAGGCTGGAAGTAGTGAGATTTTTCCAAATTGGATCACGAGCTGATGAGTTCATTGTGTATTATAGTGTGTGATTCTCTCTGCATTTGAAACATGTAGTGAAATGACTCATTGTTTTAAGGCATAGTTCTTTGATTACTACTAAGGTTGAGGAATTCGGGGAGGAGGGTAGCCACTGGTACATATTTCTTTTAGCTTTTGGATTTTCTGTTGGCATACTATGCCCATGTTTCTGTAGAGATTAATTTTTGCATATTGTTTTAAATTACCTTAATTTATTAAAGATACTATCAGTTAATTTAAGATACCTTTTACTAAAATATTTTCAAAATTTCAGATTGTTTATGACTTTGCTTAGAAAGGCCTTCTCCAAACTGAGATCTGGAAAATATTCTTGTGTATTTTCTTTGTTTTATGGTTTCAGTTTGTATACTTTCTTAATCTATTTGTAATGTATTTTGGAATGTGGATTATTTTTTGAAATCTCCTCTTACTATTGAATAATCCTTCTTTACCCACTGGCTTGAAATATCTTTATATACTGAATTCTTAAAATATACCAGAATATTGTTTATTGATTTGGTTCTGTCTGACTCAGTATCAGCAAGTAAAATGCGTGCCGACGCCCTGCAGTAGTGTCAAAGGTTGTCACCCAAGTGGTTCTCCGCCTCGTCCATCCTCAGTCCCCTGTCCTCTGTGCTGCTCCCTTCCCAGAGGCAGCTAGTTTAGACTTTGGCTGTTTCTTGGGATTTTCTGGGTTGGTGGTGGTGGTGGTGGTTGTTGTTGTTTTACACATCTTCATAACTCTCAGTAGTACCTGTGTACTGCCCTAGTGGTTAACTATGTTAAGCATCTCTGACTTTTCTGTTGGAATAAGCGGACTTGGTCTCTTGCCTGCCATTTCTTAAGCTTTGCATCCTTCATCCTTAAGGTGTAGCTTTGTTTAAATCTACCTATACATAGTGTAAAATAAAGTTCTGGTTGTTTCAATGGTTATGCTGTATGCTTCTGGAAATACAGCTAAACGCCGTAATAGACTGCGGTTATTAGCTTTCCGTTTTTACTGAAGTAGTTGATTGCGACCTTGTACCTTGTTGCCGTCTCGTGCACTCGGGACCACTTCCTCAACAAAGTGTCAGTAGATGGTCTAGAAGGTCCAGCGTCTTCTTGACGACCTTCCCCCTGAACCTTTCCTCCTCCCCCCGGGCCGGCTGCTGTCAGTGACTGCGGACCAGCTCGTGAATGGGGCTGGCGCACGTGCCGCTTTATTGGGATGTGAATAACGTGATCTCTTCTCCACTCTAGTGGTCAGCAGGCTTTTGTTGCTACATGGGAAGGCACTGATGTTGAAACATTGTGTAAGAAAATACACCGTATCGATCAGTGTTCACGTCATGGATGCATGTCAACTTCCTTAACGTTCCTTCAAGTCACGTTTATAACTACTGCACGAGTGTCCACCAGTCAAACCAAGCGCGAGGGGCTGGTGTCCCTCCTTCCAAATCGAAAAAGGGGCAGACGCCTGGGGGAGCTCAGTTTGTTGGCTTGGAATTGTACAAACGGCTTAAAGAATTTTTGAAGAATTACTTGACAAATCTTCTTAAGGTAAGACATTTTACATATATGCTGACCGTTTCTAACAGAGGAAAACCAAAGGGAGCGGAGTGAGGGATGCAGCCTCAGTGCTGAGTCTCGCACTGGCCTTTCTGTTGTTTGATCGTGGACGTCCGCCTGAGGGCAGCCAGGCGTTCTCCATGCCCTTGTGCCGAGCAGTAGTGCGCTTCCCTTGCCCTGCTAGCCGCTTTGCTGTTGGGTGGGAAGTCGAAGAACCTTTTGCTTTGAAGCAGATAAGTGTGAGTACATATTACCTGGATTGTACTTGGAACCCAATGTGCTGTTCCAAATCAAAATGGACAAGTGATCGGAAGGCTTTCCCGCCTTTGGTAATCCCATTTTTCCAGTATGAATCTTGACTTCGACACAAGACCACGTAGCGCATCTCAGAACCACGATGCAATCGTGCCCTGGCCTAGGATGGGTTTCCCTAGAACACGTGCTGCCTGCAAGCGTGGGTTCCCCCTGCTCCGAGCCCGTCTCGCTCGGGCCGCCATGGGGTGTCCCCGTCACCGTCTGCCGCTCTCGTCCCCAGTCTCCGTCCTCCGTAGCAAAGGCAGTGTGATGCCTTCCACCCAGCCGCAGGGCCGGCCGCCGGCTCCTGCACCTGGTGCTACACACGTTGCCTGGCGTGAGTGGACGACGTCTCTGCTCTCCCCCCGGGGAACCGGCACTCTGTGTATATTTTAAGATTTTTGATTTACAAAGACAATAGGCAAAAATTTCAGCACACTCCAAAATTGTTTTTCTTAATATATCTTACAAGCTACTTGGAAACTTGCAAAGATTCCAATAAACTATAGTCAATTGACCGCAGGTTGTGACTTAAATAGTACCCTTTTCACGTTCCCTGAACTGTTACTGATGTCTTGCTGAAGCCACTGTGTCCTTGTTTTTATTCACAACACTTTGTAAAGTGGACACTGGAATTCTTAATGAGCAAGTGAGGAACCATATATTGTGTTGGCGGAAGTGTTGGTTGCCGTGCTGTCAGTGAGATTTTTGCCTTTAAAAAAAAGGTCATGTACTGTGATCCAGAATAGTTGAGGCACCTTATTTCTCACTTAAATGTAAATGAACAGCAGTCTGGTTGTGTCACATGACGAGGTCCCCACGTGGCTGTCGGGTCGCTGTGCACCACACAGTGTGAGCTGCTTCACATGAGGCCCCCGAGCCTGAGAGCCTCCCGGCCGGCCAGGCCCTCCGTCCATTCCCGCATGTCCTGCGACCCGCCCCCACCTCTCCTGTTTCCTGTGCGGGACATTCCAGTGATTCTGCAGTTTCTGCTCAGCTGTTAAAGGCTACGTTTTGTAGATGTCATTGACACCTAAGGAAAACTTTCCAAGTTAGGTTCCTTCAAGTACAAATTGGTAGTTGAAGTTACAGACATCTCAGTAAAAATTTTCATTAATGCACATTTTCCTCATGAAGTCTTGTTAAAGAAGCACCAGTCTGTCATTGTAGTTATTTTTACAGAAATGTAACAGATTACCACAAAAAGCTTTAAACTTTTATAATTTTTAAGTAAATCTAATGAAGGAGGAAGGTAAATTTAAAAAATAAATGGTATTGGCCTGTGGTCTAAATTGTTAACAGGACATGTTAATTGATTTTTTAACAGAGAAAATAGCAAAAGGATGATTTTTTAGATGAATTCCTATTAGTTTACAAAAAGGAATTACCCTCATTGTAAAAGTTCAGGGTTCTTTTTATGAGTGTATATGCATATGTAACACCATGAAAAAAGATCCAGTTGAGATGAAAGAATTACTAAAATTCTCTCTTTAGTCCAGTGCTCACGAGCTGTGCTTGTGTGAGAATTTAGATTGCTGAGCATGTTTTCGTGTGCAGAGCGATGTGAAGAACCCGTGTAGACCACACACGTCGGCGTGCTGTGGCGCAGTAGGTTTCCTGTAGCAGACTTCCACTGCGACAAATTAACTGTCTTTAAAGCTGTGGTTACCTCGTTTTCAGGACGGAGAAGATCTGATGGATGAGAGTGTGCTGAAGTTCTACACTCAGCAGTGGGAGGACTACCGATTCTCCAGCAAAGTTCTGAACGGAATTTGTGCCTACCTCAATAGACATTGGGTTCGCCGTGAGTGTGACGAAGGACGGAAAGGAATATATGAAATCTATTCTGTAAGATTCCTTAGCACACCTTTCAACTGTGTTTTCTGAGTGGTACATCATCTTTTCAGTGAGGCGCTCTAGGCAAATGGCAAGCTATTTCAGAATAGCAGGCTGATTTCCCTTGTTTTCATGTATCAGTAAATGACCCGCAGTCTGTGGCCAGAATGGACAGGGTGAGTAAATGGGAGTTCTAAAGTACACCCGCGCACTCCTGCGTTGGTTACCCAAGTCCCTTCTTCAGTTACGTGACCAGCCATCGGGTGTCGCCGGGATCGCCCGTGTCCCGCTGAAAGCCCTTTGTAAAGCGAACACTGGGCTTGTTCTTCAGTGTTAAGTGGGGCACTGCACGATGTGTTGGTGGCTGTGCTATCGGTGAGATTTTTGCCTTTTAAAAAAGGTCATATCCTGTGATCCAGGCTAGCTTAGGTTTACACTTCGCTGCCCATTATTTAGATTTAAACGAACAGGAGTGTGGTTGCATCGAGGTGGGATCAGGTTTCCCTACGGCTGCCCGGCAAAGCCAGGCCCACGCGGCCTTTCCCTGACCCTCTTCCAGGCTCGGGAAACTGCCTCACCAAGAGGACTGTGCGCTCCCTCCCCTCCCTTACAAAGTAACGGGGTGTGCACAGAATGACTGTCCTAGGGTTTAAAGTGGAGGGGTTTCTTTTAGCACTGAGTGAGAACAGACTTTGAATTGTTAAATCACCTTCATTCTTACGTTTCTTCAGTCAAGGAGGTTTTTTCTAGGCCCGCTAGTTTTCAAATTGTGGTCCCCAACCCTGCAGCCCCGCCTTGCCTGGGAACTTGTTAGGGTGCTGATGACTGGGCCTCAGCCAGGACTTCGTGAGAGCCCGCCGGTCTGCTTCAGCAAACCCTCTGGTGCACAGTCCGCTGCGGGCAGCTGTGGGGGAGCGTTGGCAGGAGGACTCAGAGCAGCCCGGCCTGCCCGCTGATGATGGGCTGTCGGATACACAGACAGCGCCCTTTGAACCAGTCGTATGAAAAATGTCAAGTTCTGGGGAATGAGATAGCTCTGTCCACGAATGTTGTATAGTAGCAACGTTGCTTTGCTCTAGACCAATTTAACTACAAGAAAAACATAATGTATCACAGGTGCATGATGACACATTTTTATCATTTATCTGTGCAGCTCAATTTCTATACCAAGCTCTTACTGCTTCATGATGATGATGCTTTGTTCTAGAGTTACGTGGCTTTAGCAAAACTCGCTAGGCTCATTGTTCTGATTTGAGCTTTTTGTACTTCCCCTTTCTTTTCCACTTACAAGTGCGTTCTTGTCAGTGTAGGAGTCGGCGTGATTTGGGTCAGTTTCCTCTTGGAAACCTGCTTGACCTACGACACCACATACAACCTCTAATAGCATCACCGAGTCCTGAAAACCGTTCTTTCTCTTAACTTCTTCTCAGCTGTATTAGCAGTAAAGAAAATATAAGGAGAGCAAATACACTTTACAGAGTATGTTTCTTGGGATTGAACTGCTTTTTTAAAAAACTGCTTTTAAAATTCACCCTTTCTACGTTCTTAAATGCTGTAGTTACTGTTTGGAAATACAATACATGCCATAAATTTCTAGCAAAGGCTAGAAACAGTATTTCCTGTCCAGAAAGTATCTGGCTATGTTATGTGAGAAACAGAGGCAGTTATTGAAGAAGATGCAAGAAACATTATACACAGGACAATGACGCCTCATACCCCTGCAAAGTAAGCACCTTGGGACCTCACACAGTTCCCCCAATCACCATCAGCTGCCATGTTGTGTTTTCCTGAATCTCATCAATGGTCTGAAATCTCTGCCCTTTCAAAGGTGATTTAAGTTTTGGGAGAAGCCAGAAGTCACAGGGCACCAAATCTGGACAGTGGGGGGGCTGAGTCACCTGAGCAATTTGATGTTTCACCAAAAAACTGTACACGAGACGCGATGCATGAGCAGGTGCGTTGTTGTGATGAATCTGCCAATCACCAGTTGCCCACAGCTTCAGCCTTCTGAATCATCCAAATAGTTTCCTCGGAGGAATGTTCAAGCTCCATGCAAAATTGAATGCAGATTCATTGCTCTACTCGCCCAGTCATTTTGAATGTGACAGCAACACAGGGCACATGCTCACTCAACGGCGTCTACTCCCCCACTGACCAGTACAGTGAAGTCCTCATTGTTCACACATGTGCATTCCAGTCCACTCTTCTTGCTGCCAGGTTACATTGATGTCACATAAACCATTCTCATTGTCTGAACAATGGCTAATGGCTGGACTTTTTCTGGACAGACCTCGTATGTTCTTCCAAGGATCCTGTTTAATTCATTTAAAGTTCAAGTCTCAGTAGACATGGTGAATGGTTTTTACACAATAACCTCATTGTGTTTTCCAGAATCTCCAGAAGATGAGGATGCTTTCTTATGAAATAAAAAGTTTTACTTTTTCCTGATAATTCTTTTTATGTTTTTAATTATAAAATGTTTTTCTGTAAAAAGAGGTGTTGGCTTCCCTTCAAGTCAACCAGGAGACATAAATTAACTTCGCAATTGATATATTAGTGATCCAGCAGGCTTCTCCCCTGAGCTTGAGCCTGCGCCGCGGTGCGGCTGATTTACCTTCGGTCCTGCTGTCTGCTCTCCCTGGCTCTTCTTCCTCTCTTTCTTCAAAGTGACAGATTGCCCAGAGTCATATTAGGACTGTCTAAAGCTGTCTTACTTTAGGAAGCATGTGTTTGGAAGAAGTTATCGTATAGTATGTCTTTCCTGAAAGTTCACATCCACTGCATCACTCCGCTTTGAAGAGGAACACAAGGGTGTATGTTTTTCAGGCTTTTTGTGTGCGTGTGGAAATACCACTCAGTGAAAGTTCAGTATATAAATTAAATTTTTATATAATTCAGAAAGCTCTATCTTATATAAACCCAGTTTTCTCTATGGTTGCGTTTGGGGAAAGTAAAACTGATCCCATTTATGTTTAAATGAATTTCTCAACCATTTGTATTTGAGCATTAAACTGTTATAAATTTGAATATTATTTCAACTAAATAATGGCTCTCAACAAACAGATTTAAAGTCGTGTGTGAGTTATAACCTTTCTCTTTTAGAGAAACTTTTTATAGTCACTTTCTGATGTAGCCTCTATGTAAGCTTTTTAAACTTTTAAAAATTATCTTCATTAAGTATCTCAGGTCAAAAATTAAGTGTGACCCAGGGAATAATTTTATAGATTGCATCCACTTGTGCCTTTTAAACTGATACATACATTCTACTAAAATTCGGATTTTTATGTTCCTTAGAAAATGTGAGCTGGTCAACACCCATACTTTGATACCTCTTGAAGATGTTAACTTGGGGAGAGGCTCTCACTTCATTGGGATGATAGATTTTTATAAAGTTACAATCCAGAAATACTGATCAATATAATCAGGGATTCTAGCTGTTTCCTGTGGTTTCAGTATTAGAAAAACAGTAAAAGTACAGACATTTTATACTTTCCCTTTTCCTTTTTCTTCAGCTCGCATTGGTGACTTGGAGAGATTGTCTGTTCAGGCCCTTGAACAAACAGGTACCTGCTTGTGTGAGTGCGGGCGGCTTTCTTCTCGAGTCCCGGCCAGACCTCGCTGCTTAGCCATCGTCTCCCCTCTGGTCGGGGACGGCTCGGCGGGCCTGTCATCTGGCGTAGTTTAAGGGTGTGAATGCTTCAGAGGTGTGCAGTCACGTGACACACGCTGCATCCTGCAGTCCGCATGCCTTTTCCTGTGTCCTTTCTGCAGGTAACCAATGCTGTTCTCAAACTGATCGAGAAGGAGAGAAACGGCGAAACCATCAACACGAGACTGATCAGCGGGGTCGTACAGTCCTACGGTAAAGAGTTTTCCTTCAGTCTGTTCCGTGTTTATATCAAATGTCAGTTATAACAATACTCCAACAGATTCATTTCAAAAATATTTCGGTTTTTTCAAGAATGCTGTTAGTGTTTACAAGGTGCTCATAATTCTCTTTTAAGTCATTGTGATTCTTTTTGATATTAGTGATCATAAAATTGTTTGATCCTTGTAATTGTATCTTTATGGAAATTTTGATGGGACAGACATTTGAATTATTTTCTTTTCTGGTCTCACGCTGAATTGCTGGGTATACAATATGACAGTGTCATTAATAGAGCTGAATTATAAGTAGAAATTTATATCAGCTTGAAAAATTGAGATTGAGAATCCAATAAAATAATACAATGCTTGGGAAACATAGTTTTGTATTTTTAAAAGTTTGAGATTAGCCATTTTTCTTATTTTCACACTTTCAGGAAATATAAAAGTTTTCTAAATAAACTTCATGATAACTTTGAAGCATGCCTGGCCATGGGTCAGAATTACTTGCTTTTGTGTGTCTTGTTTTATTTTTATTTTTATTTTTTTTTATTTTATGGAAACAATGTGCTTTAATACTGGTAAATAAGACTTTATGTCCTACCATTTCACACTTACTTTTTTATTTTAGAGAGGGAGAGAAACATTGACTTGTTGTTCCACTTATGTGTGCATGCATTGGTTGCTTCCTGTACGTGCCCTGACTGAGGATGGAACCCAGAACCTTGACGTGTCAGGACGATGCTCTAACCAACTGCGCTACCTGGCCAGGGCCACATTTACCTTTTAAACACAACTGACACTTGATGCTACACCTAAATGTGTTCTGTAAAACGTAACAAAAAATAGGGTAATTGAAATATAGTTCGTATTTCTTTCTAGTGGAATTGGGACTGAATGAAGATGATGCATTTGCAAAGGGCCCTACGTTAACAGTGTATAAGGAATCCTTTGAGTCTCAGTTTTTGGCTGACACAGAGAGATTTTATACCAGAGAGAGTACTGAATTCTTGCAGCAGAACCCAGTTACTGAATATATGAAAAAGGTAAGCTTCAATATAGCACTCTAAGTGGACTTCAATTAAAAGTTATTTCCGTCAAAGGAGTCATTCTCTGGTCCTCGGAAGTCGCTTCCTGGGCCGTGGTAGTGTGTGTGTGTGTGTGTGTGTGTGTGTGTGTGTGCGCGCGCGCGCGCGCGCGTGCGTGCAGCACGTGCAGACGCTTCTGCTTCCACGGGGGCTTTCATGGGTCCCATCGTCACCACCAGTGCTGTCTTCCCTGTTCTGAGGATAGGACCACAGTAGGTGTGTGACCTGTGTGGTTTGCACTGCCCCTCCTAGAATGTCTCTCGACATCTAGTGCGAGCTACAGTCTCACCGTGTCAAGACAAAATACGTTTTTAACAAATAGTCTCAGATCTGCAGACTTAAGCTTTGCTGTTTTGCTTCCAAACTATCCCCTGAAAGTCTGTGGCTCAGCCTTCAGTCTGTGTCAGAGGGGAGGCCATCCTGGCACCGCAGGATCCCAGTCCTCGGGCGGGAGGTGAGGGCGGGTCTGGGCCGTGGAGCCGTCTCTGTACCGAGCAGTGTCACAGGGAGGTTCTACCGCGGCTGCTCCTCGTTCTCTTTCTCTGGGGATCCAGCCATCCTAGATTTTCGCTCCGAGGAGTGGCCCGGGTCAGGAGTCGGCAGACTTTCTACAGAGGGCCCGGCAGTAAATGTCACAGACCTTGCCTGTCCTGTGGTCTCCATGCAGCTGCTCAGCACTGCACTGTAGTGCCCAAACAGCCACGGCAGTCCCTGCCCGGGTGAGTGTGGTCATGTTCCAGTGGAACTTGACTTTCCTCCGGGCAGGTTTTAGCGCAACTGAGATGCCAAGATTTCCAGCGAGTCCAGGGCTGACGGGCCTGGTGTGTGCTTTGGCCCTGGTGCTCCGTTCACTGGGAGAGCACGTGGGCTGCAGACTCTTGTTTCCCACACACTGAGATAGAAAGTTAGTGAGTCGCTTACCCAGAGCAACAGCCCCCTCTCACCACGTCAAGTCCCGCCCACTAGCGTGGACCTGAGTGCATTGCCCGGTAGGAGAGAGTCATTATAAGTGGGCCTTAGAAGATGGAAGTCCTTGACATACAAACTTTTGGTATCAACCTAGCAAAAATGGAACTCTTCAAAGGTATGGAATAGTGACAGTTCTTTGTGTGTGTTTATACTTGAGCTAGCTTTTGTGTGCTGACCTAGAACCTAACCAGCTCGTTCAGAGTTTCAAACAGCTGCCTGACAGACAGACTTTTGAAACAATCTGTTTTGAATCTTAGCATTGCCTGTCTACGACGTTTGTTGAACTCTGGTGTTCATGTTGAGTCTTTTTAAATGGGGCGTGTTTTAAAAGTGAGGCCGTTATCGATCGGTCAAGGTGCACGTCACCGTGGTGAGCGAGCCTGCTCTGCCCGTGGACGTCGCCGTGGGCCGCGGCCCCGTCAGTGGCCCGCCCTGAGGAGCAGAGGAGTGCCCGGTACAACGAGCTCGGCTTGTTGGGCCAGAGCTACACAAGCACTGCAGAGCAGGGCGGCCTGCTTGCGAAATTGGGCATGGAACCAGCGGCAACTCGGGGAGCAGAGATTTGTAACCGAAGAGTTCTGCTCTTAGGCCGAGTCTAGCTTTAAACCCCCACTCCTCCATTCACTAGGGGGTTGGCCTTAACCTTCTGGTCCTCAGATTCTCGTCTGTAAAGTGGGAATGATAAGCTGTTTTAAATGTGCGTGTTGTGTTTGGCAGAGAGCAAGCACGATGTGCTGGGTATTACGCCGCACAGTGTTCAGCCTCCAGTGTGTGCGGGTGTGCAAAAGCACGGGATAACGGGGGCACGCTTTATCCAGTAACTTAAGGGGACGTGTTTATATTACAATGTTCTAGCAGAAAATAGAATACAGAACTCATGAACAATCCTGAGATCAAGAAAGATGTATTCTGCTTTCTCCGCCCCCTTGTACTAGTGCCCAGATTCTTTGGGGGTCTCTGCTCCCTTTTCTGTGTTGTTAGGAGTCTTCGAGTGGAAACACTTGGGGATCTTTGGCTTCTCTCGCTGAGGACGGTGGCTTCAGGGAGCGGCCAACACTAGGCCCAGCAGTGTTTTAACGCATCCTACCGTCTCAGGCCTTGGAGCGGGTCCGAGCCGCTGAAAGTCTGTGTGGCTCTTCTAGGTCTCTGATGTCGTTTCAAACATTCTAAAAATAACGTACCTTCATTATTTTGCTTACCTTTTTTGTCTGGTTTTTTCCTTTTTGTTTTTGCCATAAGCTGATCCTAATAGAATTAATAGGGACAGTCTTTAATTGCTTGATTTTATTTAGTCGTTTTGAATTTCATCTTGGTATTCTCATATACTTACCGCCAAGTCCAGTGACAGTCGAATGCTTGACTTAAAATCAACAAAGGTTGTAAATGGCCGTCCTTCCTGAAACCCACTAGTATGACACAACACCTAGGGCCTCGGCTTCTTTCCGTGTGAGTAAAATAAGTGATTACCTAGGCCCCTCTGGCCTTCAGGGTGTCAGTTCCCCTCCCCTCCCCTCCCCTCCCCTCCCCTCCCCTCCCGGCAGCTTCAGGAAGGGTCTGTGGAATGCGCCAGCACGCGCCCCCAGCACGAATCAGCCGTGTCTGGGAAGCAGTCGAGTTTGTTACAGGAGAAAGCAGAGTTTTTAAGAGAGATGAGATTTTGCTGCCCAAGGTGATTATGTTCTTGCAGGAAATGTTTTAACTTAAAGCAAAACAGAAAAAGTGGCACTTTGGGGTTTGCACACCCTGCGTTTCATCAGCTTTTATCTCCTGAGGTGTGTCGGGCTTAATGAGACATTAGATAACGAAGCAGCAGGCTCTTGGCTGAGGACCTCCGAGTTAAAGCACATGAAGATCTCTTCCTGTGTTTTAAAATAACATTGTGATTGGGAAAAAATACACATTAACTGTAGGCTTTTTGGAAAATATAAGTAAAATAAGGTTGGGGCACTATTACTGGTATGTATACTAAGCCAAATTGGAACAATGCTGTAGGGATTTTGTAAGCTTTTTTTTTTCCACTAATGATTTGCTTTATGTTTACTTATTTTATTGTAAAATAGTGTTTCTTTAACCAAATATGCTATATTTAATTAGCTCTTATTGGAAACTAAAGTTTTTTATGTTTCTTCATCTGTAAATTCTTTTTTTTAAAGGTTTTATTTATTTTTAGAGAGAAGGTAAGGGAAGGAGAAAGAGAGAGAAACATCAGTATGTGGTTGCCTCTCACGCATCCTGTACTGGGGACCTGGCCTGCAACCCAGGCACATTCCCTGGACTGGGAATCGAACCAGCGACCCTTTGGTTTGTAGGCCGGCACTCAGTCCACTGAGCCACACCAGTCAGGGCTGTAAATTGTTTCTTTTCCTTTTCCATGTTTTTATATGGCTATACGTGTTGATTTTTCAGAGATCAGTAATGCGTTAAGGATATTGACCTTTTGGTTACTACTACGGCTGTTTTTCAAGTTTATTGTTCACCAATAACTAGGTTATAATCTAACTTCTGTTGTTTAAACGGTTGTCCCTCTGTTACTAATTGTTGACAGTTGCCAGTTCTAATTGGGTTTTTTTTTCATTTTATGTTTTCTTGGCTCCTGGATGTTTATTCTTCCGGTTGAATTTTTCCAGATTTCTCCAAAATTATACCAAATTTAAAAATCATTTTGGAGATTATTGGCATTTTTATAATAAGAATATCATTTCTGTCTCTTCTTTCAAATCATCTGAATAATTTCAGATTATCATTGAAATGTCTTTTTTGCTTTAATTTAGCGGTTGCTCTACACCACACATGTTTCTGGTATGATGTAAAATACATGACTTTTATTAATTTTGCTCCTCTGTTAAATTGTATCTTTGTTTTCTTTCTTGAAGGGAATGTAAGAAATTGAGATGCACAAGTAATCCATTACATTTCAGAAGTGCATATTCAGTGATTGGCAAGAACTTGGCCGTAATGTTTTTTATCTAATTTTTTAAAAAATCTAATCACCAGAAATTACTTTCAGGTGGTCATTGCAGGAATGAGCGTTCTAGTCCAGATAGCTTCCGGTCAGCAGCAGTGGTCCTCGGCGTTGTGCATGCAGGAAGGGACCCGAGGCCACTAGAGCGTCAGACAGAGGGCGCCCCCCAGGTGACACACTGCGTGTCTGAAGGAAGAACACTGATCGTTGTGACCGCGTCCAGTCATTTGAAGAGAAGGTTATGGGGAGTTCGTAGTGCAGAGAAAAGGAACACACCAGCGACTCCTTAAATATGGCTGGCGGTCACCCTAAAATCAAAGAATCCCTCTCCCCCTCTTGTCTTGAATCGTGTTTGATTGGCGCAGCTTTGTGCGTTGAGTTTGCCGTTCTTCACGTGACAGTTCTTCTCAAGTGAACCCCACCCGTTCCTCCAGGCAGAGGCGCGGCTGCTGGAGGAGCAGCGCAGGGTGCAGGTGTACCTGCACGAGAGCACGCAGGACGAGCTGGCGCGCAAGTGCGAGCAGGTGCTCATCGAGAAGCACCTGGAGATCTTCCACACGGAGTTCCAGAACTTGCTGGATGCCGACAAGAACGAAGGTGAGCCGCTCCGACTCCAGACTGCAGGTGCTGGCTGCCATCCGTGGCTTCGAAAGTGAGATTCTCGACTCGGAGCTCATGGTGTCATGGACACCAGTTGGTTTTGGGCAAGCCGTGCGTGCCCGCCTTGTTGTGGGTCGGTGTTGGGGCACCACTCCGGGGAGGAGCGCCTTCCAGGTCAGTTAGAGGCGCAGCTTGCGGCAGGACCTCGCACTAAGGTGGTGCCTCGAGTTTTGTTTTTGAACATTTTTCTTTTGAAAATTCTTCAAGATGAAAAGGCAGTTCTTTTGCATTTTTCTTATTCCTTCATGTTTTACTGGGATGTATTAGGAGCTCAGTAAAAAGATTGATTGGGGATTGGGGATTTTTCTCTCTTGGCACTCATAAACTAACATAGGCCATACATACGATCAGTGAGGAACTTGGGGCCCTTCTGTGATTCATTTGTTTGTATAGTTGAGATGGATATTTGTATCTCCTTAAATGAATCGTTTTTTGTTCAAATAAATATGTGGGCGCCTATTATGTGCCAGGCATAAATTTAATCTCGATGCTTAGGAAGCATCAGATGTTTCCTGATAAAAAGACTTTTTTCTCTATTATGCAAGACTTTTTTCTCTATTATGCAAGTGGATTCTCATAGTAGGAGGAAAAATAAAACTTTAATAAACGCATGACTTTGTTGTTGCTGCCAGCTAAATACAATATGGTCAGTACAAAATGCTGTAATTAAGTCTAAAAACGTGGCTGTTTTATTTCAGGGTATTATTCCTCTCAGGCCGAACACATACTTGGTGGGGCGGATACGCAGAGTGTAACTCAGTGCGTAAAGGTGGTGCCTTTTTCTTTCAGATTTGGGGCGCATGTATAACCTTGTGTCTCGAATCCAGGACGGCCTAGGAGAACTGAAAAAACTTCTGGAGACACACATTCACAATCAGGGCCTCGCGGCAATTGAAAAGTGCGGAGAAGCTGCTCTCAATGTAAGTGCTGTTTCGTGGCGATGCCGCTGGGCCTGACTGCAGGCGTGCGCCAGGGGTCTCTGTTCCAGGATGCAGGTGGGAGCTTAGTTCGCCGTTTAGTTCCCGAAACCCACCACCACCCCCGGACAGAACCTGGCGTGGCTTTTTAAAGACGGGCACAGCATTGTCTGGTAGACACCTCCAGAAACTCTCCTTTGGCACTTTTTAGGCATTAAGGGTGTCATTTCTTTATACATTCGCTCCTGTATATCTTCTGTTACATTTTGCCCACTGGAAGATTCCACCCCGGGGAGAACAGGCTAAAGCCTCCTCGGAGCTTTGCTCTGGCCCTCCCGGGCCCCAGGCTGGGCCTTTTGGGGACGTTGCGTGAGGACTGCCTTCCAGGCGAGGGTCACAGGGCTGCTGGCCCTGCCGAGGCCCCGAAATGTGTAGCATTTCTCACCCACTTGCTCCGCCACAGGGGTGTGTAGGGGATTCCTGTCGGGTTACCTGTACGTCAGGTAACGATGTTACACAGGAAGTGTCTCACGTTTCCGAGACGGGTACGTTGTGCTCAGCCCTGTCCCCGTTGTGAACTTTAATTCTAGCTGTGGGGGAGAACTAGTGGAAGAGGAAATCTTCTGGGACACAGTCAGTGCTGCTGTCTGCCTCGGAGAAGTCCTCATCGCCCTGCTTTTACTGTGTTCCATTATTTTTGACCATGCTCTCTCCTTTAGTGTGTTTTTAAAAAGCCTTCTGTCCCTGCTGTCTGTCTGGGAGACCCCGTTTCCACTTTCAGCCACGGGGCTTGCTGCCTCGCTCGTTGCCACATCTGTGAATTCCCAGAGGGATGAGTGTGGATTCCTTCCTTTAGGTTTGTGAAATAATTTTATACCTACAAGGTGGAAGGGAACTGGCGTAGCAGTGGGTTTTGTGGGGAGAACACCAGGTTTCAGTGCAAAGCTAAATGACGCCGTCACATCCGTGGGACATACGGTGTCGTGACAGAGGAGCCAGGGAGTGCTGGCCCCGGGCAGACCCAGCCCCGCCGCCCTCGTGCTGACTGGGACCGTCCGCGAGCGGCTTTTCCTGTCCGCGTGGAAAGGGATGGAGTAATGATGGTGCCCACCGTAGAGTCCTGTGAGTAAAATACTTGTACTGTGCTTACATCTCGACAACATCTCTTACTCCCCACTGCACGCTCCTTTTCAAGGGCTCAACAGACACAGGTACCCACACACACGGGATTCGGACGGGCCGACTTGGCGGAGATGCTGTTTGCATAATGTAAGGGGTTTTCACGGCCATTAGATCAGACCGCGGCTGTTCTGAGCAGCAGAGCCAAGCGTTAAAAGACTGAACTTCCCTTGAAGGGAGCCGGGGGTTCGGTCTGTTGTTTCAGGGGTACGGATCAGAGTAGCTCAGAAAAGTGAAGCTCGTTTTGCTTTTTCATGTGAACTGTTACGTATTAGGGGTGCGAGGTTGGCCTCAGGGCACTTGTGTTCTAAGTGAATATAGTTAGATTAAAAGTAAACACTGAATTGCTTTTTTGTTTTCATAGAATGAGGGAGTGTTACTTCTAATGTCTCTTTTCCAAACCAAAGTAAGGGCCTCAGTTGGAGAGAGAACCGGTCTGTAAACCCCGTTGCCAGCGTGGTCTCCGTCGCTGGGACGCAGTCGGCAGCCTTCCTGGCGTGGCCGGTGCACGTGTGTCTGGTTCGCCGTGGCCGGGTAAAGCCGAAGTCCCGCTTCTGGCTAAATTGTGTTTCTGTTTGTGAAAACGTAACTGTTAGCAGGCAACAGCACAGTGGAACTATATTTACCAGCAGCTACGTTTCACTAGAAACTAAGCCTTTAAATAATACTTTTATTACTTAAATGTCAGCAACTAAGGAACCGGAACTTAAAAACCAGATTAAAGATTTCCCCATGAAGGGTAAGCGTCTAGAACTGAGGAAGCATGCACTGAGTCTGCCTTAGCTTTCAAAAGTCAGACATTCCTTTAATATGTTACTAATTATAATGATTATTTCCTTGAGAACTTTTTCTGTTGAACTCATGAAACTGGGTTTTTTTTCTTTGTAAAAAATATTTTTCTTTATGACAGCAAGTACTTTTACTTTCTGCAAAAGAAGATTTTCCCCAAATTTCTGTCTTACTCTCTTCAAAAGTCTCCGTGGACTCGTAAGTGGCAGGTCCATCTGCCTGAGTGGGTGCGGCTCAGTCGCCCGGGTCTGGGCCGTGGCTGCGCCTGTGTTCGAGGCCGGGGGAAGCCCCGCAACCCGCAGAATCTCGGCGTGTGTGCCCATGCCTAGCCTGGCCCACAGCAGGTGCGTAAATCCTTTTAGAAGGAACCGGTGTGGCTGCTAACCTGTAACTTTAAATAGGCATTCGTGTTCATCACGTCTGCGGTCAAATGTAGGAGGTACGTCGTGGCCCAAGCCGTGGTCATTTTCCAAAGCCCCACTGATGCTGAAAAAAGAAGCAGGGATTTGTTGGAATTAGTTAAAACACACACACACACACACACACTCTTATACGTAATCTTAGGAGGGATTTACTTACTTCGAGAACACAATTTTTGAACTCGAGAATACCTGCCCGGGTTGAGTCATGGTGCACGAGAACGGTTGTAAGTAGTGTGTTGACCGCCACAGAACGCACTGCCTCTCTGCGCTTTCAGGGCTGGTTTCCTGTACACCCTCAGTTTGGTTAGAAAGCACTTCTGCTAGTCATTCTGGCCTGCACTGAAATCATTCCAGGTTTCAAATTGGTGAGGCAACTCGGGTAAGATTTAAGTGTGAGAGACTTCAGTATCTGCTTAAGAATTTTCCAAAGGCACTTTTTCCATAGTTAAAACAATTTAAAGGCTCTCCCAGAATACTTGATGCAGGAGAGTCCCTGGCGGCATCTCGCCCTTCCGCTGACAGTCACCCCATCAGTGAGGTGCCCCGAAGAGTCCAGAACGCGGGCCGTGTCCGGGACCTGCCCTACACCCAGGCCAGTCCGCGCTCCAGGAGTGCGGGCCGGGGCGAGGGCACCTCCCCTTCCTTGTGCAGAGTTCCCAGGTGTGGGGAAGAGTCCCCTCGGGCCCCAGTCCCTCGGGGTCGAGGGCGTCGTGCCTCGCTGAGGGGCTGCGGGGTGAGCTGGGTTTGGCACTGGGGCACCAGGACTTCGGGAGCCGTCTGCACAGAGACACGTCCGTGGGTGGGACTGGAGACTGGTTCGGAGCTGCGCGAAGGCTCCGATGCATAGCTCGGTGACAGGCAGGTTGGTTCCGTAGAAAAGGCATCCCGTGAGTAACTTACGGCCTGAACGGAGAGAGCGGGCAGGAAAGAACGGGCTGCGTGGTAAATCAGCGTCTTTGTTTGCCCTTCGTTGAAACTCCTTTGGAAGTCAGACTGGGGGAGAAGTGTGCTTTCATAGGCGGGCCGGAGCCCTAGACTGTGTTCGGCCGTCTGCAACTCGGGACAGTGATGGGTGCCGCGCTGCAGGAGGGCGGCGCAGCCCCCACCTTCAGTGCCCGTTTTTAAAAATGGAAACCCCTGGGGTGGCTGGCCCTCTGCAGGGGAGGCTGGTGCTCGCTCTGTGTAAAACCCCCCAAAGCAGCTGGCTGCCTGATGCTGGCTGGTGTTGCCACTCAAAGAGCCAACAGGTACACAGATAAAATGGAAATCATCGTTTTCATTCATTCAACCAGCATTCCTGCCATGCACTCAGTGTCAGGAATTCTGCGTTGGAATGCCTCGCCTTGGTCCTCTCATGGAATCCCATGGCCTCACCTTCGCTCTCCCCTGCCTTCTCCTTGGCCTGTGGCAACATTGGGAATCCAGCGTGGGATGATTTCCTCCTGAGCCTGGACGCGACTCCCACCCCGCAGACGGGAGGCCGCCGCCCTCTGCCCCTCAGCAGCAGCGCCCTGTCTGCAGTCTGCCGTGGTGCGGGGGTGAGGGGTCCGAGCGAGTTCTCTCCAGTCCCAAAGCTGCCGTCTCAGTCTGGGCCCTGTCGTTGGTCTCGCTAATGGTCTCCCGCCTCTCCCACTCCCGCTGACCCGCGTAGGGCCAAGCAGTCTAGTCTTTGAGAAATGCCACTTAACGCATTAATAGGTTTGTTCCACATTCGTTTTAAGCAAAGCAAAATACAGCCTCTTCCCCACAGCAGGATGTTAAATCTGCAACACCAGATCAAAACAGTCCTCCTGTGTGCCCCATTCTGAGGAGCCTCGTCTTCCAGGGAACCGCTGGCTCCCGTGTTCCCAGCCCCTCCCCGTTGCCCCACACGCTGCCGGCGCGCAGACCCTCCTCTCTGAGAAGGGCTGTCCGCCAACGAATCTGCCCTGAGCGGCTGCACCTCCGTCTCAGCCACGTGCCACCCCAGCGTGTGCGGTCCTGCGTTTCCTGTCGCTGTGCCATTGTGGGTGATCCCCCGAGAGAGAAGCCGACCCATCACGACAGTGTACGCTCTGCGGTCTCATGCTGGTGTCTCCCACAGAGCACAGCGGTGATGGGCCCCCCACTCCGTAGGTGAAGGGGCCTGTGAGTGCACTGGTTAGGTCGGTGCCGCGGTCCAGACGGAGAGTGACACGGGGCTGGCCAGGGCGGGGGTGGGGTGGAGAGGGAGGGAGTCGGGGAAGACAGACTGTGAATGGGCAGGCTTTGTGTTAGCTCGCTGTTGAAGTTGGGTGGTGAGTATGGGGTGGATTTCACTATTCTTTGTGATTTCGAATATATTTGGGGTTTTTTCCTACAAAAAAAATGTTGGAAGAAGAGAAGTGGACGCAGAGCATTGGAGATCTCCCTCCCCAGCATACGTCATCAGTTTGGCTCAAATAAACCCATATAAAAATTCCAAAAAAAAAGGGAAGGAAGTGGAAACTAGGAAACAGAGAAACGGAGAGAGAGCAACCTCGAAGAGGGTGGGGGCAGGGAGTCTCGCTCACTGGGGCAGGCGTGCGGGCTGGTCTGGAGGAGACGTGCAGGCGGGCACTGGCTCCGAGGACCGCTGAGGCCCTGAGGGTCGGGCGGGTCCCCCGGGGGCAGGCCTGCGCGGTGTCTCTGTCTGAGGCAGAGCGCTCCATGCCAGACTGAAGGAAGGGCGGTCGAGCAGACCAGTCACTGCTCCTTCGTCTCTCACACACCGAAGGCTCACCGGTCGCCGTTTTCTTGAAGGTGCGATCGATGCAGCTGGTCTCCCCCTGCGCCCCTCGCCCGTCTCCCGGACGGCCGTGCCCGCTGCACCCGAGCCACGGCCTCGTGGCTGCTCGTCTGGCACCTCGGAGTCTCCTCTCTCCTGGCAGCCCCTTCCTTTGACCTCTCTCCTCTGTGCTGACCCACTGTGTGCCTGTCTCCCTCTGCCCTTGTCGGGCTCCCAAGCACCTTTGCTCTCAGCTCAGAGGCCGAAGTCCGGTTCCCTTCGTGGGTGCCGTGCCAACCCCGACTTCTCCCAGCCGGACTCCTGGCTGGGTCTCCTCCTGTCGAACGAGGATCTTGGAATGGGAGTCCGAAGACTTCTCTGCCCTCAGGGAAGATTTGTCTTTCCGTGGGGAATCTTTCCTGGCATTTTTTGAGATACTTTTATTTTTACAAGTCCTAAATCTGAGAAAAACTGATTAAAAAAATAGGGGAAAGCGTTATAACTCTCCTGCCAGGGCCACAGTCAACACAGAAATTCTGGTTCCGAGGAGTCCACGGACGGTGGCCAGAGCGAGGGCAGGGCGCCAGGGCGCACAGTGGGGCACGAGGGTCATCTCCATCCCGTCCTCCTTGTAGGTGACAGTGTGTGAGTGTGGCCCCCTGCTGCTAGGGTGAGTCATTCGTGCAAATAAAACAAGTATTAATACGTTGATGTCTGTAAGATACTTTATGTGAATCTGGGAGATCGTCGGAGTGGTGTTCCAAGAAATAGTAAGTTTTGGAAGCAAAACAAGTCCTTAAGTTGGCAGTTTTGACCTGCAGTTTTTTATAACGTGTTGACCTTGAATGTTATCCTATTCGAATATACCCGACAATGTTTGCTGGCATTTTCTAGTGCTTGGGTTTTTGCTGGAGGCTAAAGTTCAGTGTCGATACCTTTACAGAAAAATGCAAAAAGAAGAATATGTGAATGTTGTGACACAATTTGACGTGAAATCAGAGAGCTATCTAAAATCTGACTTGGCGAAAGCATTATCGATTGCAACGCAAAACCAAGGGAAGTCAGGAGACACGGTTTTCCCTGAAACGAGTGTGTATGAAACGAGTGTGTATACAGTGCCTTGCGTGCGGAGGGGAGGCCCTCTGGGGTGAGCTCTGTGCGTGGGACAGATAATGCTCACATGGTGGGCACACCTGGTGTTAGCTCCCAGTGCCTTCAGTGATTTTACTTTGCAGTGGTTTTAAGTTCCCATTTAACGTGCTCTCTTATTAAACGTTTGTATCAGGCAGAGGCCACTTCACACACTGGAATCATCTTGTTACAAAATATTTGTTCATAGTAACAGAAACTTTCCATTTTTGTTTTAACAGAAGAGCTCTGAAATTTATTGTAACTATCACAGAAAAATGATTTACTTCTAATGGTTACTTAGTATTACGAAAAGCAAGTAAATAAAGTGTTACAAAAATGCAGAATATTTAAGAGTTGGGGAATTCCGGTTTCTTATTCCTGAATGCTGAAGATTCATATCTGCCAAGAAATCGGAAACATTTGCAAACCATGTAACCTAAGCTCCCTGTGCCTCAGTCCCCGTGTTTTCGTGTGCTGACGTGACTTCCCGCTGCTCTGGCCCAGCCTCGGCTCTGCGGCGGCGCAGGGCGAGGCCGGGTCCTCTGACCAGCCCGCGGGCTCCCCCTGCCCGAGCTCCGGAGGAGATGCTGAACCCGAGAGCCGGGCTCCCTGGCTGCCACCCCCGACTCTGCCGCCACTTAACTCCTCACCCAGATGCTTGCCCGTGACTTAGCTTCTTCATCTGTAAGTGGGGGTGCAGATAGACCAGGCTCATGGGGTGATTGTGACCGGCCCACTGCGGGCTTGGCACTGCTCAGCGTCGGCCGCTCTGTTGCGGTCATCGCTGGGTCTGTCTCCTCTGCCCCCTGTGCGCTGTCTCCTCGTGTGTCGAGCCAGAAGCTCCCCTGCGTCTACGGGGGGTGGGCACGTCAGCCCTCCCCTCGGCCCACAACACGGCATTCCTCGGCACTGCCTGCCTGCTAACTGCTAGGTAACTGACCGGAATCCAGAGGGAATTTTTAACAAAAATTGGCTAAGCAGAGCCATCCCTTTAGAAACTGTCTCTGTTTTTCTTACAAACTTGAAGTTAGTGTTTAATTTCAGGTGTGGAGAATATGCAGTATCGTATCCATAAACAAAATACCGTGTGTGTCTCGATGGCGAGACCACAGCTTTCTTGGTCTTCCTTGGTGACATCTGAAACGGCACCTCCGGTCCAGCACGTTAATACGCAGTGTGATCCCCAGTAACCGCCTTCTGTTTGTGTTTCCCCCGCTGAAGGACCCCAAAATGTACGTCCAGACGGTGCTGGACGTCCACAAAAAGTACAACGCCCTGGTCATGTCGGCGTTCAACAACGACGCGGGCTTCGTGGCCGCCCTGGACAAGGTGGGCCTGTCGGCGGGGGCTTTCCTTGGGGGCGGGGGCGGGGCCGGGCGGGGGGCGCGCCCTCTGACTGGGCCGTGTGTGCCGCAGGCTTGTGGGCGCTTCATCAACAACAACGCGGTCACCAAGATGGCTCAGTCGTCCAGCAAGTCCCCCGAGCTGCTGGCTCGGTACTGCGACTCCTTGCTGAAGAAGAGGTAGGCTGACGTCGAGTTCTTCTTGATAAACCTGTTTAAAGTCTCAGCTTTCGTTGAGGAATTAAAATTTGCATTACAGTTGACACACGGAAGTGTAATTTTGTGCTTCTTTTGAAAATACTTAAGAGCTGATAATCTTCTTTGCCTTCCCGAAAGACTGGGCGCGCTGCGTGTCACACACGTGCTGTGTGTCACACGTGTTTTGGACCCGCCGGCGTCCTGCTGGCTGAGCAGGCCCGTTGGGCGGGGCTGGGCGGGGCTGGGCGGGGCTGGGCGGGGCGGCGCGGCGGCCGCATCTCTGCGGCCAGGTGGCTGCCGCTGGCCGAGCGCCCCCTCCCGGCGCAGGGCCAGCGCTGCAGCCCCGCTGTCTCCAGAGCATGTCTCTTACTATTCGGCCGTTGAAACTACACCTTTGTATTTTTTCAAAGTGAAAGCGTATTGTACAGGCAGTTAGAAAAGTATCATTTACTTATACTTAAATGGGTTCTATTAAATGAAAACTGGATTCAGAACATGTTTTTGAACTTGTTAATAAGTATCTCCTGCTGATTTTCATCGCGGGTTATTCCAAAGGCTGTTTCCTGGTCTCCTCTTCCATGTCAGGCTTACTGTGTGAGGGGCCGAGTGGCCGTGGTGGGGACGGTCACCCCTTACGCACCAGTCCCACAGAGACCGGGCTTGGCAGTGCTCAAACCCACGCTCTGCTGTGACGGTTGGCCCAGTGGTGCTTGTCAATGAAACATTTGCCGATGGATTTTGAAACGCTGCCTTTTCCTTAAATTCCAGTTCCAAGAACCCGGAAGAAGCGGAGCTGGAAGATACGCTCAATCAAGTGGTAGGTGCTCGGCAGTCACGTCCGCTCTCGGTGGTGGCTCACCTGACGGGCTGTTTTAGGCTTATCTGCATACAGGGGCCTCTGAAATGGGAGCAGTGATGGGATCACTGATTGTATTCCGAGTCTGTGGCGAGTCCAGACCAAACCACTGTCGTTTAAGTGTTCTCGGACTCCGACCCTGTTTAAAGACGGTGGGGTCGCGCTTGCTGCCTCGGGCCAGGCAGACGAACCGGCGCACGCGGGCTGGGCCCGGCCCCCTCGGGCCGTGGGCGCACTCAGGGTGCTCTCTCGGCGGCTTTGCTAGATGGTGGTCTTCAAGTACATAGAGGACAAGGACGTGTTCCAGAAGTTCTACGCGAAGATGCTGGCCAAGAGACTTGTGCATCAGAACAGTGCGAGTGATGACGCGGAAGCAAGCATGATCTCCAAATTAAAGGTAGGTTTCTTCTTCTCCTCAAAAATCCTGTTTTAATCCTCATTATGAAAATTTCCCAGTTTCCCCAGAAATACAATGATTAGTCGGGCAAGCCACGTCAGAGTGTCGCGAGGACCCTGCCCAGGTGAGCTCTGCTGCTCTGCTGCTGGGGGCCTGCCAGGACCCCGTGACCAGGCCGCGCCGTCCTCCCCAGACCTCCCTGCCCTGGGCTCTGACACACCCGCCCGGCCTGGCCACTGTGCCGGGTCCAAGCGCTGCCCGCTGGCTCCTCACACTGTGTGCGGCCCTGGCCACCCTCCCGGGTCAGTGGCTTTGGGCAGGGGGGAGTTTGGTTGTGTTGTGCATTGGGTCACTGCCTGTAGCCCTGTATCTGCAGGGGGCAGAAGGAGTCATGTTGCTTTGCTATCGAGAAGGTTTTGGGGATTTTTGTTTTTTTCTTTTTTCTTTTTGATAAGGACTTTTAAAAATCTTACTGTTTATTTTTAGAGAGGGTAAGGGAGGGAGAGAAACATCAATCAGTTGCCTCTCATACACCCCCAAATGGGAACCCGGACCACAACCCAGGTGTGTGCCCTGTCTGGGAATTGAACCAGCGACCTTTCTGTTCACAGGCAGGCACTCAATCCACTGAGCCACACCAGCCAGGGCAAGAAGTTCCTTATTTACTTGACCACCTCTGTATTTAGCCTCTGAGTTTCCAGGCTTGCTGGCCTGTTGAGTGCTGTTATATGTCTTAGAACTATTCTACTTTGACCTGAAGTTACAGTTTATGTGGGTGTCTCATTTGGCTCAGGGCCAATAACAAAATACCATAGACTGGGTGGCTTAAGTGACAGGAATTGATTTCTCACAGTGCTAGATGGAGGCTGGGAAGTTCAAGATGAAGGTGCCAGCTGAGGTAGTTTCTGGTGAGGGCTGTCTTGATGACGGCCACCATCTCATGTCCTCATGTGGCAAAGAGAGTGAACTCGCTAGTGGAATGGCCATTCCCGTTGTGGAGGCTCCCCCACGGGCCACGTTTAAACTTGAGCTCTCCCTGCGGCTCTGCCCGCATGCACCATTGCGTTGGGGTAGGGCTTCAACAAGGAGTGTGGGGACCCAGCGCATCCGCAGCAACGGTTAAGAGACGGACAAATTACGTCATCTCTGTATTCTACCTGGTGTCCCGAATCCTTGCTCTTAGGTGCTCAATACCGTGTGTGTGAGGACTTCAGTGTGCAGTTTACGCCTCCGTTACTGGGTAGTGTGTTCATTTTTCCCCGGGCGTGTTCGGCGTGAGCGGCGGTTGGATGGCACCAGCTCCCGTCGCGGCTTAGCAGCGGGGCACGCGCCCCGTGCAGTGACTTCTCGCAGATCCCCGTGTGCGCGCCTTCATTCCCGTGGCGCTAACAGGGCTGTTGCTGGTTCGTTTCAGCAAGCCTGTGGGTTCGAGTATACCTCCAAACTCCAGCGGATGTTTCAGGACATCGGCGTGAGCAAAGATTTGAACGAGCAGTTCAAGAAGCACCTGACGAACTCGGAGCCCCTGGACTGTGAGTACCACGCGCTTGCCGGCTGCCCTACGGGCCTGCTCCGAGAGAAGCACGCGAGAGAGATGGCAGATAGGAAGGGTGGTGGGTCCTTTATCAGGATTCAAGGGCCACAAACAAGAACTCCCTCCCGGTGCTCTGTGCTCCCCCCGAGTCCTGTGTGACGTTGGAGACACAGCCGCGGAGCTGGGGCTGCGTCCCGGTCCTGAGCCCGATCTCGTCCACTGGCTGGCGTGGCCACCCCTCCGTGGGCATGTGCCAACCCCGGGCTGCACGCAGAGTTCCATTTAACCCTAGTTTGGGTCCGTTCTGAGTCATTTTTTCTTAAAGCGTAAGAAACCGACATGGCCATCTAGACGGCAGGGCCCGGCCAATAAAGGGCGTGTGGCTTCAGGTTGGTGCTGGGGCCGGGCTCCCACGTGAGGCCTGCGGCAGCCACGGGCTGACTGGCTGTGCCGACACCGTGAGAGTCCTCGCGCCATTCTAGATGAGAAACAGGGACTTCCCAAAGGGAAGGAGCTACCCCGTTGTCGGCTAGCCCGCTGCGCGGTGGCCGTGGAGTGGTGCTGGCGGTCGTGCGCCCGTCGGGGCCGGACTGCGGGGGCCTGTTAGTGGCGCAGAGCGGAGGCAGGTGAAGGCGCAGGCCTGTGAATTCCTCGTTCCGAGTTAGAAGCGAGACGAAAAACTCGCGGTCTGGAGGAGGAGAATTTCTGGCTCTCCCTTTTGCTAATTTCAGTTGATAAAATAACTCAGTTGAAGTTAAAGTCTTAGCTTTACATTGAAGCAGGCCGTGTCGTGAACGCGCTCTGAGAAAGCGCGTTTCCGGCCTCTGGGGCTAACGCAGCACCCCCACCCCCAATCTACTCCCCCCAGTGGACTTCAGCATCCAGGTCCTGAGTTCCGGCTCCTGGCCCTTCCAGCAGTCCTGCACGTTCGCCTTGCCGTCGGAGGTGCGCTCGCCCTTGTCCTCCGCCCACGGGCTGCGGGGGGCTGCGGGGACGGGAGGGGCGGGTGGTCCGCGAAGGCCCCTGTGCCAGCGGCTGGCGGGTCTGTGCTCACACGGCGCTGCTCTTCCCTCCAGCTGGAGCGCAGCTACCAGCGGTTCACCGCCTTCTACGCCAGCCGCCACAGCGGCAGGAAGCTCACGTGGTTGTACCAGCTGTCCAAGGGAGAGCTGGTCACCAACTGCTTCAAGAACAGATACACTTTGCAGGTAAGGGCACCCTTTTATTTTGGAGTGTTTTCTAAGTCTGAACGGAGATGAGACAAATTGCAGAAGTCAGAATCCAGTGATTCACGCAGCAGAACCTAGAGCTGAGCTTCTGAGAAAATGGAACAGAGGTTAATATGGCAGCATGGGTCTCACGAGTCGGGGGCCGAGTCCTGAGTGCCCCCGGCTAAGGGACAGGTTACTTAACGATGACCCTGAGCCTCGTCGGTTTTCTTCTCATGAGTGAGGGTGTCGCTGGTGCTTCTGCTTTGGAAGTGGAGTGAAGACTGAATAATGTATTAATTAGTAAGCGTGTGGCCCAGTTCCTGCCTGCCGTTCCGGCTGCCGCTGGAGCTTTCTGTGCTTAATCGTGACAGTCGCTCTGTCCCTGCGACGAGTGGTCTCACGTCCGTGATGACCGTTGGCGACGCAGCAGTGCCGAGTGCTAAGGAATAACGACCTGCAGTCAAGGGCCTCTCTCCGAGTCCAGGTTCTTTCTGCGGGAACGCTCGCGCAGGGCAGGCCTCGCGGCCAGTAGCTCTGTTCTCTCTCTGAGAACGACCCCTGGCGAACTCGTGAAGGGAGCCGTGGGCCAGGTTCAAGTGCTGAGAAACTGGGAGGGCGTTCCACACACTCGCACTCTGCTCAGCAAGGTTCCGATGAGTCTACCCTGAGGAAACAGGCACAATGTGTAGTGCTGGTCACACCAGGCCCAGAGGTCTTTACCAGCTTGGATGGAGGTGCTGTGCGGTCGAAATCTTGTTTCTTTGTCCCCCGTCCACACACTGGAATCCGTGTGTAGGGGGTGTGCTGGCCGTGCCCAGGGGCCCAGGGAGGGTTCGAGGGCGTGGCAGGACCCTGCTCTTCCCTGCCCTTGTATTTTTATTTAAGGTACAAAACTTTTTTGTTTTTTTGATTCTTTAAGTAATTTTATGTAATGGTGTTGAGATAATTTACATGCAGTAAAAGGCACCCATTATAAGTATGCAGTTTTTTTAGAGTTTTGTTCAAGTTTTTAACACATAAGTGCTTAATAAATGATTATCGACTCTTTAAAAAAAAGTTTTGTTAATGATATTGGTTTTGTTTTGTTTAAAGATTTTATTTATATTTAGAGAGGGGAAGTGAGGGAGAAAGAGAGAAACATCAATGTGTGGTTTCCTCTCGCGCTCCTCCAACTGGGGACCTGGCCCACAACCCAGGCATGTGCCCTGACTGGGAATCGAACCAACAACAGTTTGGTTCAAAGGCTTGGTCCACTGAGCCACACCAGCCAGGACTTAAGTGTGCAGACTGAGTTTTGGCAGATTGTGTGCATGGGTGGAACTGCCACCAAACTAGGGGACACTTCTTTGAGACTGTTTTGGTCTGGGGTGCTAATTAGAGAGGTGAGGGGCATCTTGCTCACCTGCTCCGTCCCGTGCACCACTTCTCTGCTTGGCAAGCACCGTTGTCCCTCCAAGGCACCTATCCAGGCCCTTGACCAAGGCTTGCGGCTCATGGACTTGACTTGTTGCTGAGGATCATGGGAGAGAAGGGTGAAGGGATTTCTGTGGGGGGCACAGCTCTGCAGACGGCCGTTCACTGCAGTGCTTGAGGCCGCAGAACCTGGTACACGGTTTCCAGAAAGATGCCTTAGCATTGGGCTTTGCTTTAAACCGTATCAGACTTTACACAGGCAAGTACTTAGGGGAAAAGAGTCAAACATAATGCAATGTGCAGGGGGTCCTCTGTCAGTGATGTACGACAGACACTTCTCTTTGGCCTTTGTGCAAAAACAATTTGAAGATGGATGCTTAGTGTTTCCATACTGTTCCAGATGGGTGTGTGTGTGTTTGTATGAATGAGTGTGGACGTGTATATTTGCACAGACAAAACCTTCTTTAGGAGAGAATCCAGAGTCACTTTAGCATTTGGAGAGGTGGGAAGCACCACCCTGCAGGAGCGTGTGGCCCTGTAGTGGAACCGTGCGCCTGGTCCTCGGTGCCTCGGACACGGCGCTGTGCGGACAGGTGTCTGCTGCGTGTTCACATCTGCCTCTCTCTCCCGTGGGGGCCGCGCAGGCGTCCACGTTCCAGATGGCCATCCTGCTGCAGTACAACACGGAGGACGCCTACGCGGTGCAGCAGCTGACCGACAGCACGCAGATCAAAATGGTACCTGCCCCTCAGCCTCAGACGCGGTGGGTGGGGGAGGCCGCGGGGGTCCTTTACCACACGTCATTGAGTCAGACTGGCATAGAAAACATGTCAGGGAGCGAGCTCTCAAATGCTTGGGAGCACCACGGTTCTGCATCTTCCTCCACATTCGACATCAGGGGAGGGGAGGGTTGGAGAAAGCCAGGCGGAGAGTGGGCTGCAGTGTGGTCAGCACGGTCAGGTGCTCCCTGGAGGGCTCGCGCCCTCTTCCAGGGACACGGTCACTGGCAGTTCAGCTGTGCGTCGGCCTCCAGGCACAGGAACAGCGGGCAGGGCTGGCCGGCGGCCTTTCCCCAGAGCTGTGGGCCGGAGTGTGAGCACCCTCCACAACCTGCCCGGGTAGAGTTTAGGGTCAGGGCGCCCTGTGAGGTCACCGTGCACAGAGCCCTTTGTAAAGGGCTGTCTCAGCCGGGGTGCGGCCTGCGTGCTCTTCTCACTCGTTCGGCCCATCCTTCACGTTCACGTCCAGGCTTTCGTGTGGACGCGTTCTCGGTTCCCTGGCGCGCGTGCCTAGGTTGGGAGTGGCTGGGTCAGAGTAACTCGCACTCGCCTTCCCAGGGGCCTGCCAGACCGCTCCACTGTGGCCGCCCACCGGTCCCTCGCCAGCAGGCTCCACCTGCCCCGTGCCCCGGCCAGCACTCACTGTTCCCTGCTCTTCCATTCCAGACAGACAGACAGACAGACGGGTGGGCGGGGGCTCGATGCAGTGTCAGTTGTCATTTCTCTGATGGCTGGTGATGGTGAGTATCCTCTCGTGGCCATCTGGGCATCTCCTTTGGAGACATGTCTGTCCAGACCTTCGTCCACGTAGTAGCCGGTGATTTGTCCCTGCTGTCGCGTCCTGTAGCCAGGCCCTTATCGGACGCCTGACCCACGGAGGTTCCCTCCCGTTCTGTGGGTCGTCTCTTCCTGTTCTTTACCACGCACAGCTTTAATGTCCATGAAGCCCACTTCATATTTTCTTTTGTCTCTTGTGTTTTTGGTGTCATATCTAATTCAAGATCAGAGACTGTCCCTTCCCTCTTGACAGTGTCACCAACCCCTAAGGGTCCAGGACTCCAGAATGAGGTCCTTCTGCCTCGTTTCTCACGCCGGCAGAATGAGCCTGTGTTCTGGAAATCCAGCGGAAACCTGGCTCTTGGGTCCAGGAGTGCTGAAGGGCGAGCTCGCGCTCGGGGACAGCGCTCCGCTCCGCTCTGAGGGGAGTGGGCCGGTTGTGAGGGTTGGTGGGAGGTGGGCGGCGGGGTCAGGGTGGTGGTTTCCAAGAAAAGGCGGGTGCGCTCAGAATTTCCGGGGAGCGTGCCCGGCGGTACATTGAGTGTTTCTGCCCAAGGCGTGGCGATCAGCATGTAATGAAGGAAGCCGTGTCCACGCGTCCCGGGGGAGGGGTGTCAGGCGCCGTCCTCGATCCTTTCCCTTCGGACCAGTTTCTTAGCTGCGGTCCTGGGGTTTCTCGCCTGGTGCGCGCCAACAGGCTTAGCCCGCCCTGGCGTTTCCGCCCTTTCCCGGCAAGTGCAGCTCCTGTCGGGGTGCGGGCAGAGCAAGGGAAGAGAAGCCGAGCCCTGACGTGTGTGGCTGGGCTGGCGGTCAGGGCGCCTGTCTGGGTCGCAGGCTCGGTCCCCAGTTCGGGTGCGTACGAGGGGCCACAGAAGGCTGTCTCTCACATCGATGCTCCTCTGCCTCTCTCCTCCCCTTCCTCTCTTCCTTTATTTTAAATAAAATCTTTAAACGAGAGGGAAGTAGACAAGAAAGTCAGTAGAAGTTTGAGGATTAACTAGGACGGTGGCGCGCCCGGTGGCAGCCGGTGCAGGCAGTGCAGGCGGCGTCAGGACCAGCTGTCCTTACGTGTGCGGAGTTTTCTGGATTCCCACTGGTTTCCACCAACCTGTCTAGTGTCACCTTCATGCCAGTGCCGCGTGGTCTTCGTTACCCTTGTTTCGTGGTGACTTAAAACCGAGGCCTCCAGCTCTGTTCTTTTCAGGCTTGTGTTAGCTGTTCCCGGTCCCTCCCGTCTCCACGTGCATCCCGGAGTCAGCGTGTCCGGTGCTGCGGGTCAGGCGGTGGCGGCAGAGAGTGCGGCCTCGGGGCGTCAGCTCACCTGCGTCCCCGCCCGGCGCCCCCGTGTTCGGCGGCTGTCAGTCCTCTCGTGCCGCTGGCTGCTGACGCCCCTGCGGCCGAGTTTCCTCCTCGCAGCTTCGCGGCGCTTGTCGGCGGGCCATCTGTCCACCACGGGCGGACAGCAGCACAGCCGAGGGTCACGGTCGGCCTTGTGCCCCGTGCCAGGCCGCACCCACTGGGTAGTGGGAGACTTTTTGTGGGCTCTGTAGGGCTTTTTTTAAATGTGCAAATGCACGTCATCTGCAAATGCTGCGCGTTTCCTTTCCTGTTCGGACGCCCTCTGCTCCGCTCTCTTGCCTGCCGGCCCAGGGCAGGGTTCATCCGAGTCCGCCCCGTGTCTCACCCAGGAGAGCGCTGGCCTGTCGGAGCGAGTCCCGCTCTGTTGCGGTAACTCTGTGTGGCTCTGACTGGTTCCTTGTGTCGGCCCGTTGCCTCCTGGGGATATGCTCCACGTGGCCGTGGCACGTAGTGCCTTCTGTGTGCTGCTGGGTTTGGTTGGCTGGGATTTTCCTGAGGGTTTCTGGCCTCTGCATTCCTAAGTGTACCGGGCAGCCGTATTCTGGGGATGTGCCGGCCTGGCCTCGTGCTCTGGGTTACACTGGTCTCACACAGCGTGGATTAGGCCTCCAGCATGGCCCAGGAGACATCTTGAAATTCCAATGACAAAATGAGCTTTCCCCTTTGTACAGAGAGTCTTTTCTCCTTCCCCTCCCTCCCATCCGAGAGGGTGCGGAGGCGCGGCAGAGGCAGCCCCCCAGACTCCGGGGGCACCCGCTCCCCGGGCTGACGCATGCACCGGGTTCCTCCTTGCTCACCCTCTGGTCGGAGCTCTCCGCCGGGGTCTCGGCTAGTGTGCAGTGGGGGGCCGGGCCCCTGGTGGGGGTGGGCTGCGAGATCTCCCCCCACCCACAGCAGACTCCGGCTGCTCAGTCCGACCTGGCTCAGGACGTGGACCCTGTCACGCCTGCTCTGGACTCAGCCGGACGTGTCCTGATGCTGCTTGGGCTCCAGGCAGGTCACTTCGATAGCTTCAACCCTGTACCCTCAACCGGATGGTGCCCTGAAGACCAGGGCAGGCCCTTGCTGTCGGTCTGTCCGTCCGTCCGTCTCTCCGTCACCCATCCATGGGCGAGGCGCTGGGTGTGGCGGAGTCTAGATCCCTGCAGGTCGGGCGGGCGGTGCTCTCTCCTTTCCTGGGAGCAGGAAGCCGTGAGGCCCAAGGGAGAATGCAGGGACCGGCCGCCCGCTGTTGATGGGGAGGGGACGGCATGGTAAGCAGTCACCGAAGGCGGGTGGACAGCGGGTCACCGCCCGAGCCCTGTCGCGTCCCCGGACAGAGTGTTCTCCCCGGCCCTGCAGGAAGGCCCTTGCGTCCCCTCCAGGGGCCCGTGTGCCGGAGGGGCTGTCGGGCCTCTGCCTGGACTGGTCGCTGTCGGTTCAGGTCAGGGAACCGGCCGAGCGGGGCCTCCGATCCCTGCGTGCACCAGAGTCCCAAGAGCTATCGCTGTTGGGCGACTGAGGCTGAAAGGGGGGTGCCACTTTCAGACGAAGGTGCTGGGGGGACACAGTGGGTTTAGGGAGCCTCCAGAAGCACCATGTCTTTCCTCTGAGTTTGGGTGACACTGTTTTCCTGTGGAAAAAATGGATTATGGGGTTGCCTATCGTTTTTATTGCAGAGAAACTGCATTTTCTCTTTAACTTAGCCTCTTCTCTCTCATTGCAGGACATTTTGGCACAAGTCCTACAGATTTTATTGAAATCAAAGTTACTGGTATGTTTGTGCGCTTTTTATGTGAAGCTGCAAAAGGTCTTCCTCTGAGATTATGTACTAACAGCCGTTTCCTTACAGGTCTTGGAAGACGAAAATGCAAATGTTGATGAGGTGGAATTGAAGCCAGATACCTTAATAAAATTATACCTTGGTTATAAAAAGTAAGGAGTCCAGCTGACCAGGCGGTCCGCGGCCACATGCGCGCTGTCCCTGCAGACGGCCCCCGGGGGCGGGCAGGGCTTGCGGTTGGCCTCGGCTGTCATGGGACGATGCTAGGTGTTTCTCCATTTAACTGTTTGGGGTTTTGTTTTTTCTTTTGGCAAGTAAGTCTCCTTAAATAATTCACTCAGAAGTCTGGACCTCTGTGTCCAAGTGTCCCAACTCGTTTCTCCTGACACGGTTTGAGGGGGCCAGTGGAGGGCCAGCGGGCGGGCGGGCGAGCAGGCGCCCGGCCCGGGGCGGAGTCGCTCGGTTCGGTTAGAGGGCTGGTTCGCCGAGCTCGGGGCGGGGCTGCCCCCGCCCTCCGTCCTCCCCGCCTGCCTTGTGCCTGCCTTGTCACACGACAGTGCTCGTCTCCTTGGCTTCCTTGACAGTAAGAAGTTAAGGGTCAACATCAACGTGCCCATGAAAACCGAGCAGAAGCAGGAACAAGAAACCACACACAAAAACATCGAGGAGGACCGCAAGCTGCTGATTCAGGTGACGGGCGGGCCCCGTCCCCCAGGGGCGTGTCCTGCGCGGCCCGGGCCTCAGGCTGCAGGGGCCTGCAGGGGGGCTGCGGGGGGCGGGGGGCTCTGGGCGGGGCCTGTGAAACAGCACTCGGGAGCCAGTGAGCTTGGATGCGAGGGGAGGAGCCTGTTTGCGGGGTTGGGCGGCTTTTGCAGCCGGAAGACTGGCCTTTTCTCCGTTTTTAAATGCTCTGTGGTTGGGCGGTTGTGAGAATTGCCCTCCCTGAAGACCAAACGTGGGTAGGCACGACTCGCTGCCCGCTCACCTGCAGTGTGCCGCCTGGGGGGACCTGGCTGCCGCCCACGCACGGAGCGGAGCCGCGGCGCCAGGCTGCTCAGTGGCCGTCGGGGGTAAGCTGCTCGCTCCGCTCTGCCCCGCAGGCAGCCATCGTGAGGATCATGAAGATGCGGAAGGTCCTGAAGCACCAGCAGCTGCTCGGAGAGGTGCTCACACAGCTGTCCTCGCGGTTCAAGCCTCGGGTCCCCGTCATCAAGGTACAGGGCTCACGTGACAGGCGCTGGGTAGACTGGTAGAAAAGGTGGAACTAGGAGCGGGTCTTTCCTGAAGAGGGGCCTGCTTACTCATGGGCGGTAGCTTCTACAAGAGAAAACGGACTTTATTGCAAAACTTACACGGACGTCCAGAGAGGAGTGCAGACTTGTAAGTGCCCAGCTAGCTGGTTTCCTCCCCGTGCACGCGCCGGGGCCCCGACAGCACTGCAGAGGGAGGCGGCCACACTGCTCACACGGCAGCGCGGAACTCCCCGGGACCGCAGTTCCCGCTGTCCTGTGTTCGCGTCAGTTGCTGTGTGGGGACTCCCGGTGACTGCCATTCAGCTCCTCTGGCTGGGGTGGTGTGAAATAGAAGCAAAGTGACTTTCCTTTCTGGGGCCACTGGGCAGGCGACAGCCAGCACAGAGGTGCAGCTGGCGGGTGATTCCCAGTAGCGCCGGGGTGTCCCACACCCCCACTCCCTGCCCGTGCGAAGGGCACTGGGCGGCCCCATGCAGGGAGACAGGGCCTCAGCCACAGGCCGACAGGTCCACGAGGGGACCTCGCCCCCGCGGGGCTCTCCAAGGTGGGGGTCCGTGGTCAGGGTGCCAGTCTCCCCCGTGATGATAAATGTTTTTCTTCACTGCCTCTTCCTTTTTACAACCACGCCCAGAAATGCATTGACATTCTGATCGAGAAAGAGTACTTGGAGCGCGTGGACGGGGAAAAGGACACCTACAGCTACCTGGCTTAGCCCTGGGCGGAGGGGCCGACCGTGCCGCCGCGGACCCTGCGTCCCCAGCCGCTGCCGCCCCACGGGCCCTCCTTCCCCGACTGGGACCGAGACCCCCCTCAGCCGGCCAGCTGTACATCAGAACTGCTCAGGATCGATACATTTCCAGTCTGTAAATAAGGACACCGATGCCATTTAACCTAATTTAAGAACAGAGGGAACGCACCTCCCGTGCTGAGGGCTGCATGCTACTGCATTTCAATCAACCCATTGGCTGCGTGCTCGCCGCTGCCGGCCCGCAGCGCCTCGGCGTCGGCAGCGCCCGGGGAGGAGTCTGGACGGACCCGCGTGTAATCTGCTCGGAAAACCATTTGTATAGTGTGTTTCATTTTTTAATGTGTGGAAATAAAGAAAATTAAAGGATTTCTGTACAAGTTGCATTTGGTTTTGTTTTCAGTTTTAAGATCTTAATATTTGCAGCCCCCTTGTAACTTCTTTCCCCAGACAAGGTGCTCATTTCTGTGGCTTCCTCCTGTGACGTGAATGTGGCATGTGAGATCAGGGACACGTTGATTCCGTGTGAACAGGTTAACCCTCCGACCACCTGACCGGGGAGACAGCCCCCTGGCAGGTGGGGAAGCGGAGGAGAAGGCACTCGGCCCCACTGAGTGGCGGGCTGGCGGGGACGTGGGCGGCGGCCGCAGCCTGCCCCTCTGTTGCTGAGGCTGGGAGGCCACAGGGCAAGTGTGGGGCCTGGAGGTGCTGTGGGCCCCGTGGCTCCTCCATTCCGGCTCTAACCAGTGGAAACACAAGAAGCCACAGTTCCAGATGGACTCGGGTGGCCCCTGGGGAAGGCCCGGGATCCCAGCAAGCGGCACGAGTCCCCCCATCCCTGCCTGAGGAGCCCCTGCTGCAGGACGGCCTTCGCTCAGACACCTGCTGGTGAGTTGGCGTGTTCGCGTCCGGCTGCCCCCGGGGAGAGCCGTTCCCGGCGTGGGGGCCTGGGTTCCAGCCTGCTTGTCCCCCAACTCCTCCTCTGTTCTCTGTCTGCAGTCAGTCCCACGGTCGACGCGTCACACCCCTCGCCTTCTGGCCAGAAGACACGGGGAGCCGGGAGCAGGACGTCCCGGGCAGGCTCAGCTCTTGGCTGCTGCAGGTTCATTTTCCTCCTAAACCTCGAAGTTCTAAACGTAGAAGGTGGCACAGCCAAAGGAATACACAGAAGCGAAGCTCTTGTGTAGAGCGATCTGGCACATAGTAAGTTTGTTTTTTTTTTAAGGTTTAAAGTTACAGGATATAAAAAGTAAGTAATAAAACCAAATACTTAGGTAATGGTTTCCACACTTATTTCTAAATACCTTTCTCAAACGATGCCCAGAAGAAAGCAGGGTGACCACCCAGGAACACCTCCCCGCGCCCCCATCCTGAGGGCCCAGCGCCCCTTGGCTGGGGAGTGAGGCCGCACTCACCTTTCCTTCCTGTGGCTCCTGTACCGGCCTCTGGGGCCGGTGCACCCAGGAGCCAGGACCAGAACTTGGGTCAAGCCCCGGCGTGCGGGTGGGAAGTCACTCAGATCTCGTGGCCACTCGAGTCCCTCCAGGACCGGAGTGCCCTGGGGTCAGCCCCTCGGCCAAGTGACGACGTTAGGGACAGGCAGCCAAGGACCAGGGGCAGGTGACTGGCAGTCCCCCACATCCTCGGATTCCGTCGCTGTGCCTGCCCCTCCCCCTCAGGCAACTGTGCTGTGTAACAGGGACAACTCACGGCTTTTTCACTTTACTCCCCAAACTAGGTCCTCGCCTAACAAGGACGGTCAGGCGCCTCCACCAGCAAGCCAGAGGGGCGAGTGCCCTGCGTTCGGGAGATGGGGAGAGACAGACACGGAGGCCCTGGGAAGGCCCAGCTGCTCTGAACTCCCTCCGGGCAGTGTCCCCACGGAAGGCCGGCCCCAGGGGGCCTGTGACTGCAGCCACGTTGGCACACTTCCTCTCCCCCAGGGCGCAGACCAGGCAAGGGGGACCTCCCCCAAGTGGATGTTGGCCGACAGCCGGGGTCAGAGGCCTTCTGGGCGCGGGTGGGACCGCAGGCCCGGCCCTGGCCTCTGTGGTCTGCGGGCACTCGGTCAGGACAGTGAGACCCTGACCCACTAACCAGTGAGGGGGAGCAGCTGACACGGGTCAGATCACTCCAAGATGACCGGCCTCGCTGCTGAACACTGGTCTCTAATTTCCAGAAAAAACTCAGGATTTCACCACGTGCAGGTGAGGACGTGCTGCCGGAGCTGTTCGAGTTAAACCCGCTTCCGAAGACTCGCCTTCTCCTGGTCTCGGAGCAGCCACGGCAGCTGGGCTGAGCGCTGGCTTGAGGCGACGTCCCTGCATCTCTTTCTGGTTGCCCAGTGGCCAACCAGGCGGTGACTTAATTGTAGGGGTGAGTGGACGTACTTTTAAACCACTTCGCACTGTCTGTCCGAGATGACAAGCCTCCGAGGCCCCCGCGGGCCCTCCCTCGCCCACCTGTCTGCACATCTGTGTATTGCGACCTGACTCTGGGGGGCGGGGGCAGCCGTCAGACACCTGGGCACAGGCGGAACCAGGGCTCCGAGTCACTGAGTGGGCGCACATGGCTGGAGGCCGAATGTGCTGACGATATTGAGAAATAAGCAAGCAGCAGTTTTGGGGTAGATGGTTACCATTGATATTTGGAAATAGAAATTACAAAATAGCGATTGAAGAGACTGGGGACAAGCAGAAGTGTCATTTCGCAGTGCAGAGGCTAGTCTGTGGGCCAGGTGCTGCGGGGACTGGGGTCAGGGCTGCCACAGCCGCGGGCGGTCCTCGTGAGGCTCTGTGGGGGGAGCCCGAGGGACCGCTGGGCCCCCGCCGTCGGACCGTCTGAGTTCTGATGCGGCCGACTTCCACGCTCCCTGGCAGGGAGACAGGCAGCCTGCACACCGCGGCGCCTTCCCGCCAGCGTTCCCAAGCACGCAACACCCGACTGTTCATCGGGGTCACTGACCTCCCTTCCCCTAGGCTGTCCCATTAGAAATGACGGCCAACACAGTAATAGCTGCCAGGTGTGAATGAATCAAAATTATTTTTTTTATGGTCATATTGGCAAAAAGTGTATTTTCTGGCGAGCCACAGAATTCTAGTAATGAGTTTGTGTGCCATGAGATGAAAAAGGTTGAAAATCCCTCGTGTGCGGTACTTGTGAAGGGGAAGGGAGTGTGGGAAGGAGGGGAAAAGCAAGCTGTTGGTAAACAGCTTCTTTGGGTCCACATTTTACCTTCGTTAGTTGGGTATTTGAATGCCTTACGTCTTGCTCTGAGCCCCTCCCCCACATAAAGGAGAGTCTAACGGGACCAGCTGTTGTGAAGACACCCAGGATCCCACAGGACAGTGGGTGGGAGCGTCAGGGTCCTGTAGTGAGTGTGCCGGGAAGAGGCGTGTGTCCAGCTGGAGCACAGAGAGCTTGCTGTGCGTTAGCAGCGACGGCCCTCCATCAGTGCACCTTTCCGTGTGCGCGGGTCTGCGGTGTGTGTGGTGAGCAGAGCCTCCCCCCCTGGACGCCAGCTGCCACCTCCCAGCTGCGTGCACCTGGGGGCGGCTGGCCGTGGCCGGAAGCTTTGTGTAGGACTCGCTATGGCTGGGGCACTGTTACTGACACTAACCACAGCCTTGCCAGCGCCCACACAATTGGAACCGAAGCCTTAAACATTGTCACAGCGTAGACCAAAAAGCAAGTGCACGCAGACTGACTGCGGCCGTCTCCAGGGTTGCCACGGCACCGGGCAGTGTCTCGGGAGGTGCTCCCGTGACGCTTGAGGGAGGCTTTGTTGTTGTTTCAAACCCCCTTCAGGAAGCGAGAAAACCGGTTTGCGTATAGACGCCACCTTCTGCAGGTGGGTCAGGAACACCCCTACCCCCGCACGTGGCCGTGTTTCTGAAGGTGAGTGTTCAGACCAGAGAACTCGGAGCGAGGCAGGTGCCTGGAGCACCCTGAGGCCAAGGCTGTTGTCCAGGCCACTCGGCTGACCTCCCACCCTAGCCCTGGTCTCAGGGTGCAGGCAGTGTTACTCACGTAGTTATTAATAGTATCACCTGTATATGACACACATGTATATACAGCGGCAGGCAAAAGTAGGTTTTAAAGTTGAGGTACAAATAATACAAGAACTGTTTTGTGACTCACGACTACACACCTACTTTTGCCAACACTCCGTGTTCAACATACAACGTTGTGATTAAGCAAATTAGTACTAATAAGCAAAACCAAACGCGTTTAATGTGAGGGCTCACTCTCGGACACAGTCCTTTTCTAAAATCGCGTGATGGATGCCAACCAACCACGGGTAGAACTTCAAGTATTCTTTATTCAAAGTTGAAAAATGTACCATACTGCATTATTGCAAAAATTCACTGGTACAAAACACTTTGCAGCTGGTGAGAAGGCAATAAAAAGTTGATTTTTAAACTCATTACTATAAATTATTCTTACAGTACTTTGCAAATTCAGAATTTCACACTGCATTTTCTTTTCTACATCGCCCACAGTACTCGAGGGTCCTGAAGCTAAAGGCAGCCGTTCCGGAGGAGGAGGGGAGGTAGCAGACGTCAAGGGATCTCCATCTCTCGCTCGATGCCCACGTACTTCAGAGCGTCGGCCTGGCTGTATCTGAAAGGGCAGGAGGCAGGCATGGCCGCAGCCCGTCCAGGTGAGCGTGAGCCCAGCCACCCACTCACTACAGAGAAAGGCACACACTTCCAGGCACGCCCTGCTTTAGATCGTGCTTCCCAAGTGACGTACGCTGAGCCACGGGGTTTAACCAGACTCATCTGACTGACTGCCTCTAAGTAAGTAAGTGGTAGGCAGCTTGTCAGGCTGACCCTCAGCCTGGTGCCTAACGCTATGACACACCAGGGGCCCCATGTCCTCAGCTTCTTGAGCTGCCATGGAGACCCAGAGTGTCACCAGGGAGAACATCGGCCAATGCTGCCTTAAGTCTGCCTGCACGAAACATCGGGCAAGCCCAGCACACACCCCCACGGCAGGCAGGTCTCGCCCCACAGCCAGCAGGGTGAAAAACGGGGCTTCCTGCCTGCTTTTTATTCTGCTTTTAGAAGAACCAGTGCTTGTATAATGGAAACTATATCCTCCAACTCCTGCCAAGGCAAAGAATGACCCAAAACTAGTCCCTCCAACCACACAAGGCAAGGCCCAGTGAAGAGCAGAAAGACAGCCTCTGTCCCCAGTCCCAAGTCCAGGAGGAAAAGCCCTCGGGTTACGCCACAGCTGCCCTGTTACCAACCTGTAATCAAAAAACAGCTCTTCTCCAGTCTGGATGGCTCTCTTCGCAAAGATCCCTATCCTGTGGTCACCGTTCACCATCATCACTGCAAGGAGACACGCTGGGGTCAGCCAGGGAAGGGACACGGGCCAGCGCGCTGGGACAGATGTGCTGTGTGACTACAGGGATCCTGAGTCCAGAAGCACCTACCTTTTGCATAGCAATTTGGATTGACTGAATGATTTGCAAAACGGATTTTGTTACCCTTGCGGGTTGCGTCCACCACAAAATCTAAAGGAAAAATGAGCACAATGCAGTGAACAATTGCAGCCAACCTCACTCAGTATGAAATGACAGTTGTAAGAAAATGCTGCTCTAGGGGAACTTAATTGCTAATTCAGGATAACTGTCTCTCAAATACTGTAACCTAACTGCAAATATGTATTAGCAAAATATTGCAAAAAAATGGAATCTGACTTAAATTCTTCACAACATTAAGAAAGTAAGCATTTTCGTAGTTAAAATTAATCTTTATTCTGTTTGTGGAACCTGTTCACAGAAAACGGTCCTCGTTTCAGCCAAGGGTCACTGAAACACTTTGATGAAGAGCAGGTGCCTCGCACCCACAGACCCTCCACCCGTCCCTGCCCTGTGACATCACTTGGGAAGCAGCGTCCTTCAGCCCCTGCGCCCAGTCCTCCAGGAACGCCCGGAAGTGCTGAAGAGGCTCCGAAACAGCGCATCCCCCCCAGGAGTCAGAGGCAGGCACTGGAGGAAGTTCGCCTGGATGGCCCGAAACCCCAGCATTTCCAGTGGCTCAGAGGCCACATCCCCTGACCCAGAACCGCTCTGCCACAGAGGGGTTCCTCCCCACAAGTGACAGCAGCAGCGTACGCCTCTCCCGGAAGGGACAGCGGCCAGCTCTAGCGGGGAGGAGGGCTCCCAGCGCCACGCAGACCCCGCAGGCCTGACCCGGAAACGCACCGTTGTTCAGGTTGAAGAGAAAGCTGCACATGTACTTGTCGTACACCTTCCCTCTTCGGTCGGCCTCATCTTGGGAGATTATCTGAGGGCGGACAAGACGGCACCGGGTTAGGCAAGCAAACCGGGTAGGGGCACGCGCACGCTCCTCAGCAGAGCCCGCCCTCCTGAACTCGGTCTGCACCCGGTCTGCCAGAGGACCATGGACGTCAACGACTTCGACTCAGACGCACTTCCCCATCGAAGGAAGTGGACTTGGAGGAAGTGATTAGTGGACACCTTTTCTTCCCAATGGAAAATTCAAACGGCCTTTCCAGTCCCTCTGCAACTGAGCGGCCTGAGATAAACCACGCTCACTGCTGGGTCCTTGGATGCGGCCGTGGGTTAAGCAGGACGGGCCCTTCCCGAGCAAACCAAACCCACAAGCAGAAGTCCGGGCCGGAAAGAGTGCGTTGTATTTGACCGGCCAGCTGGGCGTGCCCGGGGTGACCCACCACAGAGCGGCTGCACACGGGAGCACTGCCCGCTCTGGCCTTACCTCCCCACAGTACTCCGAGATGAACTCGTTTTTCTGGACGGGGTCTTTGATGAAAATGCCCCAGCCTGCCACGTCGGACGGCGCCAGCAAGAGATGCTAGAGAAGAGAGCACAGCCGTTTAATCAGAGCAGAGCCGAGCGGCCCGCCTACACGGGAGACCACGAGGCGGACTCCCCAGACCCCTTCTCAAATCGGCCAGCAGGAAGCACTGGGCCTGAACTGAGAAGTCAACGTCCCCCCTTTTGTCCAAGGGGCTGACAGACTGCAAGGACCACACTTTGGGTTTTTGTGAATAAATGGAATGGAAGCTCTACCGCCCCCAAAACTAACCATGGTGGCGCCGGGCCCTCTGCTGGCCATCCACCAGGGCGCCTGCGAGAGCTGCCCTTGCACTTCCTGCCCTTTCTTCATCCCTGGACCCCCTGATGTCACGTCCAGTGTGGATTTCCCATGAGGACGAGGACGCCAAATCTGCCCGTCTCCACACCTCCCCACACGTCCTCTCACCAGCTCCTTCACTTCCCATTCAGGCCCTGGCTGCGTTAGTCCCCGGAAGCCCAGCTGTTCCTGCACCACAGCTCCTCAGAGACAACCTGGAGGACTGCCAAGAGGTGGTGTCACATCTTGCCAGGCCAGCACTCAGTTCTCAGCAGATGCCAAGATGACGAACACAGCCAGTTCCAGTTAGGGCACATCAGGAATGAACCCCTCGCTTCGCACCGGGTTCATTCTGACGCGGTCCTCCCAAACTTCCTTGCGTCTTTTAGAAAGGCCCCTGATCACCCAAGCTCCCAATCTGTTCTTACTCAAGTCCACCCCCGACTCCCATCAGGGGGCTTTCCCAAGCAACTTCCTGATCAGAAACTAAATTAGCCAAGTAACATCGTGAAGCTGTGGCAAATGAAACCCAGTTGGTAAGAAAGTGCCTACAGCTGTTTTCCGAGTGCCAAGAAGAACCAGTGTGAAGGGCACTGCCCCCGCTCTGAGCAGAGCCGACCCCACAAGGTGAGTGTGGGGTTGGGGGGAAATGATGGGATTTCAGGGCTCGCTATGCAACACTGTAGCGCATCACTCTGACACAAGGACCTCGATGGATGTTAACTACCCAGGAAAAACTGTCCAAACACTTGGGAAACATCAGAGCCAAAAATCAAGCCACCGCCAGAACCAGAACTCCTGGCAAAAGGGGCAGGGTGTCTAGCTTCACGGTGTGCACGCTCCGCCTCATCGCAGGAGGCCGGGACCCGAGGTGGAGAGGTGGAGGGAACCGCAGGGCCTGGGGCTCCTGCTCCTGCCGGGGCCTCTGACTCTGGGTTCCCCAACCTAGAAAACGGGGCTGCTGAGGACACTACCTCGGGGAGCTATGAGGACTGATGAGTTAACACACGGCACTTACCCAGTGCCAGCTACTTGTTAAGTAATGCCAGCTATTATTATAAAAATTATTAATTGAAGAAATGCACCATCTACCCTAAAAAGTAAGACGCTGCATGTGGGCAGTGTCCTCTGCTTGGTGGTCGCGGCAGTTAAAAAAAAACCACCTGCGGGACTTCCGGCCAAGATGGAGGCATAGGTAGACGCACTGTGCCTCCTCGCACAACCAAGATAGGGACAACAAAGATATAGAAACAAAATAACAACCAGAACTGACAGAAAATTGAAGTTTATGGAAGTCGGACAACCAA